>BTPG01000001.1:204393228-204948228 GCA_036245525.1 Semisulcospira habei
ACGGGTTATGTTTTTCTTTGTTTCTTTGTGTGTAACATCATGATATAGGTCTATTCGCAGCGTCACAGCCAGAACTACTGACATAATGATGAATGCAGTTTCCATAGCTGCTCTGTTAGCCCATTGGCTGCCATGCAGTGATCACGATCTGAACGTCTGAAACCACTGACCGACATTCGCGTGAAGAACGCAGGGACTGAAAATGGGACCAAAAACGGGCATAAGAAACACAGGACTAACAAGGGACATAAATTCTCATGAGCCCCCGCGACTGCGAGGGCTCATGAGGGTTTATGTCTCTTGCAGATGGGTGAAGTTCGCCTTCCCCAGGCAGTTAAGGGGTTAGTTAGCTAATAATTACATCTAAATATAAATGTAATTTCGTTTTGTCTTCCATTGCTTTTCCTTTTTGTTTGCTGTTAGTTCGGGTTTTAACGTCCACGGCACCGAAGTGATAATGGACGGCCCTGACGGGCGGGTTATGGGGGACAGGGAATTCTATTGCCTGTGGAGTACGACCTGAACATTGATCAACTCAGGCACACTCCAACTGTGCCACTTTGATTTACCATGACCTTTCAACGAACATGTTATTGAACAAGTCCGGGTTTTTTTCCCCTGGACTGCGAGTCCAGCTACCGGGACCGGGTCGGGATTCGAACCCACGACACGGCGATTCCCTTCGCTCTCCTGCTCCGACGCTTAAGCGCCTGAGCTATTTCGGACTCGGACTCCTTTTTGTTTCATACTCACAAACCAGATAGGTGCGGCTACCTGATAGGCGGGTGCAGGGGATCTAACTGTTTGTCCAGCGCTGAGAAATTCCCCTTGGTATGTCTATACTTTCTGTTTCAGAACTGGGAGTTCCAGACATACACCCCCGACCCTGAAAACAGCTATATCAAAAACGGCGCTCTTTACATCAGACCTGTAAGTACAAAGATATCGCTAGTAATGTATAAATTCACACGTACGATTCAAAGGGGTTGGGGGGGGGGGGGGGGGAGTTCAAATCGCGACACACAGCCCTTTTTCAAGTTGTTGGGGGGAGGGAGGAACATTCTACAGAACTTCGTTGTGATTTGTGAATCACGATTTTTGTTGTTTAAAAACATAGTAATAATAAATAATTGTACCAGCCCAACATGAAATCTCAATGTATGTGCTGTATTTGTCTTCACGAAGTCCCCGTTGAGCCACGACAGTACAACTCCAGCCTAACCGTTCTACTAACCCACCCCCCACCCCCCACCCCCTACCCCCCACCCCCTACCCCCCACCCTCTCCTCCCCCCCCCCCCCTCTTCCTCACCTAACATGCATCCCACTTCATGCAAATGCACTGCAGATACAGCACACTAAACGGCTACTGCCAAACCGTTAGATTTAGTGGTCATAGTCGACGCTTCGGTTAATATTGCAGATCGACAAGTCAAACAATACTCCTGCTTAAGAACACAGGGATACAGCTGGAGCCTGCAAGCGACATTGATCCTCATGAGCCCCCGCGTACGCGGGGGCTCATGAGGATCTATGTCTCTTGCTTCATTTTGTTTGTAGTTTGTTTGTTTGTTTGTTTGTTTTACGACTGTGAGAAGGCGAACCACATAAAATAGTTCATCAGTAAACTTACATTTTTTGCGTGACCATTTCTGTTAATGTCTTTCGCAGACTCTGCTTGCCGACAAGTTTGGAGAAAGTTTTCTGAGCAATGGTGTGCTGGATGTGAACGGTACGAAAACAAATAAACTTGATAATACTGTAATAAATGCTATCAATTAATAAAACACGATACCTGGCCATACCTTCTCTGGACTGGTATGGCCACAGTATTCTTTAGCCATGCCTCCTTTCGGCGCATTTAACTGATTCAGTCCAGACACACCACAGCAAGATATGGACTGACCATGATAGTTCAAGGGTGGTGCCAGAATAGCGTGGTGCCTGTCAAGCTATTCTGGCACCACCCTTGAACTATCATGGTCGATCTGTCTCCTGAATTGTAAGGCAGTCCTCCGGGGACAACTCCAAAATGCGGGTATTTCTTACCTGGGATACAATGGTTTAAAAGTACACATTGACCGCACCTCCACCTACACATCCTTCGTGAGATGGCCTTTGTCACCTGCTCGGCATTAGCAGGGGTGGTTCAGTTACCTCGAGGGGAAGGGGGGTCTAAATTTTTGTTTGGGACCTTCAACCTGACACAAAAGGTCTCCCCGAAGCTAGACCGCGCTTCCAGTGGCCGAAAAATCGAACAGGGAGGTGAGGGAAAGGGAGGAGAAGAGAGTGAGACGCATGTGCGAGACTCTCACCACTTGCCAAAATATCGAACAATGCCAATGGTGGTGGGGATAGTGGGTGTAGTAGGCGTGTGTATGTCAAAACTCGCCAAAATATCAAACGGGGAGATGGGGGGTCCAAACTCCCCAAAAGGGACTTCGTTATAGCATTTTAAAGATTTTTTTATTCGGGGGGTCGGGGGGGGCGGGGGGGGGGGGGTGGTCCGGAACCCCTAGAATCCTCCCCCTACCCGCGCAGATCCGCCCCTGGTTAAACACTTATAAGTAATTCCTCCCATCCTAATCGTCAAATGACTTGGTATAGCTTTTGTTACAAGCACAGAACAGCCACTCCTACCCCTTCCACGGTCCGGCTTGATTTTCTAGGATCTGGATCATATACCTCCTCTGTATGTCTTACTACGCCACAGACAGTGCTTGAAATACAGTACGTCCATACGGATAACAAGTATTCTGTACAAGTTGTTCGAGCGGCAAATCGTTCACCACGATCGTGCTGTACCGTCCAGTAAGCAAGGGTCCTCGGGGCCCGCGACGGCCGCAGTGGGTCCGAAGACGTTTTGCTATTGGGGGTGGCGGTGGAAATAAGACCGAAATTCCCTCATGAAACAATTAATAAGTTTTTATTTAAAAAAAAACAAATTAAAAGCCGCAACGTCCATGCAAAAGGCTCCTCTTAGTCCCCTTGTGTCTGCAGCCACCGGCACATTAACCTCTTTAACCCTGCGGCTGCATTTCCCAAATTTTAAAGGGTGTCATCAAACGACTATGTACCAGTTGCCGGAGATGGATCGACCATGATAATTCAAGGGTAGTGCCAGATTAGCTTGGCGCCTTCAGGCGCCAAGCTAATCTGGCACCACCCTTGAGCTATCATGGTTAATCCATCTCCTGCTGTAGGGCATTGGGGCTAAATGGGTCAAACAGGCCTGAAGGTGTAGGTGTATACAAGCACCAGGGGGTCAAACTAGTGTCCTATGGATCATCGTGAAACCCTGTTGTCCATGTACGCACCCACCGATACTCTAAACAGTACCGTTGGCGGCATGTACAATGGCTTTCTGTAACCGCAACTATCATCATTTACACCACTGTGCTTGTAGCCACCAGAACTGTTTACAGAACCGCATACACAAGAGAGTATGGCCTGCCTCCTGTAACCGCAACTACCATCATTTACACCATCATTTTACGCATGTAGCTGACGAGAACTGTTTACACTCCCAGTGCCTGCATGCGCAGCGGGATTAAAGTGACCAAACATCATCCTGTTCTACTGAATATGTTCAGCCATCTGGGGGACGTGCACGCAGTCTCAGTGGTATGGCTGTCGTCGTGATGCACACGACGCCCCCTTGCCCCCAACCCTGTCGGCCAAGCTCATCTCCAAGTATTCCTTCAAGTACGGGCGCATGGAGGTCGTGGCCAAAATGCCGCTGGGAGACTGGCTGTGGCCCAGTAAGTTGTCTGGTATTTTAGTTCACGTATTTTGATTGCTTGACTGTTTCTGGTGGCTGATTGTCTGGTCTCCAAATACTCATTCAAGTACGGACGGTGGTAGTCGTGGCCAGACTGCCGCTGAAAGGTTGGCTCTGGTCCATTGTTTGGTATTTTGTCCGTTATTACTGATCATTTGACGAATTACCATTGATTGCTTCTGAAGGGACCTCAAGTACTGTTGGACGTCGTGGCCAAAATGCTGCTAATAGGGACATTACAGCTGGTCAAAATGCCGCTAGAAGCCAGGGTCTGGCCGAAATGCCGCTAGGCGGACGCCGGGATCTTGTCACAATGGCGTTAACGCACTGCATGGCTCTGGCCAGTTAAATCATTAAGCCCTGATACATTACAGTTCAACATATGTATCGACCATGATAGTTCAAGCGTGGTGCCGAAATAGCTTGGCGCCAATAGGCGCCAAGCTATTCCGGCGCCACCCTTGAACTATCGTGGTCGATCTGTCTCCTAAAACCTTCAGAGAAGAAAATTTGGAACATCGCCCTTACAGTGAAATAGTCCTCAGTGTGTCCAGTTGCCAGGTATTTATCTCTCCTGACACAACGTGTGATTATGGACTAGCTCACCTCAAAGAAAGAGAGAACCCCAATGCTCACCGAAAGGAGTCCGACATTTTGAACAAATATTAAATTTATTTCACTCATACTCTCCTGTCAATGTCACCTCTATGCACAGCCCCGCTTTTCGGCCAGCTGAAAAACACTAAGGAGCCATAAGGGCCTGACGATCATGGTGCTTTGACTAAATGCAAGTCCCCTGCGCCACCGCGTGCGCGCCACCGCGTCACTAGCTCAAGTCAGAGTACATTGTATTCTGACTTGAGCTAGTGACACGGTGGCGCGCACCGGTGGCGCAGCGGATTTGCATTTAGTCAAAGCACCGTGCCATCGGTCGGGCCCCTGTGGGAGGCATTTGCGTTTACGATCTCGTCACCAAAGCACCGTGCCATCGTCAGGCCCCTATGTGAGGAGCGTACGACTGAATAGTAGTGTACACAGCCCGCCCCATCTCAGCAGGAGGGAAAGGCGATGCTGGGCATATGGGATTAGGCAGTTTACCATTTCTGTAATGGGGAGAAACACTCTGAAACAGTCGTCAGAATCAGAAAATGTGCGGCTTACATTGTCTTTCCTCACTCCAGCCATCTGGCTGTGGCCACGTAACGACGCATATGGGTCATGGCCTCGTTCTGGCGAGATTGACCTTGTGGAAACCCGTGGCAACCGTCACTATGGCAACATCGGCATCACGCGCATCATGTCCACCCTGCACTACGGACCGGTCACGGATAACGGATTTCAGGACGCCTGGCCCAAGTCCACGGCAGAAAAGTAAAAAAAACAAAAACAATAATCAATCAATTAATCACGCGATCAATCAATCATCGATCAATCCATCAATCAATGTATAGAGAATGAAAGAAAGAATGAAACTTTCCCTCCTTGAAAAGTTCGCATAGTACATAACATGATCTCCAAAATAGAAAGGAAAAAAACCTGCATAACTTCATTTGTTTACTAATGAATGTGGCAGTCTCCTTGAAAAAAACTAAAAAACTGAAAAAATTATGATCGAACAGACAAATTTCTCTGGAACATTTTTCTTAAAGATCATATTATGTTTTGGGCTAATCTGTTTTTGTGCGCTCTCGGGTCCAATCCCTTACAATTTTCCTTTATTTTATAGTATTTTCGTTAAAGTTTACGGTGTTGTGTTTTTTGTCTGAAAGTATACAATTTTCAAAATACGTTGTTTTTTGTTTTTTTGTTGTTGTTTTTTTAAATGCTTTCGCATTTCTGCTCCATATTATAGTGACGTCAGATGAAAATTTTGGCAATTGCTTTTTTTTCCCCCTGTGGTTTACGCAAAAACAGAGAAGAAGTGTCCATGTTTGCAGATTTTCTCCGTCCGGAAGTACGTGGGCTGATGACTTCCACACCTACTTCATAGACTGGACGCCGGACCACATTCAGTGAGGAGTTTCTGTCTCATCGTCGTCATTATCCTCATCGCCATCATCATAATCATCATCAATCTTTTCATCAAGCTGTTCAGTCGCCACTGAAAGTGTACATGTTACAAGCTGAACATTTAACTCATTCAGCCCCGACACAACCACGCCAAGACCTGGGTCGAGCATGATAGTTCAAGGGTGGTGCCAGAATAGCTTGGCGCCCATCGGCGCCAAGCTATTCTGGCACCACCATTGAACTATCATGCTCGATCTGTCTCTAGAATTGTAATACAGTCCTTCAGAGGGCAATTTCAAAATGGGGGGATTTCGGTCCTGTGGTAGAATGTGTTAAAGTCACACAAGGTCATGACCGATACACGGAAGTTGTGTTTCGTTGAGCTGGAAAGCTCTCAATACATGTACATGTAACGCGCATATGCTCAGTGGTCGCTTAGCTTATTTAAAACGTGCCGCAAGCAGACATACGGCAAACATAAGTTGGCGTTTCAGATGTGCGGTAAATGAAGTCTGTGTTCAAGACTGGTTGATTATGCGTGTCATGAAGCGGAAGCAGACAAAATGTCAGTGTAAGTTTATGGAGAGAAAAAAATATGCAGTTTTTTTTAATACATATATAATTAATACGCTTTCAGACTGGGCGTGGACAGTGACGTCATCCTGAACTTCCCCACCCCGTCTAACGGTTACTGGGGCTACGGAGCGTTCTCCGGCACCAACCCCTGGACCAACGGGGGGAGGGACGCGCCCTTTGATAAGGAGGTGGGTACAATGGATGGAGGTTCGGGGGGGGGGGGGGGGGGCTCTCTTGTACCACGCCAGGGTGACTCTTAAACCAGATTAACCGGGGTCACTTTAGCGTGGAAAACTGCTGCGCCGGATCGACCTCACTTTAGCGTGGAAAACTGCTGCGCCGGTGCAGCAGTTTTCCACGCCAAGGTTACCCCGAGTCGATCTGGCGTAATTTCATTCCAACGTCTTACGGCATCGACCCCAGTCTCTTATTGAACTACTACGTAACTGGTTATTATGGTTGTATGGTTATGGCGCACCCTCGGTTTCTGCTTTAAGTACAACGGTTGTAGAATCATAATTTAACTGTGCCCCTGGGCTTCTGTTCTGAGTTCTGTGTGCAGGTCTAACTGTTGTACATGTAACTGTGATTGACTGTCACTATTATTATTATTATGTCCAGAGGAATAGGGATCGATTTTCTTTGGATACCCTCACACTGCGGAATTTATTGGAATGAAATTTGTGACAGACTAGCAAAAAAGGGAGCTATAAATAGATTGATTGATTGATTGTACATTGCTTAACGTCCCGACAGCAACAAGGCTTTCTCAGGACGTGCCTGCACTGCTTGTGAAAAAAATAAAATAAACAGAATATTGAATGTATGTCGCCAGCCGGTCCAATACGTTAAATAAACCTACGATATGGGGGCCTAAATAAAGCTAAGACCATTTGGCAACACACAACCAATATCAAGAGCTACAGGCAGCGCAGACAGTAGGGAGATTTTAAAATAGGAAAATACAGGTGAATGGACCAAGGGTAGACAGAAACACATGCCCCAGAATAGAGAGGAAAACCCACCCTGTGGGGCTGACCAGGGTGACCCTGGGAACTAAAAAGTAGTTAACCCCACCCAAGTCCCCCAGGGCAGACCCGGGTGGGGAACCTATAAATAGAGAAAACTCAGCAGTTTGTAATAATATGCAATTATCTCTACATGAAATGTACTCTGTGCTAAACAGCTTTTTTCACAACGATGATATGAAATATACTTCTCATGTTCCACCTTGTTCAAGAAATACGGCTTCATTGATATACAAGTTACGACTAAATTCTTGGAAAACAAAATTCGCAAAAGACATCAAATGCGAGTGCTTAAGCCCCATTTCTGTTAAACATATACTCTGTGAGTGTCCTATTACAATGAATCTGTTGGAAAAAAATAACATAACAGTTGATCACTTAGCAGAAAATTTGTATGACATCTTACATAGTAATATTGCCATTCCAATAGTTAATATAATAATTCATAGTCTGGTGGGTAAACAATTATAATAAGTCATTCATTTGTGTGTGTGGTTGGATGTTAATTATTGCTATTCTTTGATATTCATAAGTTGTGTGTTTGGTTGATTTATATATATATATATATATATATATATATATATATTATATATATATATATATATATATATATATATATATATATATATATATATATATATATATATATATATATATATATATATATTTATATATTTATATATTTATATATTTATATTTATTTATATTCTTTTGGACTAATATCACCAATGTGTGGAAAGACGTTAAATAAATTCCTGATCCTGATCCTTGACTGTCACTAACTGTGTCATGGAAAACGTACCAGTAGCTAGTAACAAGCACTGATAGGATAGAGGACTGCTCAATATGGAACAATGAGCATAGATCTAGTTCACCTAATCGTGTTATTACCTTCTTGGTACATTTTCTCTCCTTGAAAAGTTCGCATAGTGCATAAAATGATCTCAAAAATATACTAATGGTCAAAACAAGGGCCACTTTTTATCGCAGACGCACCGACAACATCACAAAAAATAATGTAACAATACTTGGAGTCAGTACTTGGCTAATTTATTCAGTAACAATTTCATTTAAGTATTGAGTAAATCAAGCAATTGTAACAACAGCAGTACGTTAGAATGTTCACCTACCCCTCATTGGAAAAGTCACACAAGACTGGTCCAGTCAGTAGCGAGTGTGCCCACCGTTTTCAGCCAAGCATTCAATGCAGCGTTGACGCATGGAGTTCACCAGGGTTCGGAAAACATGTTGTGGGATCGCTTCCCACTCTTGATGCAGGAACTGAGTCAGCTGGGGGACGCCTTGAGGTGGGGGGTGGTTGCTGACTACACGTTGCCCCAGCACGGCCCAGAGGTGCTCGATGGGAGCCAGATCAGGTGAACGAGCTGGCCACTCCATCCTCATGATGCCCCGTTGCTCAATCCACCACACAGGCACGATGAGGTCGAGCGTTGTCATCCTGCAGAGCAGCATTGTCGCCTATGGCTTGGAGAGCTGGCTGGATGAGGGGCTGCACAATCTCGTCCCGATAGCGCAGTCCAGTCAGGGTGCCTCGGATGACGTGGAGGAGGGTCCTGCCTTCCCTGCTGAAAGCCTGCCCAGACCATGACTTTGCCTTCTCCGTAGCGATCCACCTCTTGGACACATCCATCCGTGAATCGCTCGCCCTGGCGTCTCCAGACCCTCACCCTGCCGTCGTTGAAGGACACAGTGAACCGTGACATCGGTAAACAGAACATGGGCGTCCACTGGAGTTTATTCCACCTCACATGTTGACACCATGGAAACCCGGGCTCTGCGATGAGCTGGAGTGAGGGGTATTCTCACTGCTGCTCTGCATGAAGCCAGGTCAATTTTGCTCAGACGTCGGCAGACTGTGCTTCTGCTGACGTTAACGTTTGCAGCTTGCATCAGTTGATGTCGCAGAGTGGTTGACGTGACAGTTCGGTCGCGCAGAGCCGCCACACAGAGATATCTGTCCTCCCTTCTGCTGATGCAGCGCGGGCGTCCTGAGCAGGGTCGTCGTTCTGCCCTTCCAGTTTTTTTTGGAATCGTGCCAGAAGCCTCTGGATCACTAAATGGGACACCCCAAAGACGTCTGCCAACTTCTCGTCCTGAAATTCCACCCTGCAGCCATGCTATCGCCCGGCCTTGATCTACTGGCGTTAGGCTTCGTCGTGGGGGCATGGTTGGGAAAGTGACAATTTTGCCCCTACTGTACCGGTATTTGTAGCGAAACAAAAATGCTCAGTGTTCACGACTGACCCCTTTACCCATGTGCATCACGACTTTTCCGAGTTGTTTCACCTGCCTGCCTTTGGTACGCTTGCCAATATCGCACAGCTTTTCACGAAAACTAACGATGTTTCACGTGCATTTGACACGTCCGTGGAAGATGATGAATTGTTGTCTATTGTTCCCTATACAGTGAACTGCCTAAGGTCAACTTTTAACCCATTTGGATCGAAAGAACATTGTATTTTATAGCGTACTTGCGACGATAAACAATGACACAAAAAGTGGGGTGGCCCTTTAGTTTTGACCATTAGTATAAAAAAAAAAAACTGCATGAATTTGTTTTCTAATGAATGTGGCAGTCTCCTTGGAAAAGCTCAAAAACTGAAAAATTAAGATCGAACAGAAAAATTCTCTGGAACATTTTTCTTATGATCATATTATATATTGGGCTAATATGTTTTTGAGCGCTCTCGGGTTCAACCCCTCACAATTTTACTTCATTTTATTTTTTTCACTAAAGTTTACGGCACGGTGTTGTGTTCCTTGTCCGAAAGTATACAATTTTCAAAATACGTTTTGTTTTTTATTTTTAAAAATGCTTTCGCTTTTCTGCTTCATATAATAGTGACAATTAGAGGACCGCGTGCGCACTATGTAACAATGAGCTTTGATCTGGTTCACCTAAGCCTCATCAGTGCGTGTTATTACCTTCTTGGTACATTTTGCTGGCTTATACACTTTAACACTAGTCATCCCTTTTGGTTTTGTCAAGTCCCTTCTGTTTATAGAAGCGACATTTTAGGACGGGTCGCGGTGGGGCAAATTTAATAGCATGTCCATGATGTCAAAGGCGGGCAGGCCTAAACCTCTCACAACTAAAGTAACAAGATAAAAATTACGTCCTGTCTAGTTACTCTAACCTCACTGCTAAACGTACATTTGGCGCCAAAGGCAGTATATGTGTGTGTGTGTGTGTGTGTGTGTGTGTGTGTGTGTGTGTGTGTGTGTGTGTGTGTGTGTGTGTGTGTGTTTGTGTGTGTGTGTGTGTGTAGACCGGAGAATAATAATAATAATAATAATACATGGTATTTATATGGCGTATTTCTCATATTTATAATATAACTCAATGCGCAGGCGAAAACCACACACACACACACACACACACACACACACACACACACACACACACACAAACACACACACACATACGCACTCACACACACACACACACACACACACACACACACACACACACACACACACACACACACACACAGAGTCTGCAGGGGGAGCGGGGGTGGGGGGGGGGGTGTACAGAAAACCGTAGAGATTACACGAAAGTCTGCGAGAAAAAGTAAGTTTTTAACTTTGCTTTGAACTGCGTAATGGGGGAGACATTTCTCCGCTCAGTCGGTAAGGAATTCCAAATTAAAGGAGCAGTACATCTGAAAGAGCGTTCACCGGCAGATTTGAGATGGTACTTTGGGACTTTGAGAAGTTTCTGTCCTAATGAACGCAGTGAGCGAGAGGGCTGGTAAGTGATCAGACTGGAGGAAAGGTATGACGGAAGGCTGCCATCAAACTGGCGGTATGCAAGGGTCGCAATCTTAAACTGTATGCGAGATTGGATTGGAAGCCAGTGAAAGTCTTTCAATATATGGGTTACGCGGTCTCGTTTTCGCCTGCGCTTCACAAGCCTTGCGGCATTATTTTTAACTCACTGAACGCGGCTAATCTGCTCAGATGGAAGACCAAAAAGCAGAGAATTGCAGTAGTCAAGACGGCTCGTGACTAAAGCATTCACTAACTTTGCAGTAGCAGATTCAGAAAGACTGTGTCGGACAGATGCGATGCGTCTCAGAGAGTATGAAGCACCACAACAGATTTCACCGACGTGATCCTGCATACTCAAAGTCTTATCGAGCTTGACACCAAGATATTTGACCGAAGACTGAAATGGAATATCAGTGTCATCTATGCGTAAAGACTCAGTGTGAATTTGTTGAAGCCGGGATGCTGAGCCAAGGGGCAGTAACTCTGTTTTTTCTGGGTTTAACATGTTTGTTACTGTCCATCCATGTCGTGACATCGTCAACACAAGACTTGATGCCAGTTTCAACAGACTGAAATTCCCCAGGTTAACTACTCTGAGAGATTTCAGTGTCATCTACATACTTATGATAAGAACACTGATTGCTGGAAATAACATCTGACAGCGGTTGTGAATACAAAGTAAACAATACAGGGCCTAAGACAGAGCCCTGAGGCACTCCAACCTCCAGAATGGAAGGTCTAGAGACACTGTCTTTTACATCTACAAACTGATACCGATCGGAAACGTAAGATTCAAACCAAGAGAGAACCGTTTCACGCCGGCCAAAAGTGATTTCAAGCCTCTTCATGAGAATGGAATGGTCCAGCGTATCGAAAGCAGCGCTGAAATCCAACAGGGCCACAAGGGAGACAAGTCTCTCATCTGCTTTACAAACCACGTCATTTAGAACACTCAGCACTGCTGTCTCCACGATGTGGCCTTTCCTATTGGCGGACTGATATACTTCCAACAGACCATTCATCTCTAAGTGTTCCAGCAGCTGTTGTAAGACGACTTTCTTCAGTACCTTAGAAATGAATGGTAGGCTGGATACAGGTCTGTAGTTTTTTAGGGTATTTCTGTTCAAGCCTGTTTTTGTTGTGTTCTTTTTTAGCAACGGGGTAACAACAGCCTGTTTGAAAGATTTTGGAACAGTTCCGGCTGAAAGAGACTTGTTTACAACAACAATAATCAACGGTGCAATATCGCTGATGCACTGCTTTTGGAAACAAGTCGGAACAGGATCCAACATGCAACTTTTTGTTGGAGACTTTGCAATTATGGCAGTAATGTCGCTCTCTGTAACAGATTTGAACTTTGCAAAACAGGGACCACCATAAACAGCAAAAACGGGTGAATCGCACTGCTTAGCATCTACGTTCTCACGCAGCAGTTTGATTTTGTCAGTGAAAAATCACAAAATGTCTGCGGCAGTTCAGAAGAGGGGACATCAGCAGGAAGAGCAGTAGACTTGGGTTCTCAGATATCTCAGATATTGCCGTACGCACAAGCTTAAAACTTGGCGAAATTCTTTATTTAAGGAATGGCTAAGAGAGCCTCCGAGCATGTTGTAACTGGATGTCGCATTGAAGATATAAAAGACCGTTTACAGAAAGTTGGTTGACCCAGATTAGAGTCCGTAGTTTTGTCATATTTATTTGAAATTTTTGGATATAGCTAGTTTGGATAAATACATTGGATGAGTTTGTTAGCCAGCTTTGTATCTCGTCAACCTTTTGAATAATAATTAATTCATTTTTGCAAGTTTTGGATCCACTATATACTCCCATCAAACAGCCATGGAAGAGCTTGTGTGGAACATAACAGTCAGCCCTGGAAGAGGCTGCGTGCCTTTCTGATGAGTGACGTGAAACATCAATTTAGTCACTGTGTCACGGTGTCGTGAGACTAGCGATGCCATGACGTCAAGCTTATAGTGACGTAATTTTGCTGCTCGTGCTATTTTTCGTAAGACTTCCTGTCGCTACTCCAGCCCACAGAGCGTCCTAATGACGGGAAGGGCCGTGTGTCCGTTTGTATTTGTGTGTGCCGGCGTGTGTGTTGATCAGAGGTTGGCTTAGAGAGGAGGGAATTGGATCAAAAGGATCAACTGTGAATGTTCTTAAGTTAATAGGCGCATTAAATAGGCGCTTTATCCCAATTAAAAATCGGCTCAAAGCGCCGCCGCGAACTGAACCCAACAAGCACGCTCACGTCAATCACGCGCATTCATTCACACACTGAACATAAACACAGAACATTCACGTGGTGCCGTAAGGGCAAGCTCAAGCGAGCTACTGAAGTTTTGGAAATTCAAATCGTTTATATTTGAAATTTGATTAAGTGGGCTGAAATTGATACCAAAATCGTTGGGGAGGAAGAGCCGGAGTACCCGGAGAAAGAACCCCCGACAAAAACTAAAAACGCATGTGAGGTCCAAACCGGGCAATGCGGTAGACTTTGTTCAATAGGAGATATTTTAACATCAGAATCAGGATGATTCATACCATCTTGTTTATAACTGTGACGTGTTTTGCGTGCTCTGACACAGATGGTGATTCAGCTGAACGTGGCAGTAGGGGGCACTCTAGGTTTCTTCCCGGACGACGTACAGAATCAGCCGTACGCCAAACCCTGGTGCAACTCCTGTCCGGACGCCGGCCTATCCAACCGCAAGTTCTGGGAGGCCAAGAACCTTTGGTACCCGACCTGGCAGGGTGAGCGCTGTGCCATGCAGATCAAGGACATCAAGGTCTTCCAGTGATCGGGGTCAAGGTCGTCCATTCTCCAAGGTCAAGGTCGACCATTGTTTAACTCATTCGAGACGTGCCGCCACCGGATACGCGGCTTATGCCGCGTATCCGGCCGGCACGTCTCAAATGAGTTAAGGTATTCCGGATATTGTGGACATCAATGTATGTTGTTATTCACGGTCAGTGGTCTTCCGTTAATCCCATCCTTTCCAGGACACAGCAACCAGAAATCAGTGTCAAAAGGCATAAGCCACCCCCAGTTGAGGGGACTAGTTGCGGATCTATGCTTCTTCCGGACTCTATCTATATCTGCGTTTTGGACGCAGGGCAGCTGCGGCGGTAGCTACAGAGATTGCACGTCTATCAGCAGTGAAATTAACCCCTTAAGTGATACTGATTACGCCGCTCAGTGGAAAAGACGCGTAATTTCCGCCAAGCGGTATTGTCAATAGCAGTGAAGTGGTTAATCATTCGGCTGTCGGTAGCGCTTTTTGTCAGTCGCGATGCCGGATTCCTGTAGGAATCACATATGGCGACAGAACGCGATACCGACAGGCAAAGGGTTACATTACAGGCATTCAGAATTGACAGTGAAATCTTGCAGTAAACAGGGTCAAGGCACGTATAATTTATAGCAAACAACAAATCGGTCGAGCTCTGGTTTCTAAATGGTTTCATTCCCACATTACGCGCGAGCCTACGTGTACTGCAGACGCTCCGCTATGTGACACGGACAGGGGAAAACATTCGGCAAAGCCAGGCTCCAGCCGCTCAGTGTTATCTAGGCGTTGTAAACTCCATAGCCAGTACGCAAAGGTCCTCAAACCCACAACGGCCGCGGTGGGCACGAAGACGTTTTGCTCATTTGGGGTGTACGTAGGTCAGTCTTTACTGATGTGCCATTTTTTTTTAATTATTATTAAAAAGCTCGTGCACACGTGTCACAGTAACCGGTGCCTGTGTGTGTGTGCGTGCCGGGGTGCGTGTGTGTGTGTGTGTGTGTGTGTGTGTGTGTGTGTGTGTGTGTGTGTGTGTGTGTGTGTGTGTGTGTGTGTGTGTGTGTGTGTGTGTGTGTGTGTGTGTGTGTGTGTAGTACAAGGACATGACTGAAAAGGGTCAATGACTACGGCCTAATCGTTCACTGATCCTTGAAAAATGAAGTTTTACTGACAGTGTGATTTCATTTCTATCTCTCTCTCTCTCTCTCTCTCTCTCTCTCTCTCTCTCTCTCTCTCTCTCTCTCTCTCTCTCTCTCTCTCTCTCTCTCTCTCTCTCTCTCTCAGTCACACACATCACTACTGAAATGTCAGTGGGCACACGCGCGCGCACACACACACACACGCACGCAGACACACACACACACACTGACACAAGCACACACACACTGACACACGATTAACACATACCATGGTATTCGGACATAATTATTGGTCTAAGTCGGTGCCGACTGACTCAGTCAAGACCGGTCGATGGACAACTCGGCGTGGACGCATCGGTGTGCACAGTGGTTGCCTCCCGGCCTCGATGATTCGCAGCCGCTGATCAGCGAATGGAGTGAGACAGAACCGGCACTGAGTGTGGCCTCGGACCGTGGATACTGACAACGGTTCGAATCAGTCTTGGACACATCCATCGGTCCATGTGTAATAAAACCATTCGCTGACTGAGATCGACATGACATACCGTGGCCGGACAAATCCCGGTCACTGACAGCCGTCCACTGACATCAGTGTCCCCAATGCGCAAAAGGCCACTATCGGGCCGACGTCGGCCAACGCACGGCCGTGCGCGGTCCACGGCGGCCGATGACTAACCGATGGCCTATTGCGCATTGGGTCGGTTCCGTTGTTGTTTGTTTGTTTGCTTTGTATTGATAAAGCACGGTTCGAATGTCGCTAAATACTAAACGGAACTGACAGTACGTAGCGCGGAGAATTCAAGCATTGTAAAGGGACATAACCGCCTAGTTTTAACGTGACTTGTGAGCCGACAAGACGAGTTCTGTCTCTTTGACATGAGGATGTTTAGCACTGACCGACCACGTGCCCCAAGTCTCTATTTCTGTGTCATATATTTCACTCTGTCTGAATGTGAGATACAATAGAATTTCATTCAATCTGGCTTTCAGTGCGATTTTAGTGCAGTTTCATTCTTCTTTTTAAGTAGATGTCAGCTTGACCTCTTTCTTCCGGCTATCGGTTCCTATGCCTGAATCAGTATTCAATGCCGGATAATGTTATGCCGATATGTTAAGAAGCCGGGTTGTTCCACTCAGTATGGCACTTTCCTGATTAGCACATGCCATAAAGTGGACTTATAAAGGCACTTTAAATGAACAGCAGTAGGACCAACTGTTCTGTGTAAAACGGATTTTAGGAAATTCAAGCACGGATGCGGACACTGTGACTGTCAGTCGGTACTTCCACCACCGAACACATACACACGGCACACACTGACAAAACAAAACAAAAGTGCGTTAAACTGCGACGCCATCACTTTAAGTCTTTGACTGGTGAGAAACTAATAAAAGCTTGAGAGACATATTTTATCATGTGTGCCGCCGTACTGTTTAAGGCAGAAACCGATCGCCTCAGTTCTTTTAAATTTTGCAGTGTCTGTGTGACTTACAACATGCGTATCGCACGTTATGTTAACTTTTTGAGTGGCAGTATTAAAACATTCTAGGGAAGGGCCTTTCATTTAACAGATCTATATAATGGTGTCTTTAGAAGCAGACTTCAGTTGATCAATCAGTAAACGATTTCTGAAGCCCCGGCAGTGATGGCCTGGACACACGGAATCAAATTGGAGTATGCACTGACAATTAGTTCCAAGTTTTTGTGTCAGCTATTAAATGATTTTTCATACATACCTCAAGAGTCAATACTGTAATGTATCTGCTTTTGCCGTTTCTGTATAAATCCAGAGAATAAATTGAGACCGTAAAAGAAAGTCCGCGACAGAATCAGCCTGGAACGAGTGTCCCCTAACAAGTCACCAACTGTGGGGGATTAATTGATGCAAAAACAGAAAGCACCCTTAATTGCTAAGCTATATGGGCACCACCCTTGAACTGCATGTATCATGATCAATCCATACCTTCTTGTGTGCCCGGACTAAGTTTTTTTTTTTTTTTTAATGTTCTAGCACAGAGAGCATTCAATTACAGACATAAATCTGTCATCACTTAACTTTCCGACAGATATGCTGCTCGCACCAGCCAGTCCAGATACATCTGTACTTGGCAGACAGTCTTTTTTGTCATTGAACCTGCAGAACCAATGTCTTATCTGACCGGAAAGATGCATGACGAATCCCTTTGTGCATGCAGCCACAGGGACTGTTCACAGTACCTGTGACTTGGATGCACGAGGATATTAACACATGCATGCACGCACATACACACACACACACACACACACACACACACACACACACACACACACACACACACACACACAGGGTGTCACGTAACGGATGTGACATGTTGTTTTATTTTTTCGCCAAGTCGTTTTTTTGTTAATAAATGTAGATCGCCGAATTCTGTAAATAGCCTTAGTTTAGGGAAGTTAATAAATGTAGTGTGAGCGTAATCGTAAAGCCCGTGCAGCAAGCTTAACAGTGAGCGAGTACAGCGGTTGCACGCTTTAGCCAAGTAGCTTTAACCGAACAGTGTTCAGAAGTAAAGTTAAACTGCAAGGTAGCAGAAGGATATTACAGTCAGTCAGCGGAGTTAGCCAGCGAAGTGAGAGTCTGGGTCAGGGTGCGGCCTCGTTTGGAGCCCTTGACAAGCTGTGTGAGGGTTGTTTTACCCTCCCTGCAAGACCACGGCCAGTGTTCCTGGGTGTGGGTGTCCCGAGAGACTTGTGACCACGGCTGCTACTCACCAGAAGACCCCTCCGGTTCGTCTTCGTCTTGTTTTGTCTCGTCCTGCCGGAGGACTCACCAGTGACAGGTATTTACTCATGCCATTTTCCTCAGTTAGCTGCTGTGCTCTCGGGTGTGTGAATGTGTATATAGGTGCGGAAGGGTATGTTCGTCTAGTTTTTTAGTGATGTTTTAATCGAGGCTTTAACCATGTTTTTTAGGTTGGGTTGTAATGTGATGGGTGTCGGATTTAGTTGTTTATATTCGGCTGTCGCCGAGTGAGTATATTTAAAGGGCCATGTTGTAAAATGAATTAAAGTGGGTATCCTTTCAAATAATTGATTGATTGTACATTGCTTAACGTCCCGACAGCAACAAGGCTTTTTCAGGACGTGCCTGCACTGCTTGTGAAAAAAAAAAAAAAACAGAACATTGAATGTATGTCGCCAGCCGGTCAAATACGTTAAATAAACCTAACACATGGGGCCTAAATAAAGCTAAGACCATTTAGCAACACACATCCAATATCAAGAGCTACAGGCAGTGCAGACAGTAGGGAGAGTTTTAAAAAGGCAAATACAGGTGAATGGACCAAGGGTAGACAGAAACACATGCCCCAGAATAGAGAGAAAAACCCACCCTGTGGGGCTGACCAGGGTGACCCTGGGAACTAAAAAATACCTAACCCCACCCAAGTCCCCCAGGGCAGACCCGGGTGGGGGTCCTTTCAAATATATTTGTATTAAGTCCTAGATGTAATGTAATAAGATTGTCACGTTGGGTGGTTGCTGGTGATTATTTCATATCTTTGTATGTACATCGGGATATTTTGATAATGTTGGTTTTAGCAGTGGCAATGTTATTATACAAAAGTGGTTGTGCTAGCTTAATGTTAGTGTAATGGAATAGTGCGGACCTGGCGAATGTTGAATGTACATAGGAAGCTTTCATATCCATGATTGTATATTTAATATGGCCAAGGCGGGTATTAGGGTGAGACGAGACACAACTCACGTGGTTTGTGAGTAGGTGCGTGTCAAATAGGCCAGAATTAACTGTGTTGGCACTTTGACTGACAATGCGCCCTTTTCCAGTGCACTGGCTTCGAAGATTGGCTTCGAAGACTGGCTTCGAAGACTGGCTTCGAAGATTTCGTCGTTCTTCGATCTCATCCACGACCAACGGTGACGCATCATCGGGAGTCGGAACGCCTTCGCTAGCCGGTCCTGTTGGACAAGTACGTTGGGCTACAGCAGGCTGATTCTACGTTCTGAGCGTCGGTCACAGGCGTGCGTGGGCAAGCGCGGCTACGGTGCTCTGTGGTGTAGGGGTAGTACTCTTACTTTACGAGCCACCCTGTCTAGTGTGGGACAGAGGACACTGTACAGAGACAAAGTTACCCGCCTTGTATAGCCGTTGGCCATGTTAGTCATATTCACCTGTTAGTCATATTCACCTGTTAGTCATTTTCGTCTGTTAGTCATATTCACCTGTTAGTCATATTCACCTGTTAGTCATTTTCACTTGTTAGTCATTTTTTTATATGTTAATCTTTTTTAAGTGTTAATACGTTATGAGTGCATGTGTGGGTATGTGTGAGTGTGTGGGGCGTTAGGGGGTTGGGGTGGGGGTTAGAGTAAGAGTGGGTAATAAAGGATTTGTTTGTTGTTTATCGCTGGCGTTGTGTTATTTATTTAGAGTGGGTGGGTTTTCTCGAGTGTCTGCACTCATATTGTCCACGGCGCCCTGACTCCGTCAGGCGTGTCGTGACATATTTGGTGGCAGCGGTGGGAGATACGGATTAGGGGGAGGTAACGGATTAGGTAGATTAGGGTATTTTTGCGCGCCAGTGATCGTTTTTTCGTGTTGTGGTACGAGTAAGATTTAGCGGGCGGTTGGCGGGAGTGGGGACGTATTGCGCCAGGGGCCACGGCCAGAGAGTGCAGTGCGCATAAACGGGGGGTGGCATGAGTGGTTGCCTCTCATTACTCAGGTACCGAGTGGTGAGGACCCTTCGGCTCTTGTCACTGTCTAGCCCTTATTCGTTGTTTGTATTCTGTGTATTTATTTGTTTTGTTTTTTCTTTGTCAGGGGTCCTGCTGGGGAGCAGTTGTCGTCGCTGCCTCCGTGACACCCACACCAGGATGCCCCCTAAACGGGATACCAGGGCCACCCGTGCCACGTCGGGGCACGACCCTGAGTCCGAGGGTGGTGGTGCAGGGGATGAGGGTCCAGGAGAGAGAGGAGCCACTTTGGCCACTCCCTCTCGGAAGGAAACGGTGGTGAGTACCCTTACCCGTACTCTCACCGCAGCAGGACTGACACCCAGTAGGGATCAGGAAAGTAAAGAGGGGTTAGGGGTGATGGTAAACCCATATGAGCAGTATAAAGTGATAGGAGAGGGCCTAGGACTTAGTGGGGGAGCTCTAACCCAGTTCATCCTGTCCGAAGTTAGGAGAGAGGAAGAAAAACGGGAACGTGACCTAGAGCGTAGGGCGTTAGAGAGACGGCTCCAGATGGACCGCGAGGCAGTAGAGAAGCAGCGTCAGATGGACCGCGAGGCAGCCGAGAGACGGCTCCAGATAGTGGACCGTGAGGCAGCAGAGCAAGCTAGGCGGGATGACTTAGCATTGACCGAACGTAAGCTAGCTGCCGCGGAACGAGCACGGAAAGAAGAGCTAGCTGCCGCGGAACAAGCACGGAAAGAAGAGCTCGTCGCGGCCGAAACGCGGCTTAGATTACAGTTAGCAGCATCGGAAAAGAAGTCAGTTACGGAGTCTAGTCAGCATTACTCGCTCAAGATGCGTCCGTTAGAGGATAAGGAAGATGTGGAATCTTACCTTCAGCTCTTTGAGAGAGTAGCCGAAACCCAGGGGTGGCCGAAAGAGGTATGGGGGATCAGGTTAGCACCTCTATTGCAGGGGGAGGCCCGTGATGCATACCTTAGGCTAACCGTAGAGCAAGGGAAAGATTTTGAGGTGGTGAGGGAGACCTTATTGAGAAGATTCAGGCGTGACGCTGAATATTACAGGCGCCAGTTTCGCGAAGCCAAAAAGGAGAGTCTCGAAACGTTTCCCCAGTTGTTCGTTAGGTTAAAGACCTCAGTCAAGCGTTGGTTCACTTTAGCCCATAAGAGCATAGAGGACGTAGAACAAGTGCTAGACATGTTTCTGTCTGAGCAACTTTATGCTATTATGAACGCAGATCTTGAAATGTTCGTTAGGGAAAAACGTCCTAGGAATGGTGAAGAGGCCGCGGAGCTAGCGCAGCTCCATATCGACACCAAACGGGCAGTCTCGCGTCCATTGGGTGGGGGGCCGATTCGTCCGCCGTTCAAGAAGGACAAAGGGTCGAATAAACCCCCTGAGACCAAAGCAGAACACAGGACAGCACCAGCTAGTTCAGGCAGAGGGACTGGTGAACGGCTGTGTTTTAAGTGTAACAAACCAGGGCACTTAGCAAGGAACTGTCAGAGTAAGGCGTCAGTTAACCAAGTCACCATTGCCTCCGAGATAGTAGCCGTAATGACAGAGCCCGTGACCGTAGGGATGCGGACGATCCGGCCCTACGACCCGTGGAGTAAGGGATTAGCCAAGGGAAAGGAAGTTCGTATCATGCGTGATACCGGCGCGGATATGAGTGCGATCGCCGCCAAGTGGATAGAACCCAGGGATTTTACAGGTCGGTTCATAGACGTCAATCCCGTCGACCATACTAAGTCCGATAAGTATCCGACTGCATGGGTTGAAATCGATTCCCCATTCGTGCGAGGGACGGTCGAACTTATCGTAATGGAGCGCATGGGACCGGACGTAATCCTAGGGAACTGGGTGACTTTCAGATGGGAAACGTAGTCCCGTATCCATTGATGCCAGTGAGTGTGCTATGGCAGCAGCAGTCCAAACTCGAGCTCAGATTCAGAGAGAAAAGGAGGGAGAGAGCGCGCTTAAAGTCGTTAAGCAGGCCGATCTCAATGTGACTCCTGCCCAACTGATAGAGTGGCAGAACCAGGACGAAACTCTAGCTCGCGCTAGGAAGTTGGCCGAAGAGGGCCGAGCAATTCCGTCAGGGAAGAGTCTGATAGAATTTTGCAGGAGGAAGGGAATTCTGTATCGGGTCTATAGCAAAGGAGGCAGCCAATCGTCCCAGTTAGTCGTCCCGAAGCCTTTGAGGGAGACTGTGATGCGTTTAGCGCATGACCCACCGATGGGGGGGCATTTGGGAGGCAAGAGAACCCGGGAACGCATTTGGGGTACTTTCTATTGGCCGGGACTGTGTGCTCAAGTTCGCAGGTACTGTGAGTCATGCGAACAATGTCAGAAAGTAGTACCAAGAGGGAGAGTACCGCGGGTTCCTATGCAACAGCTTCCGCTAGTAGAAGAACCATTTCAGAGAGTAGCGGTAGACATTGTGGGGCCTATTGCTCCAGCTTCCGACAGAGGAAACCGGTTCATTCTCGTGACCGTCGATTACGCCACTCGATACCCCGAGGCAGTACCTTTAAAGGGGATCGAAGCAGGAAGGGTCGCTGAGGCATTGTTAGAAATCTGGTCTAGGGTGGGGATTCCGAGGGAGGTACTCACCGACCAAGGGTCCCAGTTCACTTCACAAGTGATGTCTGAAGTCAACCGTTTGCTGTGCATCCAAGGCAAGTGTACTACCCCTTACCATCCGCAGGCAAATGGCCTAGTAGAACGTTTCAACGGTACCTTGGTGTCCATGATGAAGAAGTTAGCTAGCGAGCAACCTCGATGTTGGGACAGATACATTCCCTCATTGCTGTTTGCGTACAGGGAGGTTCCTCAGGAATCGACGGGGTTCGCGCCGTTCGAGTTATTGTACGGCAAGACTGTAAGGGGGCCCATGTCAGTTCTACGAGATCTGTGGACGAAAGAGCAGATGGGAGAAGAGGTGAGAGATGCAAGCCAGTACGTGGTAGATTTACGGAATCGCATTGAAGAGACTTGCAGGTTAGCGCAACAGAATTTGAAGCTAGCTTCGAAAAAGCAGAAACAGCACTTTGACCGCAGCCAAACCACGCAGTTTTAGTGCAGGAGACAAGGTTTTGTTACTTCCAGTTAAACACAACAAGCTGGAGATGGCTTGGCAGGGACCGTTCGAAGTTCTAGAGAGAGTCGGAGAGTGTGACTACAGGGTACGGGTGGGCAGTAAAAATAAACTGTACCATGCAAATCTGTTGAAAAAGTTCCAAGAACGAGTGTCAGTAGCTACAGTAGTGATAGATGAGGAGGACGAAGATGAGGGGGGAGAGGCATTCAGGGCGGTAAAGGAAGTACCTACCATTCCTTTAGTAGCGTCTGAAGGACCCTCCGACGTCCATCTTGATCCTAACTGTCCAGAAATCCATTCTAGTATACAAGCTCTGACTGTCCAGTTTAAGGATATTTTGACAGATTATCCGTTGAGGACGACACTAGACTCATGTGAAATCCATTAGACTGATGAAGTGCCGGTGAGAACGAAGCAATATCCTCTACCTCATTCTCAGCTAGAGGTAGTCAAAGCCGAAGTGGACGCTATGCTAGAAATGGGAGTAATCGAGAGAGCCAATTCCCCATACAGCTCACCGATCGTATTGGTGAAGAAGAAAGATGGCACTGTTAGGTTTTGTGTGGATTTTAGAAAACTGAACCAAAAGGTCGTGTTCGATGCGGAGCCAATGCCTGACGTGGAGTACCTATTTTCCTTACTGTCCAAGGCTAAGTACTTGAGTAAGTTAGACCTAGCTAAAGGCTACTGGCAGGTACCCATGTTAGAGAGCGACAAACCGAAAACTGCTTTCACCACACCGGCAGGGCAATTTCAGTGGAAAGTAATGCCTTTCGGGTTAAAGACGGCAGGGGTAATCTTTTCCCGAATGATGAGGAGGTTACTAGAACCTTTGCGATTGACGGAAGTTAGCAATTTCATGGACGACGTCATGATTGCTTCCTCCACTAAAGAACGTCACTTACAGTGTATTGCCCAGCTCTTTGGTAGACTAAGAGAGGTCCAGTTGGCGGCCAGACCTACAAAGTGTTACTTGGGGTTCAAGCAATTGGAATATCTGGGGCATACAGTGGGTAACGGTCAGATTAGAGTGGAAAGCATAGCCGGTAAAGTAAATGTACCTGCTGACTTTTTGAGTAGGACAGGGTGGTAGAAACCGTAAATGTGGAAGCAGTATTGGGACAGTCATATAGTAATCAAACCCGGGTGTTTGATCTGGGAGGGGGGTATGTCACGTAACGGATGTGACATGTTGTTTTATTTTTTCGCCAAGTCGTTTTTTTGTTAATAAATGTAGATCGCCGAATTCTGTAAATAGCCTTAGTTTAGGGAAGTTAATAAATGTAGTGTGAGCGTAATCGTAAAGCCCGTGCAGCAAGCTTAACAGTGAGCGAGTACAGCGGTTGCACGCTTTAGCCAAGTAGCTTTAACCGAACAGTGTTCAGAAGTAAAGTTAAACTGCAAGGTAGCAGAAGGATATTACAGTCAGTCAGCGGAGTTAGCCAGCGAAGTGAGAGTCTGGGTCAGGGTGCGGCCTCGTTTGGAGCCCTTGACAAGCTGTGTGAGGGTTGTTTTACCCTCCCTGCAAGACCACGGCCAGTGTTCCTGGGTGTGGGTGTCCCGAGAGACTTGTGACCACGGCTGCTACTCACCAGAAGACCCCTCCGATTCGTCTTCGTCTTGTTTTGTCTCGTCCTGCCGGAGGACTCACCAGTGACAGGTATTTACTCATGCCATTTTCCTCAGTTAGCTGCTGTGCTCTCGGGTGTGTGAATGTGTATATAGGTGCGGAAGGGTATGTTCGTCTAGTTTTTTAGTGATGTTTTAATCGAGGCTTTAACCATGTTTTTTAGGTTGGGTTGTAATGTGATGGGTGTCGGATTTAGTTGTTTATATTCGGCTGTCGCCGAGTGAGTATATTTAAAGGGCCATGTTGTAAAATGAATTAAAGTGGGTATCCTTTCAAATATATTTGTATTAAGTCCTAGATGTAATGTAATAAGATTGTCACGTTGGGTGGTTGCTGGTGATTATTTCATATCTTTGTATGTACATCGGGATATTTTGATAATGTTGGTTTTAGCAGTGGCAATGTTATTATACAAAAGTTTGGTTTGGTTGTACATTGCTTAACGTCCCGACAGCAACAAGGCTTTCTCAGGACGTGCCTGCACTGCTTGTGAAAAAAAAAAAACTAAACAGAACATTGAATGTATGTCGCCAGCCGGTCAAATACATTAAATAAACCTAACACATGGGGCCTAAATAAAGCTAAGACCATTTAGCAACACACATCCAATATCAAGAGCTACAGGCAGTGCAGACAGTAGGGAGAGTGTTAATAAGGCAAATACAGGTGAATGGACAAAGGGTAGACAGAAACACATGCCCCAGAATAGAGAGAAAAACCCACCCTGTGGGGCTGACCAGGGTGACCCTGGGAACTAAAAAGTACCTAACCCCACCCAAGTCCCCCAGGGCAGATTGTACATTGCTTAACGTCCCGACAGCAACAAGGCTTTCTCAGGACGTGCCTGCACTGCTTGTGAAAAAAAAAAAACTAAACAGAACATTGAATGTATGTCGCCAGCCGGTCAAATACATTAGATAGACCTAACAATGTTAGTGCTAATGAATAGTGCGGACCATGGCGAATGTTGAATGTACATAGGAAGCTTTCATATCCATGATTGTATATTTAATATGGCCAAGGCGGGTATTCAGGGTGAGACGAGACACAACTCACCGTGGTTTGTGAGTAGGGTGCCGTGGTCAAATAGGCCAGAATTAACCTGTGTTGGCACCTGGTGACGGGACAATGCGCCCTTTTCCAGTGCACTGGCTTCGAAGACTGGCTTCGAAGATTTCGTCGTTCTTCGATCTCATCCACGACCAACGGTGACGCATCATCGGGAGTCGGAACGCCTTCGCTAGCCGGTCCTGTTGGACAAGTACGTTGGGCTACAGCAGGCTGATTCTACGTTCTGAGCGTCGGTCACAGGCGTGCGTGGGCAAGCGCAGCTACGGTGCTCTGTGGTGTAGGGGTAGTACTCTTACTTTACGAGCCACCCTGTCTAGTGTGGGACAGAGGACACTGTACAGAGACAAAGTTACCCGCCTTGTATAGCCGTTGGCCATGTTAGTCATATTCACCTGTTAGTCATATTCACCTGTTAGTCATATTCACCTGTTAGTCATTTTCGTCTGTTAGTCATATTCACCTGTTAGTCATATTCACCTGTTAGTCATTTTCACTTGTTAGTCATTTTCACTTGTTAGTCATTTTTTTATATGTTAATCTTTTTTTAAGTGTTAATACGTTATGAGTGCATGTGTGGGTATGTGTGAGTGTGTGGGGCGTTAGGGGGTTGGGGTGGGAGTTAGAGTAAGAGTGGGTAATAAAGGATTTGTTTGTTGTTTATCGCTGGCGTTGTGTTATTTATTTAGAGTGGGTGGGTTTTCTCGAGTGTCTGCACTCATATTGTCCACGGCGCCCTGACTCCGTCAGGCGTGTCGTGACACAGGGTACAAAATACAAAGCTGATGAAGAAATATTTGCTTTATTCTGAAAAGCTCTCAATCACAAAACATACACAAAATAAAAACATCACCAGTAAAATCCCAATCTACAAGAATAAAATAATTGCAAGATGTTTTAAAATGATGACAACATGGAAAGGTCTATGATATTAATGTGTTTAAATAATAGTCTCATACATGAACAACTATTTCCATTAAAACAATGATTGTAATCAAAGTTAACAAAAGCATAAAAACTGTCAAAGCGTAACTCAAAATACACAAAACTACAACAAACGTCAATTCTCATCTAATACATTTTGAACTTATCCTACAGCCTGTGGAACTGGAAGTATACTTGTCTATGATGATAGTTACCTTAATGAGTGCACAGCTTGCTGCAGTTCTCTAGTTTACATTATGTATAGTTCTCTTACAAAATGTGCGCTTCACTACAATAAAAATTCTATAACGAAGTCCATGTTATTATGAGCGAGCGCTGGGGGGGATTTCCAAAGAAAACATGTAGCATATTATGTATTCTAGCACTAATTGATGAAGAATAGACCACAGACATTACAATAATTGACAAATAGCAAGTCATTTCAGCATCATAATCATTATCACCACGTAAACACTAACACTAACTGAATCAAATTTTAATTTAACAATAAAACAACTGTCTAACTCAATGCAAGGGTGATCCCATCCCGTCTGCAAGAAGCATTGTTTCTCATGAGCCCTTGCAGGCTGCAAGGGCTTATGACAATCTAAGCATCTTGCTGACCACATTTATAGTTCTGATCCTCACGATCAGAAAGCCAAATGCAGACAGAATCCAAGACTGAGCTCTCCGTTTTCTCTACTTAGTTTCCAAAATCATTCGCATCAGGTTACATTATTTATATGTTCATCTGTAATTTCGCACCTCACGACTTTAGGCTGGAGGTCTAAAATCACTGACCAACACACACTAGTAGTACATAATGAATCCCCGACAAAAAAACATTTCCACACAAAATGAACACGTGAAAATGCCCCAAGCTCCACACAGACAGCATAAACCAAGATGCTGTGTGGGATCAAGCTGTATCAACCCTTTTTCTTACAAAAATGTAGTCCGATACGGACTGCATTAACCCCCTTGTGCATGCAACAACTGGTACTAGTTACAGGTGGGTTAATCCCAAGCATGATATTTTGCAGAGCTAGGCAGCATAGTAGCATAGTAGTCTTTGGTACCAGTAGAATTTGCTACTTATAATACGTAAAAGATGCACATGTTTAATAATTCATCAATAGAAGTTTAATCATTATAATCTCTAATTCCAAAATATTTAATGTCGTAGAATTTGCTACTTATAGTAACCAATACTCACAACTGCAAACAAGTTTCACCACCACATGTTTCTGAAGGAACTTAGCATGCGGATAAATTAAAAATCACAATTAGGTCGTACATGTACTTCAAATCAATGACATTTGTTTATTGTCTACCAAAAGATGTTGTTTTCCTAATTCAACAAACACAAATGTATGGCAAATAAGCAGATGTGGTTAGTAGCCCCATGGTGTATGCAGCCAACTATAGTGTAAACAGTACCATTGGCTGCATGCACAATTTGGGGGGGGGGGGGGGGGGGGGAGGAGGAGTAAGTCTACCATGCTTTCACAGCTGCTAACTTGGCAGAATTTGTTTTCACAGTACTGGCTGATATGCCTGTTATCACGAACAGGACAGGACCTTTGCCTTTGTACAGGTCTACAAACGAATGAGTTTATCAGAGGTATTTTTCTGTGAACTAGAAAACAGTTTTTGGTGACCAAAAAAATTCATTTTGACAAAACTGTATAGTACAAATTATCTTTTAGTAACTGTATACCTCAAAAGGTGTAGCCTAAATAGCAGTTTTTAAAACTGTGACAAGCAACAGTTCTAACAAAGTATTGACGAACTCAGCAGATACATGTACATCACATAAAAAAAAAAAAAAAAAAAAAAAAAAGAGTGCAAACAATAAAGTTTTGGGTTTTTTAAACAGTACTACATTGTACAATTGTGATTCAAAGATTGAATAAAAACACTGACAGAAAAAAAATGCTCCTATAATGGTCTGAAGTTGACATGAACCAACTATATTTAAAGTTATAAATTCTGACACAAAGAAAAGGTGTTTAAACAAAACACACATTTTGCAATGATGTTCCTTTCTGGTCATTTTGTTTCTAAGTTAATTACAATTACATGTTATATAATTTACATCACAATCATATACTATGTATTCAAAACAAATGTAGATTTTGTGCCTTAGCACCAATTTAAAATGTTAATAAACTGAAAGGACAATAATAAAGTTTTATGCTCCAAAGAAAGAGTGTTCTCCTTGATGACCGATTATTCAAACACTATAATCAAACACCTTACCAAGTGCAAATTGTACGTCATAAAGAGTAACAGATGTGGCAACTTTCATTACGACCAAAATTTCTTAAGCAACACCGAGTCTAACCTTTTCAAGTTACAAGAACAACGAACGCTACATGTACAAAAGAAAAAACTAGACACTAAGTTGTATACAAAATCAGATACATAAACAACTAAAACTCACATGCATACAAACAGAAACATATCAAAGCACATGACATACAAAGAATAAACTTGGAACACCTTGTTTGCATGAAAAGTGGTTACAACTGTCAAACATGAGTTGCTGCCTCCGTCAAACTTTCCACGATACACTAGACCTCGATACACACATGGCACAAGTGACAGCAAAGTTAAAACACAACTAGGACAGATGCTCTGACTCACTGGAAAATTACCAAGCTGTCCAACGAACTCTACAGATATCACTGCAACCCTAACAGATCGTCAGAAACAGAAACCTGTGTGAAGATGATGCAAATGTTTTCTTGTCAAATAATTTTCAATGCTCTGTTTTGATGTGCACACAGAGGCAAAGTCATAATGAAAACATTACTTAAAACTTATGGGTAGGCACGCACAGAATCAGTAGCAATGATTATTCCTGCAGTCTGTCAAATGTCTCCATCATCAAAATGGACAGCTGAATCATTCAACTTTTGATTAAAATCATGTTATAAAAGCATATAAAGGTATACACATGTACTGGCAGCTGTAATGCCACAAGTAAACAAGTAATTGTGTTAGTGACCAAATGACCAATCAGATGGTTATTGTTTTTATGTGGAGATAAAATTAGATTATTTCTTGACAAACCAACCCAACACTTCATGTTGGGATAAAAAGAAACTAGACAGCAGAGAGGCCACATTCAGTTATATTCCTCCAGTCAAGCTTTTACATTTCGCAAGAGACATGAAATCACACGAGCCCCTGTAGTCCTTTTCATCTGCTAAAGAAACTCTGCAGCCACAGGTGTTCCTGAGAATCAATGTCGCTTGCTGACCTTACATCCTCAAGACTGTGGAATCATCCAGGTTTAACCCCCTTGCGCATGCAGCCAGTGGTACTGTTCACTGTACATGTGGCTGCATTCTCATGGGTGTTAAGTCCATTAGTAAAACTGTACAATTCACTGCTAACAATAATATGCGGCTTAGATTTCCATGGAAGCATGCTGCCCTAGTGGTGGATGGTGTGGGATGATGACAGTACATCATGATGAGACATACGACAACGACCGTGATTCTACCATGACAAATGACTGACCCAAATCGACAATGAATGATTGGCAGTACATTCAACTTGCTCACTTGTTCTCTCTCACGGATCTAGTTTCCCACCCATCTTTTCTCTCACTCGCTCCCTTTCTCCTCCTCTTCCTCCTCCTCCTCCTCTTCTTCCTTTTTCTCCTCTTCCTTCTTCTCCTCTTCCTCTTCTTTTTCCTCCGCCGCATTATCGCCAGCATCATCAGCCTTGCTCTTGGCTGCCTTGCCTTTGCCCTTACCGCGCTTCACAGACTCTTTGCCTTCTTTGGCTGTTTTCTGCATGGCTCCCCCTCGTTTGGCAGGAGCTTTGGCAGGGGTTGCTGGCTGTGGTCGGCTCTGTGAACGTGTACGACGGCCCTCATTGACATCAATTTCTTTACCCTCCAGGACAAACTTGGCTGTGATGATAAAGTGAAGCATTACTAGTACCTATGTGTATGCAGCCAGTGGTACTGTTTACACTTACAGTATCAGTGGCTGCATGCACAAGGAGATTAACATGGAAATAGTCACATTTAACCCTCTTAACAAACCATGTTTTTGTGGAAAAACGTTTTCATAATTGTTTTTGAGAGAAAGTATTTACTTTCACTCATAAGCAACTGAATTCATAAAAACTAACGTTGTCTACTCAGCTTCTTGTTCCTCTCTGAAGAGGGTCAGACATAAAACAAATTCTTCCCTTCCCCTTAGCACATGCACAATTGCATCATAGACACAGACACTGTCATTTTGTGAGATGAACGGCATTTAATGTACTAATAATAATAATGTATATTTTTAATGCACCTATACTTTCAAGAAAAAAGCTCTAGGTGCTGTACAAATGACATAATACACCTTGCATCCTACAGCACATACATATTCCCTATACACACTCGCACAACAAGATATACAACTAAAAGAAAAATAAGAACAAAATGGACACATCAACAAAAAAATGCTGTTACAATGTTGAATGAGAGGATAAGGAAAGGTAGTTTTTCAGCTGAATTCCATACTTTTTAACCTATTAGCTCACAATCTGACCTAATCATACCCAAGCTGGGACCAACAGTAGAGGATGTAGACACATTTTATGAACAAAAATGGCAAAGCCCTTAAGGCTCATGTGCACGAGTGTATTGCTCTTCTATTTAGTTTGCATAGAAAGATCTTACCATCAAGCATCTTTGCACAAGTTTGGGTTTGAAATTGTGAATAGTATTTGAGAAAAACAAATTTTGTCAAAATATGGCTATTTTTATGTATTTTATGAGCCCATGGCCTTGACCTTTTTGAGAGGTCAGTGAAATTGGTATGTTTAGAAAGGTCTTGCCTCGAAGTATCCTGGGGCCAAGTTTGAAGATTGTGGCTTGAATAGTCTCTGAGAAAATGTCAACGTTAAAGTTTACCAGGGGTCACACTCATTTTTTTAAAACCGAGTACTCCAAATGCAATGCTGCCAAAAACTTGTGCATGATTTAACCTCACTAAAAAAAAAAAAATCACATGTACTGAGCTGAATAACTTAGTCTTGCAAGACAATGCCAGACCAGTGACACTGTCACTGAGTTTTCTCTGTTGGGATAATATATCTAAATCTAAAAGTAGCAATCCCCCGCTCCTTCTCTATCATGATTTGCGTTTCACCTATTAGAAACAACGCAATTTTGTCTATAAGAGTTCCTGCTGAAATCCAGCCTATGTTCTGTTGTAGCATTAAATGCAGAAAGTGTCCTTACGTGGTTTGGACAAGGAAGTATCATTTCTAGATGAAATTTCTCAGTTTTGATTCTAGTTCAACATGACATGAGCATCACTAGGCTGACGGATGTAAGAACCTAGTTCAAAATGACATGATCACTAGGTTGACTGATGTAAGAACAAGTCTGAACATAGTGTCACCACAGATGACATCTGAATGATCCGATGCCAGTGTTTCTGCAATGCCAATTGTCACTAAAGGTCACTGACCCCCCCCCCCCCCCCCCCCCCCCCCAAAGGTGGACTAAGGATGTACAACTCCTACTTAGCGTACACACACAATCAACAGATGCTGTTTTTATTCAGCGCTCGAAAAAAAGGGCTAAAAGATAATAATATAACAGTTACTATGATGCTAACGCGCATTAGGTTACAAGTGGTGTTTGGTCGAGCTGACTCCACGAGTCTCCTACCCCTGCAGAGCGCGCCCCCAACGGTTGAGAGAATAGTGTTTATCAGTATTAGCCTAGTCTTATGATATATATTAACCAGTTTTACACCCAACTGTGATCACTAAATTAGTGACATTTACTCTAAGATATTCTGCTTTCATTTTAAACGATATACCTTTAATTAATTTCTATTTCCTAGACTAATAGACGTGTGTGTTTGTGTTTTTGTGGAAGATGAGCGTGGGTTATTAGTTGTTTAGTTTTAAAGTTTTTACAGTGTGTGTAGGGCATTGGATTTGTGTGATAGAATATTAATTATTTTTTATTTGTTGACTATGATGTTTGTAATTGTAACGACACCAACACACATTCCTATGCTTTATGTTCTTAAGGCAAATGGCAAGAGTATCTAATAGCTAAACCCCACTTTGCGTCACAGCTTTTGACTGTGATCCCAAACATTTTCGTGTTGATCAGGCAACCTTTATGGCTAGTCTTCATTCCAGATAAATATATTTCAGCATTTTGTCCTAACCAGACACCTTTTTGCATATAGCAAACACACACCTCCCAGAAAACTCCATGTGGGCTGTTTTTGGGGTGAAAAAAACGCAGTTTTTGGCGCAAGTGTGACCCCTGGTTTACCATGGATGCCGGACACCGGATGACGCTGGACAGACGGAAGACCACTCGCCCAGAATATAGACTCACCGTTGCTTCGCACTTTGGCCAAAACTGAGATTGACCGTCTCAGACTCAGACATTTCACTGTTCTAAAATATTTGCCCAAAACGTGGTTCATGGGCATTGAGAATGCACTAAGGGAATAAGTGCTGTCAGAAAACAAATTCTTACAATTCTAAAACAATAGAATCTTTCTTGCTTTGTCAATCTTTTTTCTCTCTACAGCTAAAAATGGAAAAAGTTCACAGCAAATTCAAAATAACAGTTCTGTCAAACAATACTGTCAAGTATTTAAAATCCAAGGAATATTTGTGACCCTCTCTCACGAAACCAGTCTTAACTCGCAGCGAGCCGATCAGCGCTACACGCAGTAATATGTGGTGGGGGTCAATCTGGGATATTTTAACTTTTTTGCAGAAATGTATTCTACAAACACCAAAGTCTCGTATGTTTAAAATCTTTATCATGAAAAATGCTATTAGATAGGTTAACAAGAAAGGCAAAGCCATTATGGCTCACATTGTATGACCGATTTACATGTGTGACCTTTGTGACAAAGACTGGCTTCTGCAGCAGCAAAATCCACGTTTTCCGAAAATGTAAGCATTTTTCACACATCTCACGGCAGTTTACCTTTCCCTGAATTGCTCTCTTTAGTTGGGCTGTCAACCGGCCGTGACCCATATCACTGATAAGCGCACGCAGGTGATGCCAGACTCTGCCAGCTGCAGGCTGGAAGCGTAGCACTCTTTGTTCCTTGTTGAAGGCTAACAGGCAGGTGATCAGTTTAGCCTGTTTATAACTTATTATTACCATGGCTAAAAAGTTACAATTGTAAATATGATTATGTAATCCTATGCTTGAAAATGACTAAGTGCCCAAAGGTGAGCAAGCAGTAAGTGACGACCTCTTTTGCAGGAAACTAAAATCTGTTTAAAAAGACACGTGTTGACTTTAACATTGATTGATTGTACATTGCTTAACGTCCCGACAGCAACAAGGCTTTCTCAGGACGTGCCTGCACTGCTTGTGAAAAAAAAACAAACAACTAAACAGAACATTGAATGTATGTCGCCAGCCGGTCAAATACGTTAAATAAACCTAACACATGGGGCCTAAATAAAGCTAAGACCATTTAGCAACACACATCCAATATCAAGAGCTACAGGCAGTGCAGACAGTAGGGAGAGTTTTAAAAAGGCAAATACAGGTGAATGGACCTCGGGTAGACAGAAACACATGCCCCAGAATAGAGAGGAAAACTCACCCTGTGGGGCTGACCAGGGTGACCCTGGGAACTAAAAAGTACCTAACCCCACCCAAGTCCCCCAGGGCAGACCCGGGTGGGGGTGTTGACTTTAACAAGTGGAATGTGTGTGTGAATGATTGAAGATATAATCGCAATTTCTGCACCTAACATAAAGCTGTAGGGTGAGCATACTGTTAAATGCCAGAATTCACCAATAAAAATCAGCCCAGGAAAGCGGACGATTTGCCATCAGGTGTAAAAGCAACAATAACAAACCTGGTGCTAACCATGGCCATATATTCAGGGAAGATTGATCTTATAATTTGTGTATTTCCAAGATTTGAAGGTAAGCCATGCTTTTGTTTATTGCTCTTGAAAGTAGCCTCTGTCGAACGTCAGCTTTGTCGCAACAGCAGCAACTTGGTTTCCGCGAACTTGTGCTAGCGAAAGGCACACTGACCCAAACCGAAAATGGCGTCATTGCGTTTTCGCTGAATATTTGATATGCTTCAAATTTACTTTTCTGTCACAGTTTTCTAAGCTGGCAAAAAAATTGAGAGCGGCCACGTTTTGTCGCAAGATCTATGTATTTGCCAAGTTTAACGAAGATGCTTTTGTTTTTTGGGTCTACGATCGCCCGGTTATGATAGATGCATTATGGGCCACATTCCAGCGTGGTTGTTTTGAATGTCAGGTCTGTCAATGGAGAGCTACAACTCGTGACGTTTTGTCGCAACTGTTTTCATATTCGATCACTTCTGACGTTCGACTGTAATTATAGACAATCAGCCAAATGTTTATTTTATAAATATTGTAAGGGACCATTTTCAAGAGTTTGAATGGGGGGTGGGGGGGGTGGGGGGTTGAGGCTGTGAATCCTGCTAGTGACCTTCCACCCTGGGAAAGTAAGCCAGAAAACATCACCATCTCTTCCACGGTACCCTACATCACTACCAAAAATGAGCACAGCACTGTGAGCAAGAAAGCGCTGACACTGGCCATGCTCGAAGAGAAGTATCCCCAGGAAGCATGGATACGGGCATACACCGATGGATCAGCCACAGATGCAGTTCAGAATGGAGGGGCTGCGGTGTACATTCAGTACCCAAACAGAAAATGGCAGGCAGAGGCAGTATCAATAGGCCTTCACTGCACAAATTACAGAGCTGAGGTGGAAGCCCTGGTCCGTGCTGCAAACACCCTTAGTGGCACTGCAGACCCTGATGCCCAGATTGTCTTCCTGAATGATGCCATGTCTGTCCTTGAGGCAGCAACAGCAAGCAAACTGCCATGTCTACAAGAGGCACTGCAAAACATCAAGTGCACCAGACTGGTGCTGCAGTGGATCCCTTCACACTGTGGCATCTAAAGAAGCTGACAGAATGGCAAAAGTGGGCGCAGAGAAAGAACAAGACGAAAATGGAGTCAGCTTCACAGAGATGAAGACCATCATTAAGTCTGTGTACAGACCACCACAACGGCCCCTAGACAGTTACCATCAGCTGTCCAGACAAGAGCAGGTGACCATCTTCTGTCTGAGGACTGGGCACAACCGACTCAATTTCCACCTGCACAGATGCTTTCACCTCGTGCCATCTCCCCTGTGCCCTTGTGGAGAAGCAGAGCAGACCACAGAGCACATCCTCCAGGACTGTGGGAACCACCAGCTGCTGAGGGAGGAGATATGGCAGAAGCCCACCACTCTACAAGAGAAACTGTACAGGCCTGTGGAGGTGCTACAGAAGACCACAGATTTTATTTTGAGAGCCAAACTCCAAGTGTGACGGCGTTCGAGAAGAAGAAGAAGAAGAGTTTGAATCGTCCAAGACTCCAGCACCGATTTTAGGCAGTAGGTTAGAGAATGAAGATGATTTCTTGTGATAACCAATTTTATTGTGACAATGCTGTTGCAACTCCGATGTTCGATCGCGAATGCTTGACGCAAATCTGACCTCCGATCGATGAAAGTTGGTAAATGAGTTATTTGGATGAACACGGTCACCGATGTATTTTCGTCGTTTGATGGACACGTGCAGTTGTTGACGCAAACGTACGATAATGAGATCAAGGAACTGGTGAATTTCATAACATAATAATGCAATGATAAAAAATTTATCGGACGTCAGGCTTGTGCCAGCATTTGTTGCTGCTATCCTAATGTTCCAACACATATGGATTGTAGAACTTTTGGGGGAGAAGGCACTGTTAAAATGAGCCATTTTGGACAACCAGTTGCATAGCCGCTATAGGACCTTCTGAATCTGAGAGTCAGAGTTAAAATAATGCATCAGCCTGTACACAGTGTTTGGCATATCATGTTTCATCATGTATATTACATCAGAAAGCTGTATGCAGTTTGTTCTTCATATCTGTTTTGTACACGCTGGCTGATTTTTGTTAGTGCCATTGGCCGGGAATTCCGATCTCAGAAGAACAGCGCGCATTATGCTGTGGCAAAGAACCAACGTGCTTTTCTCCCATTTCAAGCATCTCAGGAGTGGCTCTTCCCACGCCACGCGCAACATCACTGCCTGAGGAGTAGCGTGAGTGTGCGCAGCGATGGAGTGCCGGCAGGCTTCGGGCCCCACAGAGTGACGTGATGACGGACACCTCCCCAACACAGTGACTGTATTTCTTACAACACTGACTTAACAGCGTGTGGATGTGTGTACTGTGCTTTAGAAACAATTTTGGACAGCTTTTACGTTAATATTGTAGTCATTACTATTTATTGCTGAAAAATAAGTAGGTGTGAAATTATATATTAGTTAAGTTATAACATGATTAAGGTGGTGACTGTTTATGCCGGAGCGAATGTCTAATAGCCGGCGCTGTTCTTATAGCGACGGGCCCCCAGGTAGCAACTGTGAAAGTATAATTCGTCTTTTTGTTTTGTTGATGCGTATTTCTCATTTGTGTAACTAGTCTCAGCCAAGCAGAAAGTTTAAAAACATTATATTATGTGTTTAAGAGATACTATGATAGGGCTGTCCTTAGTTTGCTTTGTGTTAGGGAGGTTCAGGTCGGGTTGGGGCCGCTGGCGCCGGCCATGAGACGCCTTGGCGACGGGCTTCACCCGTCCCGAGCCATTGTCCATTTCAGTGTTGTGTGTGAACTGTTGTGTGAGTGTGGGTGATTGTGAGTTGCACCTGAGGTGGCGAAACAAATTTTCCTGTATGTGTCAACATGTATTTGGAACAATAAAGTTGATTCGATTCGATTCGATTCGAAATATTGTGCTTGAAACTGGGGGAAAGGCATCGTGTTCGTGGCTTTTGATAACTATCCCGGGGATATCTGCTGCAATCCTGATGTTCGACACAAGTTACAAATTCTGGCCCTTACTGCCAATAAATCCTCGCGCTGGGACCATACGGCGTTGAGGCGCGTCCCCTGGGTGGTGGATAGGGGGTCCCTCGTGAGAGGGGTGCACCGAATGAAATAAGGTGCCGTGAACCAACATGGTCTAAGGGAAGGTGACCCCGACAGAAAACCCCTGGTCCTCCTAGTAAGGGGGTTGGGCGTGGGGGTAGCTTCCCCACCCTGCAAAAAAGGAAATAGCTACAAAAACGCCGACGAAAAGACTAACAGTAATTCCTTTCCTGGAGGAGGAAACTCCTGGCGTCGAGACCTCCAAGCAGACATCAAGAGACTGGGAACCACCTGGAGTAGAATCGAAGGAGAAGCACAGGACAGGAGTTGCTGGAGGTCTCTCGTCGACGGCCTATACCCGGGTAGGGGTGACAGGCGTAAGTAAAGTAAGTACTGCCAATAAATATATTTGGGCAGCAAAGATGACTCATTATGCTCTTCTGTGTGCATGTGAATCTTGAGTGGTATATAACATGACAAAGTGTTTGTTTTTTTTGTTGTAGGATATTTTAAAAATTGAAAAATTATGGTCGGATGTCAGGTAATGCAGAGGCAGAAAAGGCAGCAGGCAGCGGCAACATGAAACAGCTCTACGACATTACCAGAAGATTGTCGGGCAAGTATGGCCATACAGAAAGACCAGTAAAAGACAAAGGCATGCCTATTGCAGACAGAGCAGACCAACTCGACAGATGGGCCGAGTATTTTAAAGAGTTACTGAACAGACCCAGCCCACCCGACCCCCCAGACATCCAGCCAGCAGAGACCGACCTAGCCATCAGCTGTGACAGACCCAGCCGGGAAGAGATCAGAAGAGCAGTGGCATTTTTGAAGAACGGCAAAGCAGCAGGGCCAGATGGCATCCCAGCGGAGTCTCTGAAAGCAGACCTAGAGACAACAGTAGAGCTGCTGTACCCACTGTTTGGAAAGATCTGGGAAAAGGAGGTGATGCCGGCTGACTGGAAGGAGGGGTACTTAATCAAGCTTCCCAAGAAAGGCGACCTCAGCAAGTGTTCCAACTACAGAGGAATCACCTTGCTGTCAGTACCAGTAAAGGTCTTCAACAGGATCATCCTGGAGAGAATGAAGAGCTCCGTTGACCCCCAGCTGAGAGACCAGCAAGCAGGATTCAGGAAAAACCGATCATGTACAGACCAGATCGCCACTCTCCGCATCATCGTGGAACAGTCTCTGGAGTGGAGCTCCCCGCTGTACGTCAACTTTGTGGATTACGAGAAAACATTTGACAGCGTGGACCGAGAGACTCTGTGGAAACTCCTACGACACTACGGTGTACCCACAAAGCTCATCTGCCTGATCAAGAGCAGCTACGATGGCATGACATGTCGCGTGATCCACGAAGGGCAGTTCACCAGGGAGCTCCAGGTCAGAACCGGTGTCAGGCAGGGGTGTTTGCTGTCTCTGTTCCTCTTCCTACTGGCCATAGAATGGGTCATGAAGAGGACCACAGAGCACAGACGAAGTGGAATACAGTGGACACTGTGGACACAGCTTGACGACCTCGATTTTGCAGACGACTTGGCTTTACTGTCCCACACTCATCAACAAATGCAGGACAAGACCACAAGGCTTGCCGACATCTCGTCCCAAGTGGGCCTCACCATCCACAAACAGAAAACAAAGACACTGAGGCTGAACGCAACCAGGGAAGAACCAGTCTTGCTTGCTTGCACCCCTATCTCAGGAGCATCATAGACAAAAAAGGCGGCACTGATGCAGATGTCAGAGCACGAATCGGTAAAGCCAGAGCAGCCTTTCTCCAGTTGAAAAAAGTGTGGAGTTCCAGAGAGTTGTCACAACACACCATAGTCCGGATTTTCAACTCCAACGTAAAAGCAGTTCTCCTATATGGAGCAGAGACTTGGAGATTGACAAAAACCACAGTCAACAGAGTACAGATCTTCATAAACAGTTGCCTTAGAAGAATTTTGAAAATCCACTGGCCAGAGATCAGCAACGTCAGACTCTGGAAGAGAACAGAGCAGATAACAGCAGAGAATGAAATTGGGAGAAGAAGATGGGGATGGATTGGTCACAGTCTGAGGAAGCCAGCTTCCAGTATCACTAGGCAGGCATTGTCATGGAACCCCCAGGAAAAGAGGAAAAGAGGCAGGCCGAGAAACACTTGGCGTCGAGACCTCCAAGCAGACATCAAGAGACTGGGAACCACCTGGAGTAAAATCGAAGGAGAAGCACAGGACAGGAGTCGCTGGAGGTCTCTCGTCGACGGCCTATACCCTGGGAGGGGTGACAGGCGTAAGCAAGTCAGGTATTGCAACACAAATCATGTTCAGGGATTAGAACATTCTAAGCCAAAGAGCAGTAATTGTTTGGATAGGTCAATTGTGACCACTACTTATTATTTTAACTGTTTGGAAACAGATTTGATTTTTATCCCACCAATTTAGAGGCACTATGTCGCAATACCTGATGTCCGACATATCCAGACTTAAAATTTTTAACGGCCATTTTCTCAAAAACCATTTCAGATATATATTTTTCTTTTACAAACACATTACCAATACAGCGTACATCACCAAAATACATTTTCTGGTACTTTATGTCAAACTTTGATTTTCAAACCAGTTGTCCTCTTTGTGAGAGCACCTTTTGGCACTTAGTCATATGTCCTCTTCAAGCTCATGTAAGTTTCTTTTGAAATCATCTTCAAATTCTGTGGTTATTACGTGATTAAAATGTGTGTAGTTCGAGGAACTTTCCTTCCGCGGTAGACAGTGCGGGTGTGTAAAAAACAGGTTTTCAGTGCCGGATGTATCACTATGTGTGTGTGCCCAGGTCTGATGCATATATGTAAAGTATAGCATGTTAAAGCCATGGAGAATGAACATTACTTTCCAAGAGCATTTGGCTATGATTTCTCCACATTTACATCAGGTAATCACCGACCGTCACTCGTCCAATAAATGAAACTGATCAGCCTATTAAGTTTAGACACAGGATCATAGTGACCCTGTAGACACTCATTTTAGTGTGACACTAAACCGGAACTGAATCTCTGAACAGCAAACAGTTGAACCTCTGCTTTGTGTATTGTTTTTAAACTGTGTTAAAATTGTGATAATCGGTGCCAACGTTAAACTTTACCACGGACGACGCCGGACGACCACTGGCCCAAAACATAAACTTACTTTTGCTTCGCACGTAAGCCAAAAATGATTTTAAAAGTCTGATCTTGGCCCCAATTATGCTTTTGTTTTGTGCAAAATGACCCATTTTTTAACACAAGGGAACACGTAGCATCCCTTACAGAACCCCATTATGCTATATACTGTTGGAAAGGTCTTCGTGTGCTCTTTCCCGCGCTTGGCTTGCGAAATCAGTAAGAGATAAATTCTACTGAAGATCATAAATTCTGAAAATCACTAGCGCTCGCGGAACTATAGAAAGATTGACAAAGACCATAGATTTAGCAGGAAAGGGACACTAATTCTAGGTGGGCAGTCAAGCCAAGCTCTTGTTTTACACGTTGTCACATGTCCATATTCCCTTGTCCGATGTCAGTTCTACTTAGGGGTATCTTGTCTCTCTTCCTTTTTCTTTCTTTCAATTGCAATTCTGTCACCGTCAGCGCGAGTCGATGATACTTAGCTTTTTTTCTTCGCTGGTTCAGTCGCCATCTTGTTTCTGATTGGCAGACCTGCCTACCTCAGATTTTCAGTTTCAGTATTCTGACTGGCAAAATGTGGTATTCTGGGACCAAAATTCGTATTTTCACTCTCGGCGAATCGATGTAAGTAGGAATTTGACAAGTGTACATGTAACTTAGTGAAGATGAAGAAGAAGTAATGTAATCACTGCATTTAAAAAAAACTTTTAAAAAAAACACAAACTTTTTATTTATTATTTTAAATTTAGAAGTTTAAATAATTCAATTGTGTAGGCTACACCAAGTCATTCAGAAAAGCAGCAATGATTGGTTCACTTACATTCTTACAATGTTAATAACTTACTGAGCGTAAATTGTCTACCTTGGCCATATTAAAATAAACTAAGAAACAACAGTTTGTGTAATTTTAAATAACAAATTTAATATTTTCATTGTTCTAAACATATATAACATTTGATTATTAAGGTACCGATAACACATCTATTTTTAACAAGAACTGAAGAAGTGAAATGGCCGACCTTTGGCGATCTTAGAATCAGGAAACATTGTCTAAAACATGGCTGTCATTCTGTGGTAGGTTGCATTCAGCAATAAACTGCACCATGCATACTTCAGCATCTGTGACTTGCCGAGTGAATTCTTTTTTGCTATCCTCTGAGCTGATCTGCTTTTTGAATAAAGCTGTAATGTTTTGTGTCTTTGGAAGATTCTTCCACTGATGTTCCGCTGTTTTGTGATTTTGGCCGGCAACATGCCTCTCACAATCACTACGTCCACCGTGATCACAACTAAAATCTGACACACGCCAAGCAGTGGACGAACGTCGGCCCCTTCTTAGACTGCACAAGAAATTGCCACTCATCCGTGTATGAAGACAAGAATGTCTGCTGTCGTTTAGGCTTCTTCTCCTTTGAAACCGATGTATGGCGCCGTGTGAAACACGAATCATCTTAAAACCCAAAACGAACGTCTTATTACCCCCCCAAAAAAAAAAAAAGTGCCAAAATTCGTATTTTTTAAGACCTTTGCGTATTTTCGTATTCTAGGTCTAAAATCCGTAAAAATACGGAAAAATCCATAACGGTAGGCAGGTCTGGATTGGTTATAATTATGCAGATGACCTATGGTCCTATAGAATAGTTATGATGTCGGCTACCATTGCCTATCAGAGGCAATCTTTTCACGGTGTCCCATCACAAAATTCTGGTGGGCCTCTTTTCGCTTTGAACGGACAAAAGAAAGCATTCAGTGGGACAATAGGGTGGTCACTGTCTAAGTGGATATGTATACTAAATCCCAGTAAAAGCTTTTTGCGAAATGAAGCCTTAAAAAAGGTCAGGCGTGCCCCATTGAGCTTCCAGGCAATATATATATATATATATAACCTGAAGTCTTGACTTTTTGGGTGCGGACAAAGACTAGGGGGCTTTAAACCCTAACAATAAGGCCCCGAGGGCAGCTTGTCCTTGTGCAGAGGTGGGATTCTAGTAACAAAGAAAACTCGGAAAGTCAAACGACAGGGGGGAGGGGGGGGGGGGGGGGCATGTCCTTCATTTTCAGTGGCCGAAAAATCAAACAACAGGGGGTGGGGGAGGGGGGGTGGGGTGGGTGGGGGTGTAGGCGCGTGTCCACCGTTCGCCAAAGTATCCAAAAACCGACAGGGGGAGCGAGACCAAACACACCCGAAAATGGACTTTGTTATGACACTCCTGATCTGCAGTGTAAAAATGGAATGTGCGTACCAGTTTATGATCAGATGCACTCTGTCTTGAACAATATCCTTTTTCACCGCCATTTTCCACTGCGACCTAAAGCTACCGGAAGTGTCGGGCGATAGTGAACCAAACTACATACAAATCCAACTCATTTGAGAATTTTGGGCCATTTAAGAAGAAATTTTTTTTTCGTCTTTTTCGTTGTTATTAGACGCGGAAAATAAATATGCTTCAGCGGAATTGTGAAAGAATTTCCGCGGAAATCCGCGGAAACGCGGAAGAATCCCACCCCTGCTTGTGAGAACCTAGACATTTTTTGTGAGCTCTATGTGGCTATCAATCTACAACAGCTTACCTTCCTCCAATGTTTTAGCCATCGTGACTCCTCTCTTGGGGGCAGGTTTAGCAGAAGTTCGTTTTGCTGTCTCTTGCCTTGTGTCACCAAGTTTCTCTTTTCCAAGCAGGTCTTTGCCCTCCTGATAATCATAAACAATGGAATTAAATTTCATGCAGTCTATCAGCAAGTCTTTCTATTTGCAAGAGAAACAAATTCTAATCAGAACCTGCCGACACTGGACTCGAAAGAATTTTGCCCACGAAAAGTAACTCAGTTGTTCCTCAAATAGAGGTTGACTCGAGCACAAAACACTAAGAGATTGGAGAATAGTCTAAAGACAACAATCTAAATAAACAAGCAGTCACTGAATAGCAGAAGAGCAATACACTCATGCACAAGAGACAAAAATAAAAAATATTTCAGACTCTTTCCAGAATCCTATGAAAGATACACAATTTCAAATACACCGCCTCAACTACTTAAAGATGAAGGTACTTTTTGAACAAGAACACATTCAATTTAAACCAATCTGAGTTATACACCTGAACTGTTTCAGTGTTCACAGATCAACACTGATTTATTAAATAGTTGTACCTTCGCAGTAGCTACCATGGTCGAGTCTTTTGCCATTTTGGGTTTCTTAGCAGGTGATTCTGGTGTGGTCTCATTCTTGATTTCATCTATTTTTCGTTGCTGACCCCTTGTCTGTGCATCAGTGTCAAGGTTGGCATCTCCAAGCAACCGTTCTCCCTCCTGTAAGCACATTCAAATCAATCAAAACAGAATCTTGATTACGTACGCCCCCCCCCCCCCTCCCCCAAGCAACTGCTCTCCCTCCTGTAAGCACATTCAAATCAAACAGAATCTTGATTACTTACAACTCCTGCCACCCCCCCCCCCCCCCCCCCCCCCTTCTTGTGCATGCAGCCACTGGAACAGTTCACAGTACTGAGGCCTGCACGCACCATGGGCCGAGATATTACCACATAAAAATATACCATAAAACTTCCAATTTTTCGGCTTTACTTTTTGCTCCAAATTTTCAACATTCGTCAAAAAAGTTAAGTTCATTTTTTGCATTGCTCTAAATTTTCTTTAATTTCGTTAAATCTTTTTTCAGCAATTTTCTGCAACTGGAGAATAAAAATTCCCATTACAGCCAATGACAAACCAACTGCCGCCATGATCACGCATTTTTCACGGCTTTATCAATTATGGTTCTGTGGCAGTAACTGGTCTAAACTGCTGTGTGATGTTTTGAGTGATGCAACACCTTAGGTGAACCTACCGGGTACCATCCGCAAAGCATAGAGCCTCATGTTCTCTTGTATGCAGAATTAACCACATGTGCTTAATAGAGAACTCAGGTAATCCTTATGCGGGAGTTGATGTGAGATCATTCACTGTTCACTTGCAGTGTGAGGAGTCAGCCGGGCTTGATAGGACGGTATGGCTACATTGACACACAGTGCATTTAGCCAAAAATATTTATATGTATAAATAAAGTCACTCGTGGCCTGCATGAGCAAGTACTCACAAGTCCCTGCCACTTCTAAGGCTGGAGTGAAACTGTCTTTTGCGCAGAGTTCACAATTGAAACTTGTCGAAAGCAAAGACTTACCCAATGAGATTTAGTGTACGAAACTCTGCAAGCATCAGCCAATCAGATTGCTTTATAGACCCATCGAAAAGAAATAGATCAGTATTGATTTTTCTCACATCTTATGAGCCAGTGTTTTTACCATGTGACGTTCCAATGCTTGCTCCAAAGTTCTACTGCTACACTTGAGCCAAAATTGGGGTTGGCTGGTCTCTGCTCCCAATGCCTGTCTTTACCCATATAATTGTTTGTGTCAGTCACCGAGATAATGAGGACGGAGTCCAAAGTGGCATCGGTATATTACGATCTTCAATTAAATTTAGCAGTTACGTTTCCTCTCATGTTTGGTTCTGGAAGACTTTATGCACGAGCAGTCTTGCCTCTAATATTTCGGCATAGATGTTCAATATTTTGTTTTTGCCCCAATTTTTCAACATTTTGGGAAAATCCGGCATTTCAACAAGGAAAAAAATGCTGAAAAATTATAAATAGAAGTTTTACGTAACAGAACCTGACGAAGTAGTTTCTAGCATTCTTGTAAAAAATAACACTTCTTCTACGATTTGGCTAAAATTCAAAGTTCCAAATGAGCCATTTGATTCATTCCGGGTGCTTACCTGCCACACCTCATCCAACTAGTGTAAACACATTCATTTAATTCTATTTCTAATGACTGCCGAGTAGTTGCCGCCTATGGGTCCACCTCTACATAGTTCAAGGGTAGTGTCTTGGCAGTTTCCTTAGTGCGAAGCTCATCAGACACCAGGACCCTTCAGCTTAACGTATCATCTAGGTTACTTACAGTTACTTTGTAGTGCCTTTGCGCTTAGCTTTGTATCAATTATCATGCTCACCATAGTATCTGATAATCAATATAATGGTCTCCTTCAGAAGCATATCAGGTGTAAGAAAAACCAGATTAGTTTACCTTTGTTGTGACTGCCATGGTGCTATCCCGTGGCAGGCCCGGCTTACTGGTCTCTGGCTCCACCAGTCCTTGGATCTCCAGCAGTTTGTTCTTTCCCTCAGACTTCAGGTAGTCAATGCCCTCCTACGAATAGAAAAATGTAGGAAATGTGTCCAGATGTTACATACACACAAAAAAATATTTTACAAGAAAGAGCTTTTAAGCATCATAAACGTGACAAAATTATGACTGAAAAAGTTTCAAAAACAGAATCAGCTATCAGTATCATCAACAGTCAAGTAATCAATACACAATAATAAAAAATGGAACCAGCCTTCACCTATATGGCATTTTTTTTTTTTAAATCATGCAATGAACAGATAATGCAATGTCCAAATTGTGGATAATTTACTGACTGGCAGCAAAATCACCAGACTTTCAAAAGCACCCCATGCTGAATGTGTTGCTTTGCCACCAACTAACAAAAAGTAAAACTTTCAGTGTAAACCCAGATGCACTAAAGTCTGACTCAACAACCTGACCCATACTATTCTTTCCATTCATCCATCTGTCACTTTAGTAAGTGTCTACTCTAGAGTACATGCCTAACCCCAAAGTAAGCATCCCATTCAAAAATAAACTACTTGTTCCCTTGTGCTCACCCAGTGTCCCGCTCATGACAATGACTATTTGTCTTTGAGGTGGGTGTGCATGCAATGTAGGTCACTATTTAAATGCGTACGTCGCTACGTGTACCCCGATGCTGGACAAACACCGGCCAAAACCATTTTTACGCAAAAAGCGCGTTTCGGGAAGATGGGGCTCTCTCGCCGACTTGTTTCAGAAAGTAGCCAAAATTTCAGTTTTACTTGAGAGATTCTACAAATCGCCATCGATGGCATTGTCATTATATGTTTACAGAACAGTAATATCATAGTGGTGGTGCAAAATGATAATAGAATTGGCTCCATTTTCAGCCGCAAAACGGATCTTGTTCACAAACATGACCTTGCGCCAAACCGGCGCCATTTTGAATATTTCGACGCGGATGTTTAAAAACTGCATCATGCAGCATCAATACGATGAATGTGTTTCATCAAACGGCCTACACAATGTTTAACAATAAATGCACCTTCCCCAAGCAAAATATTTAGTCGAGATACATAATTTCGAAGCAATTTTATCAAATATAGGTCAGTAGTGTAGAAGCAATTTGGCCGACTTTTCATGGCGTCTAGGAATACAATGAAGTGCATTTTTGGCATCAAAACATGCAACAAATCGATCACGAAAAATAGCCAAACCTTTGCAGTAACCTGCATGGTACCATCACGGGCCAGGTTAGTCTTTGCATCGGCCATTTTAAACAATAACTTTGCAGCTAGCAAGAGCCGAATGGGAGGCGTAAAATGCAAGTTTGACACGAGGCGGCCTGAACCAGACGCAGGAAGGCGTGGTCACGTGGTGGGCAACGCTGAACATGATTGGGCGGCCACAGGGAGGTCTCACCGGAAGCGGGAATACGAAAACATTCTCGTCTGCTAAAGTTGTAACTTTGCCACAATATTTTCATTAAAACTCGAGTTCTGTTCCATAAAACCCAGAGTACATACCAAACTTGAATGGGAACACTTAGGAAACTCAATGTGAAACATATTTGTCCCATATATATCTGTCTTAGTGTCCACAAAACTAAGTAATCCACTGAAACAAGACATGTGAAATACCTTCGAAAAAGTTATGTCTACTAGTGTACTACAACAGTAATAGAAAAAAACATTGGGGCGGCGGAATTATTTTACACAAAAGACCCAGTGTTATTGATAAGTACGAAACATTAGAAAAGGATGTACTTGTTTAGTTATTTCGCCGTAAATGTACGTGCATTAATATGCCCACGCTATAATTGCCGCAGTGCATAGCCGTCTACTTTCAATCGAACTGGCAAGTTTAAAAAATTGCATACAATACTACCCGCGATTTTTCCCATTAAAAAAAAAACAAAGAGCGACATTTCTTAATTTTTTCCCCTTGATTTTAATCTCAGCACTGACGATCAAAACTGAAAACAAAACAAAACAAACAACCGTTCGGTAGGTAGTGTGCCTCGTACGGTATCCATAGCAGAACTGACTAGATAATATACATCTTCAGTCTTCCGATTTAGTGACCAGTGGTAGAATGTCATAGTATCCATAGCAAAACCAGATATTGATCTTCAGCCTTTTTATTTTTGTGTAGCAGTTGTCTTCCTATATTGATGGCGGCAACGCGGCTGGGGTGGGTTCTGCTTCTCGGCTTTTATGACACGTAGGAAAAGTAACAATAACGATAATTGTCAAAAAATGTGGTTCTCCAACATCAAAACTGATACAGAAAATGTAGACAAACAGAGCAAGACAATAGATGTTGCTCCTTCAACAGCCAAGGTAAAAGTGACACACGGTTATGGCAAATAGTTGAACCGGTTTGTGTGAACACTGTTCACGTGCAGCACACAACAAACACATCTGGAGGTTTCCAGCCTGAGCTAAAAGAGTTCAAAACGGTTAAGGTTACAAGCTGGTGAACCAAGGGACATTACTTACTACAAATTACTAAGGCAATCTCTCTCTCTCTCTCTCTCTCTCTCCTCCTCTCTCCTCTCCTCTCTCTCTCCTCTCTCTCTCTCTCTCTCTCTCTCTCTCTCTCTCTCTCTCTCTCTCTCTCTCTCTCTCTCTCTCTCTCTCTCTCTCTCTCTGATACACAACTCATACACATCAAAATCAGACTCTACCACACTATCCCCCTCAGCAAGAAATGACGTCCTCGTCATTTGAAACGGACCCTGGGTAAACACAGCAAAGAATAACAAAAACTATTATTGTACAAAAACCAAAAATGACTTTGAAACATTGAAATTACTAATTTCTAACTCAAGAGTTCAATGACACTATTCTCCAACAAACAAGGCATTATTCACTCAGTGCCTGGCAAAAAATCTGAAATCATACTTATGATAGTCAAAATACACAAGAAAAAAGTATGACCAAAAAGACCCAACAATTACAGCACTCTACTCTAAAGCTGCGAAACTGGAAATACATAATTTGAAGCAAGTAAACAGATACCTCAATACTCCTGACTAGACTGATCAACTAAGTGCAGAAGTTCCTTGATCAGCTGATGCGTAAGAACATACTGATCCTGATTCATCCAAGTTGGAGGTCGTCTGATTCTAGCTGACCTACGAAGTGGCTCGTCGTCTGACTCGTCACTTTTAGAACTGTCTGTGTCTTCATCTTTATCATCATCACCTTCCTCCTCATCATCATCCTCATTATCAGTATCGGGTCCTCTGTCACTAGATGACCCCTGTGACTCATCACTCACATGATCAGTCTCGCCATCTCCATCCGAGCTCCAGGCTCGGCATCTGGATCCTCCATCTAGGATATGGGCATCCCCACCAGATGCTGTCGCCTCAGAATTCTCAAGCCACAGTACACAACTCGCTTCCTCATCCTCTTCCTCTGCGGACATCTCTGTCCTATCTCTGTCCTCTGGCTGGTGTCGAACCATCTGCTGTTTAGGCTCCAACCCGCTCACCTTAGGACCACCAACTGAACGTCTGGGTGAAGGTACAGGCCGCGGTGCAGGGTCTGGCCTCTCCTGCGCCGGCAGTGTCGCAATAGGTAACAGAAGATTTCTGTGTAGAGTTCTCTTCTTGCTACCTTTCTGCGATCTTGTGACGACCATCGAAGGCTACGATCCTGACTAGAACACGATCACCTGGGTGAAGAGTTGCTGCTCTCGCCCTAACATCGTAGTTCTTCTTTTGTCTTTGTTGAGCGTTGCCGACCGCTTTAGATGCAATCTCATAGGCTGTCTGCAGACGATTGCGAAGTTCGGTGACATAATCAGACAAAGATTGTCCTTGGTCATTACGAGAGATGCCGAAAACAAGGTCAACAGGGAGAATAGGTTCTCGGCCGAACATAAGGAAGAAAGGACTGTGCCCTGTAGTACTAAGGCGTCCACATGCTTCTTCCAGTCAGTCTCTGTTGCGGCTGCAGAGTTCCTAGCATGTCCAGAAGGGTGCGGTTCAGACGCTCACATTGACCGTTACCCATGGGGTGATACGGTGTAGTGTGGGATTTCTGAACACCGGCGAGTGTACAAAGCTCCCTCATAAGCTTGCTTTCAAAGTTTGCTCCCTGGTCAGTATGAACTCGCTGAGAAAAGCCATAGTGCAAGGCGACATGCTTGACGAAAGCATCAGCTGTAACTTTAGCGGTCATGGACTTGGTAGTTACAGCCCAGGCGTAGCGTGTAAAGTGGTCGCTGATGACCAAAATGTGCTGAAAGCCTCCTTTGCAGGTCTCGAGGGTAATAAAGTCCATGCACACCAGTTCCATAGGCTGCGTGGTGACGATGCTGACCAATGGTGCCTTCTGACTGGTAGGTGTTTTACGTCTGAGACATCTGTCGCACTTCTCTATCCAGTCGACGACATCCTTATGCATGATGGGCCACTAGAAGCGGTCACGCAAGAGTGAAAGAGTCCCGTCTCTCCCTGGGTGTCCAAGATCATTGTGAACAGAACGAAGGGCTCGGGTAACATGATCTGAGGGCAAAACCAGTTGACGTCGCTTCGTACCGTCTATGTCCACTTCTCTATAGAGAACACCATCAACCAGCTTCAAACGTTCAACAGTTCTGGCAAGGGCACTGTTGACTGGCGTAGTCGGAAGTCTTCGAGGTTTCATTCCTGACCTAACGCTGGCTATCCAAGGTTTAAGGACTTCATCTCTGCACTGCGCAATCCTCCAGTAGTCTGGCGTAGTGGTGCTGACAGTCTGGCCTACTACAATACAGTCTTGGAGAGGTTCGGCAGACATGCACAGCGCCTCGATGTACGGGACGTCTTGGATAGGGTTGCATATGGCGCGGACAGACTCTGCCGACACTGACTCCTGACGTTGACTATCTGCAGAAGAGTAAGGTAAGCGTGACAAAGCGTCTGCTGCAGCATTGCTTTTCCCAGGGCGGTACACGATGTCAAAGTCAGGCACTGCCAAAGCTGCAAGCCACCTATGCCCTGTCGCATCCAACTTTGCAGACGTCAAGACGTAGGTCACAGTGTTATTGTCAGTAGTAACCGTGAATCTGTGGCCATACAAGTAGTCATTGAATTTGTCACAGACGGCCCACTTCAGCGCAAGAAATTCTAGCTTGTGTGCTGGATAGTTGACCTCGGCCTTGGACAAACTGCGACTGGCGTATGCCAAGTCCCTCTTGCTTCTGGAAGAGCACAGCCCCCAGTCCCCTAGTGCTGGCGTCAGTCTCCAATTCAAAAGGTAGCTGACAATCTGCATAGCCTAGGCACAGGAGGTGATGTCAGACTTGCCTTCAGCTGTCTAAAAGTATTGTCTTGTTCAGGGCCCCAACACCACTCTTTCTTGGGTGCTTCTCTCGACTTGGGTTTTCCTTTACGTTTGGTCGATGTGGAAGGGAGAAGATCATTCAAGGGCTTTGCTATCTTGGAAAAGTCCTTGACAAAACGTCTGAAAAATCCGCAGAAACCAAGAAACTGACGAACATCAGCCGGGTTCCTGGGTATCGGCCAGTCTCTAACTTTCCTAGTCTTTTCTGGGTCAGCTTCAACACCGTGAGCAGACACAATGTGACCCACAAAACGTACGCGCTCCTGTAGAAAGAAGCATTTTCCTGGTGCTAACTTCAGTCCACATTCTCTCAATCTGGCAAAAACACGTTCCAGTCTCTCTAAGTGTTCAACATAGTTGGACGAAAACACAATCAGATTATCCCGGCCAAATAAATGAGAAATGTTTAAATGGAGATCACCCAAACACTGTTCCATTAATCTGATAGGTTGCTGGTGCATTAGCTAGGCCAAAGGGCAGTCTGTCATACTCAAAGAAGCCTAGCGGGCCCACAGTGAAAGCTGTTCGCTGCTTGTGTTCCTCCAATACTTCCACCTGATGGTATCCACTCTTCATGTCTAAAACAGGAGCCTTTGAGTGTGTCAAGCACCTCCTCTATCCGTGGAAGGGCATAAGAATCCTTGATGGTGCGTTGGTTGAGTTAACGACAATCGACAAAAAGGCGCAGCGAACCATCCTTTTTACGTACTAACACGACGTTGCTGGACCATGGAGAGTGCGACTCGCGGATCACCCCTGCTGCTAGAAGCTGACGAAGATGCTCGCGTATCTCCTCGTACATGCCTGGCGGGATACGTCTGTGTCGCTGCTTGCAGGGAATCTTGTCAGTGACGTTGATCTCGTGCTGAACAGCAGTGGTGTGCCCAAGGTCCAAGTCATGGTGGGAAAACACATCGTCGTATTTGTGGAGAAGCGCCTCTATAGCATGAGCTTGATCAGCATCTAGACACTGAGTGTTGATGTTGACCTGAACTGAATCATGGCTGAAAGTCATGTTAGGATCAGCTAATGCTACGGGTTGAATTTCACACAAAATTGCTTTTGGATTCACGACAACAGTCCTAGTAGTAACATTGGAAATGGTAACAGGTACAATGCTACTGCTACTGGAAGAACACACACATTTCACTAGTGCAGGTTCAATATCAAGATCACTAGGTAACTGGGAAACACTAGATGCTTGTAACATTGCGCAAGTGTCAGGATGATCAACAGTCTTGGCAATAAAACCATTAACAGTAACAACACTATTTGGCTTGATTACCACTGACTGTCACGTTCCGCGCATTTCACAAGTCCAATGCGATTCCTTGTTACGTAACAACTGTTTCTCTCTCAGCTTGAGACAGCGAAATGCTAAAAACCATTGAGTGTTCAAAGACTTACGTTTAGATGGCTCATCGCACCTGTTCATGTATGAAGTAAGAATGTTTGTACCCAACAGCACGGGAACGGCAGCGTTGTACTGGCTGTCCGGGACTACGAGTAGTAGACAATGCTGAGTGCCAAGGTCAGGCACCCTCACCTCTACCTCGATGTAACCGTCATAAGGCAGCATCTGTCCATCAGCACACTCCTGACGTGCAGCTCAGAGTCCAGGCTGTGCACGGGGACGTGATGAAGATGCTGGGAGTGGAAACTGCGATTGACGGTGGAGATGGTGGCTCCTGTGTCCAGTAAGGCGGCGGTGCGCCACCCGTCCACGATGACGTCGACCTCGTTACTCGAACCAACCAGGTCACCACGCTCCGGACGTTGACTGAGAGGGACGACTGGCGAGGGTAAAGTCAGTCCACAGCGCGCCCCTGGTGTCTGTAGACCTCGTCTCGTTTCCCTGCAGCTGGCGGCGGCAGTGATCAAAGCGTACGCGGCATGCAAACTTTAAGTGACCAGACTGGCCACAGCGCCAACAAGTAGGTCCATCACGCCTGTCCTCGATCACCTGCAGCCGTTTACGATAGGCGAACCTGAGATGGCCGACATCACCACAGCACCAACACACTGGCTCGGGCCTATCATCTGGTAACTGATAGCCAATGTCCCCTTTATGCTCTTCAACGGCGGCAAAAAGGTCATCAATTTTGGCCTGATTTCTGCTGAGTACATCATTTTCATTGTCAGACGCCATCATGAAAGTCACGTGAGATCAAAATAGATTCAGTGGAACAGCAGTACATTTGTTGCTAAACGTGTTTTGATGCAAACAGCATTTCACTGGCAAAGTTCACAATGAGTGTAAAGTCCTGCCAACAGCTCATTCAGTGTCATTCACCACTATCACTGAAAAAAACAAAGTTCAGGATACATAGCAGGTAAGGTGTCAGGAGAAGTCCATTTGGAGAGTGTCATTTGAAGAAAGGGGCCCACATTGGGCGCCATTTTGTAGAAGTTGTCTTCCTATATTGATGAAAGGCAACGCTGGGGCGGGTTCTGCTTCTCGGCTTTTATTAGGACACGTAGGAAAAGTAACAATAACGATAATTGTCAAAAAATGTGGTTCTCCAACATCAAGACTGATACAGAAAATGTCAGTAGACATACAGAGCAAGACAATAGATGTTGCTCCTTCCACAGCCAAGGTAAAAGTGACACACGGTTATGGCAAATAGCTGAACCGGTTTGTGTGAACACTGTTCACGTGCAGCACACAAACACATCTGGAGGTTTCCAGCCTGAGCTAAAAGAGTTCAAAAAGGTTAAGGTTACAAGCTCAGTGGTGAACCAAGGGACATTACCTACTACAAATTACTAAGGTAAACTCTCTCTCTCTCTCTCTCTCTCTCTTCTCTCTCTCTCTCCTCTCTCTCTCTCTCTCTCTCTCTGATACACAACTTATACACATCAAAATCAGACTCTACCACATTTGGACCAATTTCCATTTTACTGAAGAAACAGTCACTTGCTCTAGCCGACCGGCTGCGCAAAGAATTGTGGAAAAAAATAAATTCGTGTTAACAGAGACTGACATTTCTTACTCTAGATGCTACAGCAAGCCTAAACCGGTCTGCCGGATCGCTTGGGAAGACACTGTCGAGAATGGCCAGCTGGCAAAACAGAAGCTGTAGAAATCAGACTGCTGTTAGAAGAGAATAACAACCCCGGCCTGATCTGATCATCTACACATACGGCTCAGTCACAGACATTCAGTCAGGCTGGGGCTTCACAGTCAAATGAAAGGCCGGCAGCACCATACAGTCCAAGAAGACAGTGCAATCTACACAACCAACACCTTAAAGCTGAGAAACAGTCACAAAACTCCGCCCCGCACGTGTTTTAAAAAAACTTTGCAGGACCCAGCGAGGGCCCTGTCTTCGTGAACGTTCGGCTAACTTCGGCAAACCGGTTTGCAACCCAGTTGACTGAGTTTTCAACTGCGTTTGTCGTGCTGGCAAAACTCCCGTGAAAAAGACAGGCCACTTCCTGTTTGCAGCGAGTGCGCACCGCGATCACTGATCTAAACCAGCGATATTTTTACTGACATCAACAGTAGCAGACGACACTCGACCACCCGACGGACAGAGCAGGCCATTTGTGTCTTGCCTGGACGCACACTGGATATGGACCAGGCCGAGCTATCCGTAAGTTACACAGTACAGCCTGAAGCTTTATTTGATATCGGAAGGGTGAGGAAGGAGGGGTTATTTGTCGTTTTGTGTTGTTATAATATCTCTCTCTCTCTCTCTCTCTCTCTCACACACACATCCACTTTACTGTGTTGGATGTACATCACAATGCTTCTTTATTTATTTATATTATCCTATATTGGACTGGATGTACGTGTTGACAAAATTCGTTCACAACTACAAAGTGTCAGGAGTCATACTTACAGCATGTACAGCCGTGCATTCTGCCATCATAGTCCCCAGCGCGTAAAATCCGTGGCTGTCGGTCAGTTTCAAAGTGTCACAGAATCGTCTGCTGTTGTCCGATCTGCTAATCGCGATGATTTCCGTGCAACAGGAAGTGGTCTGTCGTTTTCCGAGAGTTTTGCAAGCTCGGGATACGCAGTTGCCAACTCCGTCAACTGTGTTACGAACCGATTTGACCCACTTAGGGGCAGGGCCCAAGCTGGGTCCTGTAGTCTTTTTAAAACACGCGCTGGGCGGGTTTTTCTCATTGCACCTCAGCTTGAAGCCTAACAGTGGCGGTGGCGGAGGCAGTGACTCGAATTGCGCTCTGGAATGACTCGAATTGCTGCCGGGAATGATGACAACCAACTCGGTCACGCCAACCATGCATTCTCGCAGACTCAAAATACCTGCTACAATACTGAAATAAATAAATAAATAAAATAAAATCGACGTAGGAGCGGGAAGTGCAGACTAGGACTGGGCAATGGTCGACATACGAGTCCAAAGACTTACTGATGTGGATCTGCTATGCTCAGGACATGCGGCTGGAGTCCATGGCGGCAATTCAGTATCTAGCGGACCATGATCTCGCCGACAAGGCAGATATCACGCAGTGCCTATGGATGGGGAGATTGATAAGTGCGGCTTCATGTTGCCGCCGTATCCCGTCGACGGCGGCCGCGATTCTGACCGCCATGCGCCTTATTTCCTGAAAAGAGCCCAAATTATGTAAATTGTGTGATATTTAATGTGACGACTCAGTTAATTATCTTACGTTATGTGATATGCAGTTAGAATGTGATGTGTATAGCCGGGTGTTTATATTTTTTATCGGTTGCATCTCAGTGTGTTCTACTTTTTAGATCACTGATGTTTCAGTCCTACTCAGTAATCCTTTTACCTCTTCAGTTTATGAAAATATCTCAGTTGAATCTTCAAGACGTGATGATAAAGCATTTCTAGGAACAGAGCCAATAAAGGCAACACTGACACAATCGATAGCGGCCTCCGTAGCCGCAGAGGTGTGGGGAAAGGCAGCGGACGGCGTTGTGAAGACTTGAAAGGACATAGGAGATCCATAGTGATCTAGATCAATGTTGCCACGCTATCGAGAGAAACTCAGTCTGGGAAGACTTCTGATAGGTGGGGTGGAGTGCGCATGAGCCTTTCCGAGCTCAGAGGTCTAATCTTGACCGAACTGAACTGAGTCAAGCTGTCGGAGTGTGCCAGCGCAGCGCAAGGCTGCCAAAGAGCGAAATCGGAGTTCGACTCTAATCTGAACCAAAATGGTCAGTTATAGAGTAAGTAGAGGTGGGTTAGTAGACACCGAGTTGACCCATTCAGCCTGACGCACTACAGCAGGAGATGGGTCGACCATGATAATTCAAGGGTTTGTGCCAGAGTAGCTTGGCGCCTGTCGGCGCCAAGCAGGCTAATCTAGCACTATCCTTGAATTATCATGGTCGATCCATCTCCTGTACCTGGTGCATAGTCATTAGACGACGCCTCCAAAATTTGGGAAATACGGCCGTCGGGCTGAATGAGTTAACTTGTGTTTAACTGTCTTTTCTAAGCGTGTTTTTTCTTTTCTACATTTTATACGCTTAGCAGTCACCGTTTTGGTCTGGATTTCGAGTTAAACTGTAATATACGAGTGGTGTGCGTGCGCGCGCGTGCGTGCATGCGTGCGTGTGTATGTGTGTGCGTGCGCGCGCGCACGTGTGTGTGTGTGTGTGTGTGTGTGTGTGTGTGTGTGTGTGTGTCGCGTACAACGGCGGTGTGTTTTCATGTTGCCGCCGTATCCCGTCGTCGGCCGATTCAGTCTGACTCTCCCTTATATCACCTTGGAAAAGGCAACTTGAAATGGCACATAAAGCAGATCGTCCTTTTTACTTGCTATAGTTATGTTTAATATTTTTCGGTCATTTGTTGTTGTCATAATGCATGTCGTGTATGAATTTTGTGTATGCGGCCATAATTATTAGAGCTGTGGGAATACAGCTTCATAAAAACTTTGAAATAATCTCGCAGAGATTTTTTTTCCGGCAGTCACGTCGTGGGCGCCAAACGGCAGCTTCAAGTCCTGTAATTCTATGTTCGCATCTGACGGACACTGGATACAAATGTTACAAATTCGTTACAGACCAATGACTTGGTCGTTTTCCACATGAGGCGGGTCCCTTTAGACAATTAGTGCACCTAAAAAATCATCGGAAGAGGATCTTTAATGTGCAATGATCATAGTATACAAGCAGTGAGTAAACTGTAGTTAGCCTAGCAGGGGCGGATCTTTGGCGGGGTTACAGGGGTTCCAGACCCCCGCCCCCTCCTCCAGACCCAAAATTCTTTAAAATGTTATAACAAAGTCCCCCCCCCACCCCCCCCCCCCTCTCCCCCCCCCCCCCTTTTCGATTTTTCGGCTACAACGAAGAACACTTCCAGTTCGCCCATGCTGAGCAGTTTCTCAACCGTCGTCAACTAACTTACTCGGTCCCCTGATTCACCGCAACCATAGACAGACCATAATATCTTAAGAATAGCACTAGATTAGCTTGGCGTCTAGAAAGGAGACAAGCTAATTTGGCGCTACCCCCGGCATTGTGCTAACCTTGAGCTCACGCTCACTCGGCACTCACTCAAGACTCGTAGTGCCCGAACTGGCACAGAAGACCGCGTGCAAAAAGGATTCGCATAACCCTCGGTCTGCAGCCTTCCCCCCCCCCCCTCCCCCACCCAGTGCAAAAAAGGCCATCGGGCCGACGTCGGCCCGATGGCCTTTGCGCACTGGCGGCTGTTTCCCATGTATTGAGGCCACAGTCCATCTCCTTCCCGAGGGATTGGCGCCATGTCTCCTTGGGGCGACCTCTTCTGCGCTTCCCTACGGCATGTGGCGCCAACCGAAGCCTTTAGTAGGGCGTCTGTCTGCATTCGGAGTACATGGTCCAGCCACCTCCATCCTCTCTTCCTCACCACCATGGTGAGCGGATCCGTCTTTGTTGACCTGAGCAGTCCTTCGTTGCTGACAGTATTTGGCCAGAAGATTCTTTTGATACGTCTAAAGCATTTGGCCTCAAATGTGTCAATTAAGTTTCATGGTTATGACGTTGGCTAGAATGCTGGAAGATAGTCAGTGTCATCACCAGGAAATTCTGACCCAAACAGCAACAAGCTCAGGACGCTGGACTTGAATATTTATATTTTCGTGTGTTTGTTTGTTTTTTCTTCACTTTTTTTTTCCAGATCGATGTTGCCGGCTGTGTTGGACAGTGCCCGCGTGTTTTCTTGAATTTCGCAGTCGCGGCTTGACAGCTGACCGGGCCAATGTCGTCTGCAAAAGCTAGATCTTCTAGCACTGACATCAGTATCTACTGATGTCCTCGTCTTTTGTCTTTGGTTGTCTCCTTCGACAACTAGACCATTACTAGGATGAACACGAAAGGCGACAGGATACATCATTTGGTTTACTCCAGTTTCCGCACTGAAGCTGTCTGTAACTTGGTACCCGCAGACAGCCTTGATACATGATCTTGATCGCGAATGGCCTACCTTGGTGTCAAACTGGATAAGACCTTGACCTGGACTCCAGAATCCAAGGGGCGGACAGGTAGGCCATAAGAAGAATGTCCCTCATAAGGAAGCTGGCTGACACCAAATGGATTGGTTGGATGGTTGGTTGTACATAATTTCTAACATCCCGCCAGCAGCACTGAGACTTTCTCAGGATATGCCTGCGCTACATGTGATAAAGAAACAGAACATACAATGGGAGCAAACAGCAACATCTTTAACTCATTCATCCCGACGGCCGTATTTCCCCAATTTTGGAGGCGTCATCTAATGACTATGCACCAGTTACAGGAGATGGATCGACCATGATAATTCAAGGGCAGTGCCAGATTAGCTTGGCATTATCATGGTCGACCCATCTCCTGCTATAGTGCGTCAGGGCTGAATGGTTAAGCATGCATCCACGGGAAACGTCCGTCAGTCCTGCGGTGGAGTATGTGTTACGTGGTGGTGTTGTAGTCGAAGTATGATAAACACACTAGACACACACACGTAGAGTTCTTTAAAATAAACCTCGTTCAGCTGCAATCCGTCACACGTGGCTTAAGGATGTAGACAATACTGGAGTAACAGTTCCAACAATATTTAATTCAGCGATGCGATATCCACACAATAATGCACTTTCAAATGCACAAACTACTGAATACAAAGTCTCTTCTGCGATGTCCTCACTGCGACACAAAGTTTCTCATACACAGCGTCTCTCGCAATAAACTGCGTATCTCTACAACTGACAAAGCAAGACAATGTACTAACGGGTTTCCCAGCGCCCTCCTTACATACACTATCAAAATCTAGAATCTTCTACGGAAATCATGAACTCAAACAACCAGAACGAAACACGCAGCCGAAGCTCATTAACATAAACTTTCCAGAAACAATATATCAGGCTACAAAAACACGGCTGCTCACTTCAGCTCTAAATTCTAGCGTATAATAAAGACACATAAAAGTATGGTATCCCTATCTATGATAGCTCAAAAAGGTACGAGAACATTCACCAAACAAAATAATGGCTGCTCGATACACGCGCACAGGAAAACAAAAAGTAGCGAAAAATGTTGCGATGTCAACTGACTAACCGACGTGACACTTACGAGGCCACTAGACAGTGTGACCCTTCTACAACGCACCGGACTAAACACAACAAAACGAAAACGGCTCTACTCACGAACAAAAGAAAATCTTACTAAAAAGGGACGAAAACATAACCGTGATAGCTCAAATAAACAACATATCGTTACCTACGAATAACACATGTACGCTCTCACAGGATAACACAACCACAATCGTAACATTACCCCCCTCTTAAGAATGAAATTTCACAAAAATTTCTTCTCAAATTTCAAAAATACGGTTGTGGCTGTGTAAACCTACACAAAACCCTAAATAAATATAAATAAACATCAAAAATCGAATTTAAAAAAAAAAAATGTCTCACAGTTCCTGTAAACAGTCCTGAGCATCGAAATGTTTCATACAAAAGCTCTGGACACAGAAATGTTCATTTAAACTGCTCTGCTCAGGTAATCTGCTCCAAAGTTCTGCGAATCCTTAAGTTAAACTAAAAATAATGTCAAAGTTAGTTTCAGGAACATCACCAAATCATAAGTTACAGTTCACAGTTCATTAAGGTCAAACAAGTTCTCGTCGTCTAGTCTTTCGTCATCAGCAAGACGCACTGATGCGGCCATTTGTGTCTTATCTTGACGACCTCTCGCAATATACTTCTTCAGCAAATTAGCATGGTAAGTTTTCACCTTATTGTTGACCTTGACTCTGTAGTCGTTGATGCCAACCACCGTGTCGACAACGTATGGTCCCTTCCACTGCATCAGAAGTTTGTTGTTGTCGGTAGGAAGAAGAACCAACACTTGGTCACCTGGCTGGAATCGTCGAGGTTTTGCCTTACGATCATAGTAATGCGTCCCCTTGTTCTGCGCCTTCCGTAGTTCTTCTCGAGCCATCCTTAGGGTATCTTCCAGCTTCTCTCTCAGGTCGAAGACGTACTGGTAGCTGATTTTCACCTCAGGTGCGTCGATATCCTTGGTCCACAGATCCTTCAGGATGTGCATGGGCCTCACAGTCCTAACGTACAGTAATTCAAAAGGGGAAAACCCTGTCGAATCCTGAGGAACTTCACGGTATGCGAAGAGCAAGGCATTGATGTATCTATGCCACAACCTTTTTCAATGGTATGGCTTCAGGATAACGTGTAGCGCAGTCCACCAGGGTCAAAATGTATCGATGACCATCTTCACTCGGAGGAGATATTGGCCCCACAAGGTCAACAGCTACCCGCTTGAAAGGCATATCGATCAATGGCATTTTCTCTAGAGGAACCTTGGGCACCTTTCCCTTGGAGATTGTCTTCTGGCATATGTCGCACGATCTGCAGAATCGGGTGACGTCGCCTCCCATATCAGGCCAGTAGAAGACAGCTCGGATTCTATCGAGTGTCTTGTTGATTCCCAAATGTCCTCCCAATATGGAATCATGTGCCAATTTCATCACCTGCATTCTCAAAGGTTCAGGAACTACTACTTGACGCACAGGTTTATCTCCATTGCTATCGAATATCCGGTACAGGATATCTTTTCTGGTCTCGAAAGTTATCTCTTTTCCCTTTCGCATCACAGGCTTGGTTTGACCTCGGAACTTGTCAAGCGTGGTGTCGGCTCTCTGTAGCTCCACCAGCCTTTCTTTATTCACCACTGCTGCTTCCGTGTTGTCCGCCACTTTAAGAGGGATGGTCTGATGACTCTTCTTTGCTTGACTTCTCGTGGTAACAGAACATATTTCAGGTCTCCACTCTGGATCTGGACCGTCTGCGTTTCTGGCACCATCAATGTTTCCGATGATGAGGTCGTAGACTGGCGTCTTCACGCACAACGCCTTCACCTCTCCTGTCAAGTATGGGGTGTCGACACTGACTTTGGCAAGGGGGATAATCCTTACAGTTACTTACTTACTTACTTACGCCTGTCACCCCTACCCGGGTATAGGCCGTCGACAAGAGACCTCCAGCAACTCCTGTCCTGTGCTTCTCCTTCGATTCTACTCCAGGTGGTTCCCAGTCTCTTGATGCCAGCTTGGAGGTCTCGACGCCAGGAGTTTCTCGGCCTACCTCTTTTCCTCTTTCCCTGGGGGTTCCATGACAATGCCTGGTCTTGACGTTCCATGTGCCCATGGTTCTGTCCCTGGATAGAGAGAGGCGGCTCGGTCCTGTGGCTTCCGAAGACTTCCGGCTTTCACCACAGGACGTCATAAGTCTTCTAGTAGAAGAACCTTCCTCCTCCAGGAAAGGAATTACTGTTAGTCTTTTCGTCGGCGTTTTTGTAGCTATTTCCTTTTTTGCAGGGTGGGGAAGCTACCCCCACGCCCAACCCCCTTACTAGGAGGACCAGGGGTTTTCTGTCGGGGTCACCTTCCCTTAGACCATGTTGGTTCACGGCACCTTATTTCATTCGGTGCACCCCTCTCACGAGGGACCCCCTATCCACCACCCAGGGGACGCGCCTCAACACCATATGGTCCCAGCGCGAGGATCCTTACAGTTCCGTCAGCCAAAATGAGGGTGGTCCACTCCTGTAGCTTCTGGTCTTCAGCTACTAGGTCCTCTCTCACGATGATGCAGCTACAACCAGTGTCTCTCAACACTCTCACTGGTGTGTCGCCGACGAATCCTGACACCACTGGCATGTTCGGCACTTCATTCTCAGGCAGCGCGATGTTTGAGACTGGTAAAAATGTAGCACCATCTCCTACTGGGATGCGTCCATTCTTTCTGAAAGATTCAATCAGCTCCGGTGTCGCCTGTTTTTCTCTAGACTCGAAGTCACTGGATGACGTCACATCATTTGCTAGTACAGCGGCGGCTCTGTGTTGAGACGTAGTATTACTTCTGCCTGCTATCCCGCGATCTTGGTTAGGTCTTCTGATGTTGTCGCCTCGGGGAACATCTTTAGAAGGACACCGTATCGCTTTGTGACCTTTCTTTCCACAGAGAAAACAAGTCAGGTTCTCCACCGGCTTGTATCTCGGGGTGTCTCTGATATTGTAGATTTCCTCTGCTGGTGTAGACACACGCTGTGGCTTACTGGACCCGAACTTCATGTTGTGAGCGTCAAGGTATCTTTGAGCGAAGTCGGCCAGGGCCTTTAGTGACTGGTCTTTTTGCTCTCTGAGGTGGGCGGCCAGGTCCTTAGAACATGCGCTGAAAACTTGTTCTTTGATGATGAGGTCGCACAGGTCTTGGTACTCTCTGTTTAGGCCAGCCAGCTCTATCCATTTCTCCAGGTAGCTTCTGATTCTCTCAATGAATAGGCCGGGTGTTTCTCCTTCTTCAGGCTTGCAGTTCCGAAATCGTCGCCTGTAACCTTCTTCAGTGAAGTCGTACTGTCTCAACAGGGCGGCTTTCAACTGTGTATAATCTTCGGCTTCTTCTCTTGGTAAGCGGGTGTAAAATTCAAGCGCTTTGCCAGTTAGAAGTGCGCTCAGTTTAATAGGCCAAGTCTCTTGTTTCCAATTGTTGCTATTTGCGAAGCGCTCGAATCGCTCCAGATAACCGTCCATCTTATCTGAATTTTCAATAAAAGGTGGAAGTTTTGGCGCGCGGGCTGTTTGTTCTCTGTTCGCTAATGCTGTTGCTTCATTAGTTCCCTGGCTCTGTGCCTCTATCTCCATCTGCTTTAGATGAATTTCGTGTTGACGTTGCCTCTCCGCCTCTTCTCGCTCCTCTACTCGTTGTTTCTCTGCTTCTCTTCACTGTTTCTCTGCTTCTTCTGCTTGGATTTCGAGTCTCCTGATTTCACGTTCTTTGGCTCTTTCTTCTCTTTCCAGTCTCTCCTTTTCTTCTTTCTCTCGTTTCTTTTCTTCTTTTTCTTCTCTCTCCAATCTCTCCTTTTTTTCTTTCTCTCGTTTCTTTTCTTCTTTCTCTTCTCTCTCCAATCTCTCCTTTTCTTCTTTCTCTCGTTTCTTTTCTTCTTTCTCTTCTCTCTCCAGTCTTTCCTTTTCTTCTCTCTCTCGTCTCTTTTCTTCTTTCTCCTCTCTCTCCTTTACAAACTCGAGGAGTTGAGCTCCTTCGAGTCCACATTCCTTTCTAATTTTCAGGAATATCTCCATCTCCGATGTCGCCATCTCTGCTTTTCACTGCTGGCTGTTTTCTCCTGCTACCCTTTCCACTAAACCAACTGAAGAGATCTCGTCTGGGTCGCCAAAATGTTACGTGGTGGTGTTGTAGTCGAAGTATGATAAACACACTAGACACACACACGTAGAGTTCTTTAAAATAAACCTCGTTCAGCTGCAATCCGTCACACGTGGCTTAAGGATGTAGACAATACTGGAGTAACAGTTCCAACAATATTTAATTCAGCGATGCGATATCCACACAATAATGCACTTTCAAATGCACAAACTACTGAATACAAAGTATCTTCTGCGATGTCCTCACTGCGACACAAAGTTTCTCATACACAGCGTCTCTCGAAATAAACTGCGTATCTCTACAACTGACAAAGCAAGACAATGTACTAACGGGTTTTCCCAGCGCCCTCCTTATATACACTATCAAAATCTAGAATCTTCTACGGAAATCATGAACTCAAACAACCAGAACGAAACACGCAGCCGAAGCTCATTAACATAAACTTTCCAGAAACAATATATCAGGCTACAAAAACACGGCTGCTCACTTCAGCTCTAAATTCTAGCGTATAATAAAGACACATAAAAGTATGGTATCCCTATCTATGATAGCTCAAAAAGGTACGAGAACATTCACCAAACAAAATAATGGCTGCTCGATACACGCGCACAGGAAAACAAAAAGTAGCGAAAAATGTTGCGATGTCAACTGACTAACCGACGTGACACTTACGAGGCCACTAGACAGTGCGACCCTTCTACAACGCACCGGACTAAACACAACAAAACGAAAACGGCTGTACTCACGAACAAAAGAAAATTTTACTAAAAAGGGACAAAAACATAACCGTGATAGCTCAAATAAACAACATATCGTTACCTACGAATAACACATGTACGCTCTCACAGGATAACACAACCACAATCGTAACAGTATGGATCAGCTGCCTGGGTCAACGCTGCGAAGAGCAACACTAGCAGGGTGTCCAGAGAATACAGACATGCGCATCATCACAAGGGGGATGAAAAGAACACCAGCCCCACCTTGGCAACCACCACTGGAAACATTCACTGCCTACACGAAAGACATGAGGAGGAGGTCTTCGTGCACAGTGAAAATCTAAGAGACTGCCCACCTTCAAAATCCATCAGCAACTCCAAGAACTAAACATAGAACGGGCTAAAATGTGTCTCAAATGTAACCAAGAAAAGAAGTCCTGTCAGAAGTTATCATCAAGTCTCTCACTGAATCTGGACATGCTGGGCCGGGACTACGATAGCATCATTCTAGACACACGCTTATCCAGATAGGTCCTCGGACGTACTGAGATGTCAAGAACGGAGGCAGTCCCGGGAATCTTCATCCGGTATCCAAATGAGCTCATCAAGTCGAGATCCCGGTCATCCTGCTACTAGGCGAGAGAAACAGGGTGACCCTGGGAACTAAAATGTAGTTAACCCCACCCAAATCCCCCAGGGCAGACCCGGGTGGGGAGCTTTCAAAAGAGCATGCAGGTGACCCGTGTACTTAGTATATCAAAGTCAACCAGCTTTCACACAAATTATAGCAAAACTGAAATTGTACTGTGAAGTTCTAGTTTTGTCACCATTTTCTCAAGCCTATGAAGCGAAAGTGAAACTCATATCACGTAAAATATAAAATTACGTATATATATTACGTCATGATAAATGACGTTTGAGAAATCAATGACGTGACGCGTATGTCCTGCGCCCCTCAGTTAAAGAACTCACTGACGCACTGGCAGATCTGCGATACTTTTTCAATAGGAGATAATTCAACACTATCAGAATCAGGTCAAAGACAAAAGGTAGAGACCATTGACAGCGAGGACAGATCTCATACAGAAGGGACTTTGTGGGTTATGGTTCAGTCCCACCTCAGTTGTTGGTATTGGCTATTTGTAAATATAAAATATTTTGCTCTTGCTATTCCAAAGGGTGTTTCCTTCTTTGTTTATTATTCCATCACCAACAAAATTGCCCTTTATTCCTCAGTGTTGTCTTCCTCGATTTATTTTTGGCTCACGTGCGAATCAAAAGTGAGTCTATGTTCTGGGCCAGTGGTCGCCTGTCCGGTGTCCGTGGTAAACTTTAACGTTGGCATTTTCTCGGAGACTATATTCATGCCACAGTCTTCAAACTTGGCCCAAGGATATTTTGCGGCAAGACCTTTCTAAACATACCATTTGAGTGACCTCTCACCAAAGGTCAAGGTCACAGGGGATGAAGAAATCTATCTATCTATCTCTATCTATATCCCGTAGTCTTGCCGACCGGTGGGGCACCACTGATGACTTGGCAACCAGCTCCCTCCATTCCACTCTGTTCTCTGCCATTCATAGCGAATCGCCCAGCCTCAGTCCTGTCCACTCTGAGATATTGTCCTCCCATCTTTTCCTTTCTTCCTCTCCTTCGTCCTCCTTGCACAGTGCCATGCAGGATTGTTTTGACAAGCCCTGTTGAACGCGTGACATGCCCATACCACTTCAGCCGTTTGCGTTTTTTCCCAATGGCTAATAGGTCTTCATAGGGCCCGATGGCTTGCCTGATTCTGCTTCCCACTTCCTCGTTCGTGATGTGATCTCTGTATGAAATGCCAAGCAGCCTTCGAAAACATCTCATTTCAGTGGCTTGTATCCTCCTTTCAAGGTCTGCTGTGAGGGTCCATGACTCGCAGGCATACAAGAACACTGAGATGACTAAGGAGCGCATCAGTCTGATCTTGGAGCAGTGTGATGTTTCTGTCCATCCATAATTATGGTCTTCAATCTTGTCAGTGCTGTTGTTGTCTGCGCAATCCTGGACAGTATTCCTGGTTTTGATCCCTCATCTGTCACAATGGCTCCTAAGTATTTGAATTTCTTAACTGTTTCCAGTTTTGGGCTTCCAATCATGACGTCAGTGCCAATGCCACTGGTGTTATTTGTCATCAGTTTGGTCTTCTCTGCACTGATTTCCATCCCATATGCAATGGCTGTACTGTCCAGCTTTTCCACCAGCTGAGCTAGCTCCTTCTCTGTTCCTGCAAGGCCATCAATGTCATCCGCAAAGCGCAAGTTCGTGATTGTTTTGCCTCCAATACTGACAGTTCCCGCTTCATGATCTTTCAGAGTGTCTGTCATGATTCTTTCCAGGAAGATGTTGAAAGAGTAGGTGAGAGCAAGCAGCCTTGTCCGACTCCGACTTTAGTCCTAAACCAGTTTCCTATAGTTGCCGTTGAAGCAGACTGCACTAGTGGACTTGTTGTAAAGGTTTGCTATGACTTTGATCAGTTAGTTAGTTATTTGGGTTTAACGCCGAGCAGGCGACTAAGGCCATCTCACGGCGGGACTTTGATCAGGTTGGCATTGATGTTCACAAACCAGATAGGTGAGGCTAGCGCTGGCAGAATTGTACACAAACCAAGAGGAATCACTCAGCGCCGAACAGACAAACAGTTAGATCCCCTGCCCCCGCCTATCAGGCACCCAATCGCCAGCCCACAGAGAAATACGCAGGTATAGAATAAGACGATCATTTGCATCTTCATGAGGATTCCTCTTGGTTTGTGGCATTGATGTTGTATAGTTTCATGGTGGACCAAAGGCTGCATGCCACACCTGTCAAACGCTTTCTTGAAATCCACAAAGACATGATAGAGGTCTTGCTGGTGCTGGAGGTACCTCTCACATAGACTCTCAGGTTGAAGATCTGCTCAGTTGTGCTGTGCCCTGGTCTGAAGCCTGCCAGTTCCTCAGCTATGATTTCCTCTGCCTGTGGCTTCAGCCTGTTCAGTAGGATCTTTAACATGATTTTGCTTAAGACTGATCGTGCGATAATTCTGGCATTGATGTAAGTTGCCTTTTTTGGGGAGAGTTATTATAAGTGATTGGGTCCATGGTATGGACCAATCCCCTGACTGCCAGATCTTATTGCAGATTGTTAGTAAGGCGCTTATCATGTCTTCTCCCCCTTCTTGGACTAGCTCTGCAGGGAGGTTGTCTGCTCCTGCTGCCTTCCCTTTTTTCAGTGACTTCATTGCAGCCTCTACTTCTTCTCGGAGGATGAGATAGTTGCCATTGTTGGTCACGGGTGGGTTGACAAGTATGCCTGGGTCCCCTGTAGCTCAGTGTTTGTACAAATCTGAGCAGTACTCGGTTCATCTCTTCAGTATGTCTTGGTCTTCCGTAAGACAGTTCCCTTCACTATCTTGAATTATCGAGGAGCGTCCTTGTTTTACACTGGTCAGGTCTTTCACCAGTTGGTATGCTTTTTTGCTATTATTTTTGTTCAGATCTTCTTCTACATGTTTACACTGATCTTCGATCCATTTATTCTTTGCCTTTTTCATGCTTTTCTTTATATCCTGGTTAATTTCCCTGTATTGTTTAGCTCCTTCTACCTCTGATTTCTTTTTCTTTAATTCTTGACGCTCGTCACATAGAACAAAGATGTCGGCTGTAACCCAAGGTTTCTTTGCTTGTCGGTGTTTGCCAAGGATCTCACTGGCTGTTTATTTTGATATAATTTATTTTTTCTCACATACTATTCACAACCTTAAACCCAAACTTGGTATGAAGATACCTGATGGTAAGACCTTTCTATGCATACTAATTTGGTTGATCCCTTGCAAAGCTCAAGGGTCACAAGAGATCTGGAAATAGGTCCAAAATAGCCATATTTTGACAAAAGATGTTTTTTCTCAAATACTATTCAAAACCTCAAACCCAAATTTGGTACAGAGATACCTGATGGTAAGACCTATCTATGTATACTAATTTGGATGACCCCTCAGAAAGGTCAAAGGTCACAAGAACTCAGGAAATAGGTCCTGAATAGCCATATTTTGACAAAAGATGTTTTTTTATTCTCAAATAATATTCACAACTTAAAACCCAAACTTGCTACAGATATCTGATGGTAAGACCTATCAATGCATACTAATTTGGTTGATCCCTCTGACAGGTCAAGCATCACAAGAGCGCAGGAAATAGATCAAAATAGCCATATTTTGTGACAAAAGATGTTTATTCTCAAATATTATTCACAACTTCAAACCCAAATTTGTTACAGAGATACCTGATGGTAAGACCTATCTATGCATACTAATTTGGATGACCCCTCAGAAAAGTCAAGGGTCACAAGAGGCCGGCAAATGTGTGCAAAATGTAAATTTTTGATAAAATTGTATCAACATTTTTGCAAATTTTTCAATCAAATTTGGGACAAAGGTATAAGACCTTTCTATGCATACTAATTTAGTCGACTCTTTGCAAAGGTTGACAGATAAGTGAAAAATGCTTACATTTTCAGACATGGATTTTGCTGGCGCAAAAGCCAGCCCTTTACTTATTGTCGCAAAGGCCACACATATGTAAATAGGTCATACACTTGAGCCATAATGGCTTTGCCTTTCTTGTTAGATAAGACTTTTGCCTTTACGAGTCTACGACAGCTCGTCAAACGACAATTCGTTGACACGACAACTCGGTAAACTGACAACTCGTCGACGCGACATTTCGTCGAATGACAACTCAGCGAATGTCGTAATTCATAGATGCAAAAATTCGTCAAAACTCTTATCTGCTGGTGACTTATGACTGTTAATGATTTGTAATTGATGATGATGTGTGGTATGCAATGAAATCCTTGCGCAGACTGACAACTACTGATCATTGTTGTTGCATGTTGAGAACAGAATTTTATCATCATGTGATCAATCATACACGCATACTCACTGGCACGCCCAGACACTACACCTACCCAACACATACACGCACCGTACGCAAGCAAGCAAGGAGACATGCACACATGCACTAACCGAGACACAAGCACACACGCACAGCTTGTGATTTAATGCACGCACCCACACTCACCATGATAAACACATACACACACACACAAGTGCATACATGCGCACACACGCAACTTGTAGTTGCTAGTGTTCAGCCGTTGATGTTTACACTTATTCAATTAATCCTTTTAGCCCCAAGGTCCTATTTCTCAAATTTAGGAGGTGTTGCCTAATGACTATGTACCAGTTGCAAGAGATGGATTTGCTGTGATAATGCAAGGGTAGTGCCAGATTAGCTTGGCACCTTCAGGTGCCGAGCTAATCTGGCACTAACCTTGAATTATCATGGCCAATTCATCTCCTGCTGTAGGGACTCGGGGCTAAATGGTTTAAATGAAACACAAAATGAGAATAAGTCCGAAACGAATACAGCCCGGGGAAAAAATAATATTCGACCACTTGTTGCGGAATTGTTTGACGAGTTGTCGTTCAACGACGTGACGCCAACTTTTCATTCATTCATCCATGATAATTCAAGAGTAGTGCCAGATTAAATTGGCGTCTGAAGGCGCCAAGCTAATCTGGCACTACCCTTGAATTATCATGGTCAAGCCATCTCCTGCAGCTGGTACATAGCCGTTAGGCAACACCTCAAAAATTTGAGAAATGGGACCTTGGGGCTAAAAGGGTTAAACTCTCATCTGAGAACTTAAAATAAACTATCTCAATGGTAAGAGAGGGAAAAAAGTTTTCATTTGTGTGTCTTTGTTGTGTTTACCTCAACATCTTTTCTGGAAGCGATGAATAACCACACATCTTCGGATTTTGTCCATTTTAACGGAATGGCGTCGTCACTTTAATCGTTAATTACAAAATAACCAATGTCACAACAGACATATTTTGTGAAAGTCATCCAAGAAAGGTAATGTGGCATGCCAGGTTTTACTGATGCAGGTCAACCCCACAATATCTGGATCACCCATTGATGTAGGTCAACTCTTCCATATATGGGTCATGAGCTTGCAAGTCAGCCTTCATTGTTAAAGGGTAGAGCCACATAAGCATAGTGCTTGGGGAAGCAGCCAACCTCTCAGTGAGCCTTTGTCCTCAGGCCCACGACGGCCGGTGTGCCCACACGCGGCTGTGTGCGGGCCCACTGCGGCCATCGTAGGCTGAAGACGTTTTGCTACTGCGGCTAATCCGGCACCCTGAATTGTCATGGGCAATATATCGCCCACTGTTGGTTAACAGTACCAACACATGCTGTGGCAAAGAAAGGAGGGGGGGGGGGGGGGGGAGGAGCAACAAGCTGGTTCAAATATACCACTGCAAGAGATATTAAACAAATTTTCTTAAATAAAATCGGGGAGAGGCGGGAGGGCCAAGGCCCCTGCCAACTTCCCCTCCCCCCCCCCCCCCCACCTCCTTCCTGGTTTCTATGCCACTGAAATGCTTATCAGCTTGAACAAGTGATTATATTATAAATAAGGCACTAACATGTTCAAACTTTATTTCACACAAGTGAATAGCAATGCTTCAAGTCAATCCCTCCCCATCCCCTCTCCCCACATGAATTTCCTCTCCCTCTCTCCCTGATTCTCACCCACAAACACACAGAGAAAAACAAACGTTGACACACACTCATATACATGCAGCAGAATGACGATTAAGCCCGAAAATGCTCAAACTGACAACAGTCTCACTCGTCAAATCATGAACCACTCAGTCCTCAGATGCATACAAAATGTATCAAGTTTAACTCATTCAGCCCCACGGCCGTATTTCTCAAATTTTGGAAGCATCATCTAATGACTATGCACCAGTTGCAGGAGATGGATCGACCATGATAATTCAAGGGCAGTGCCAGATTAGCTTGGCGCCGATAGGTGCCAAGCTAATCTGGCACTGCCCTTGAATTATCATGGTCGACCCATCTCCTGCTGTAGTGCGTCAGTGCTGAATGGGTTAACACTACAAGCTGCAAGAGACAAAGATCTGCATGAGACACTGCTGCCAGCAGGGGATCATAAGGCTCTGTGCCTCACGCTGACACATTTCATGCTTTCTCACACACTAATCCATCATCATGGGTGATAGCCTGAAAAATTTAAATGACTTAAAATGGTCCACGGTCTAACTATGCCCCATGATCCATGGCCCGCAAGACATACATTTTTATGAGCCATGTGTCCACAGGATGTAACTGTGTCTGTGTCCACAGCGGCTCATGAGAATGTATGCCTCTTGCAGAGGTAACAGGCTTCTGAATGACTGATCTGAATGAACCAGAAAGCTGAAATTCAGCTTTCCGGGATATTGAAAAACCTGAATCAATTTCCTGGACTGAAAACCGTCACCCATGCATCATATACATGTATTTCCGTCACTCAATGAGCAACATAAATGGTTTTCAGTGTGCTTTGCTTTTTTTTTTTAAACCCATATCATACTGAGGCTAAAAGCTTCAAAATTTGTACACTGGAATATGCAAGCTATATTATAGTACTTACACTTACAGATAAGGATATAGACCAATGGCTTTAGTTCAAGGGTGGTGCCAGAATAGCTTGGTGCCTTGAGGCGCCAAGCTATTCTGGTACTACCCTTGAACTATTTTACTATTTTTAGTCACACTTATTTCACACACTGATGTATTCCGAATGATAAGGGTTAACCATTTGGCTGTCGGTGGAGGTGGCTGTTGTGATGATTCCTGCAAAAACCACTGCCAACGGGCAAAGGGTAAACACAAGCACCCTGAGACGCCAGAGAGGGTGATGTATGGGCCACAATAGTTTAAAACCTGCACTAAGTTAGCTTGGTAAAATCCTGAAGGAAAGGCACCATGCTAATCGGCCAATAACCCTTAACTATCAAGGGAAATCCATCTCCCACAGCAGGTCTAAAAGGCCACAGACAGCAAGCCTGTTTTTTCAGAAAAGCAAGATTTTCATTGTAATAGTAATACAAGGAAAATCTCCCTTTTCACAAAAATAACCTTTCTGTCTTTTGCCTTCCTTGAGCAGGGGTACTGTTTCTACAGATGCCTCCTGAGGCTGAATTTTTTAAAAATTGCTTATTGTCCTATGAAGGCTACTACTTTACAGATTAGGAGAAAGGTCAACCAGTTTAGTTCAAGAGTGGTGCCAGAATAGCTTGGCGCCTGAGGTGCCAAGCTATTCTGGCACCACCCTTGAACTATTATTGTCAAATTTATTTCTTGCAATAGTGTATCAGGATGAAAAGGGTTAAATCTGTGTTCTTTTTTCTTTTTTTTTTGTTTGGGGGGGGGGGGGGGGGGGGGCACTTAACAGTCCAAATTCTTTACCTACAAACTAAACATGTCCATCATTTCTTTTTCTTTAGGATTCCTTTTGGTGTTTTTTTCGCTTTTGCAGAGTTCCCTTGTTGTTTGTTCTTTGTCTCTGTCTTTCCGCTGCTCTGTCTCTTGCCCTGCGCCTTGTCTTTCTGTCGGTTCTTTCCACTCCCTGGCTTAGACTTTCCTTTGTCTTTTGCTAAGGCTTTGGCGCTGTTCGGTTTACCATTGGCTATTTTCTCTGCCTTTGTTTTTGGTGGTGCATGTTTCTCTGCAAAAAGTGATCCATATTTTCATAAACTAATGGAGCCAAGCAATGCCATCATTGATAATAAATGACTGTAGACATGAAAGGTAATACCAACCTAGGATGTTTTAGAATTAAGTTGTCAAACCCTACCACGTAAAACAAAAGAAAACACAAAAAGGCACAAACAACAGTGGTCATCAATACAAAGAATAACCCAACGGAGAAAGAAACACCCTTAGAAAAGACAGTTACAAAACAATTGTGTTGTAACTGTCTTTTCTACGCATGTTTTTTTCTCCATTGTTTTGTTGTAACTGTATTTTCCAAGCATGTTTCTTTCTCCGTTGGGTTCTTCTCTTCATTTTACACGGTTGGCAGTCACCTAGTTTTTGGTCTGGATTGTTCATCAATATATAAAACAATCAAAAGTGTCCATTTCAAGCACATACATGCACCTACCAGAAATGTGAAAGCAGAAAATTAAAAAAACTGAAAGAGGCTGCGGAGGCCTGGGAGTAAATACTTTGTAATAACTAGCTGTCGGCTGTACTTTTTGTCAGGACGATTCCTACATGAATCATCAAGATGAAAAGCACTACCAACAGCCAAAGGGTTAACCCATATCATACTGAGTCTAAAAGTTTCAAATTTGTACACTGCCATATGCAAGCTACATTACAGTACTTACAGATAAGGATATAGACCAATGGCTTTAGTTCAAGGGTGGTGCCAAGCTATTCTGGCACTATCCTTGAACTATTTTAGTCAAACTTATTTCACACACTGGTGTATTCCGAATGATAAGGTTTAAGCAAGAAAAATGTATTTTTCTTTAAAATAAATTTTTTCAAAAAAGACTTACCGATGGCATTACTGTATGGAATATACCCCTTTACTTACCCGATTTCAGCCTAAGCACCCTTGTGTATACCTACCCAACAAGGGGCGTAAGAAGAGAGAGAGAGTGTAACCAAGTGACCGGGTAGTCTCCCCTTCTTCTATCCGGTCATGCGCCGTAGCTTACCCCAGTCATACACTTTGTGAAGGGCGGCAAGCGGGGCAGGTGGGAGGCACATCCGAGTAATGCCATCGGTAAGTATTTTTCGAAAAAATTTATTTTAAAGAAAAATACATTTGTTTCCTGAAAATCCATTACCGATGGCATTACTGTATGGAATGAATGGCAAGAAGGAGGAGGGTGTCGCGCCAAACCCGGCACGGCTGTAAGCTGAGCATCGAGGGGCAACCTCCCGACGATTTCAGCGAAGGGTTACCTTAAGGCGCCAAAGGCGCACGGAGGGAGTGTTGCGCTGCCGAGAGATCTCCAACGAGGGCCAGGTTGTCCCGTTGGCTGGAGAGATCCCGGGGGTAAAATCGGGCGAAGGTGGACTCTGATCTCCAACCGATTGCCGCGACGATGTCCCCGACTGCGCATTTGCGGTGGAACGCGACGCTGGCAGCAACCGCACGAATTTCATGAGCCCATATCCGCATGGTCTTGGCCACTTGTGGGGACAGATCAGAGTAAGCGGAATGAATGATGCAACGCAACCAAGACGATATTGTGCGGAAACATCAGCCCGGCCAGGGGCCAAGGGTAGGAAGAGGCGGGAGCGACCTCTTCTCCAGGGCTTCACCCTGCGCAGATAGACCTTTAGCGCGCGGACCAGGTCCTGCACCCGTGATGTCTGGGACTGGTCAAATCCTGTAAGAGGCCGAAGACTCCACGCCTGGGGCGCGGCCGAGGGGAGTCTGTTCTTGGCCAAGAAAGAGGGGTTGGTCAGAAGCTGAACCGAACCATCCGTCCTGAACTGCAAGCAGGCCGGGTCAACAGACAGGGCATGCAGTTCGCTGACTCTGGCAGCTGTGGTGAGGGCCAAAAGGAAGCAGGTCTTTCTAGTCAGGTCCGGAAGACTGGCGCGACGCAGAGGCTCAAAGGGACTGGAGTTTAGCCATGTGAGGACCCAAGGGAGATCCCAGCGCGGAACAAGGGAATGATGACTGGCCGTTGGAGGTCGAAATGGGACATCAAGTCAGAGAGATCTTTGCACGCTCCAGGGTCCGGACGGCCTAAGTGACAATAGGTGTCCGCCACCATGGCGAGATAACCGCGAATGGTAATCGGCGCCAAGTTCTGTTCATTAAACAGCCACAAGAAGAACTCGGCTAGCTGCGGAGTAGTCAGTGCCGAAGGGTCCAGAAGTCTGGTCTCGCACCAGGTACTTAGGACGCTCCATTTCCCTTCATACACGCGGAGGGTGGAATCTCTGCGGGCTGAAGCGATCGCCTCCACTGCAGCATCCGAGAAACCTTGGGTACAAGAACCGAGGGAGGGTATGCGTAGGCTATGAGGCCCTCCCAGCAAATCGATAGGGCATCCACCGCCCAGGCGAGAGGGTCCGGGATGGGGGAGACAAAGAGCGGGAGCTGCTTGTTCCATCTGGTCGCAAATAAGTCGATCATGGGGGTCTCCCAATGAGTGCAGATCATGCGGAAAATGTCCGGCCGCAGAGACCACTCGGTGTGGAGAAGTTGTCCGCGTCTGGAGAGGGAGTCCGTGAGAACGTTCAGGTGTCCCGGGATGTGACGCGCTCGGAGTGATATATCGCGATCTCTGCACCAGAGCAAGATCTGGTACAGCAGCATGCAGAGAGTCGGCGATCGAGTGCCCCCTTGCTTCTGGATGTAGGCCACGACCGTCGCATTGTCGGACAAGATCAGGACCTCCTGTTCCCGAAGCCGTGCTTCCCAATGGATGAGGGCCAACCACACCGCTTTCAACTCCAACCAGTTGATATGTCGGTCCCGAAGGTCCGTCATCCACAGGCCTGATACGGAGCTGAATTCCGGCATCAGATGGGCCCCCCAACCTTGGAGACTCGCATCCGAGTAAATGGAGAACGTCGGGGGAGGGGAAGAGAGAGATTCCCATCGCCAACCAGGAACGGTCCGTCCAGCGGAGAAGGTGAGGTCGGATCAGTAATGAGACCGGAACCAGGACTGAGAGATCCCCTGAAGAAGGCCGCCAGTGGAGCAGGAGATGAAGCTGTAGTGGTCGAGCGTAAAGCCTGCCCAGTGGTAGCAAGTCCGCCGCTGCGCTGACGAGGCCTAGGAACTGGAGCCAAGTCCAGGCTGGAAGCGACTCCGCAAAGTAAACTTGTAGCGCCATGGCCGACAGTTTCGAGATGCGAGGCTCCGGCAGACGAACTCTGTTGAGGTCGGTCAAGAACTCCATCCCCAAGTGGGTGAAGTGACGCGAAGGAACCAGGTCCGACTTGCCGTCGTTGAGAAATCCAAGATGAGACAAAAGAGCTAGAAGCGCATCTGTCCTTTGCCAGCGCGACCGAGTCCTGGTTTTTGAGGAGCAGATCGTCGAGGTAGTTGGACGTCGGGCTGGAGGAATCCCGCCTGGCCCTTGCGACAACCGCATCCATAATCCGAGTAAAACCCCACAGGCCCTTGCGACAACCGCATCCATAATCCGAGTAAAATCCCACGGGCTGAGGTTGAGACCGAAGGGGAGAGCCCAAAACTGGTAGACGACACCGGCAAAGGCAAAGCGAAGGTAACGACATGACGTGGGATGTATGGGAACATGAAGATACGCGTCGGAGAGGTCGAGACTGACCGCAAAATCCAAAGGCTGGACTGACGCCCGCAGGGCCCTTGCAGTTTCCATCTGGAAGGAGGGCGCGAGAATGAATTTGTTCAGGGCAGAGAGGTCTATGATCGGGCGCCACTTGCCGCCGGGCTTCGGGACAACGAAAAGCCGGCTGTAGAAGGCTGGAGAGTCGTGGCGAACCACCACTTCCATGGCCATCTTCCGAAGAAGGGTTGCGATTTCGTCTTGAAGCGCGTCCGCCTTGTCGAGATCGGAAGGCACTTCTGTCCACAGAGGCGAACGCCGCAAAGGAGGGGGATTCACAAACGCGATCTGAAGCCCCTCCGAAACCGTGGCAAGAATCCAAGGGTCCTCCGGCAACAGCAAACGCCATGCGTCGCCGTGCAATGAAAAGCCTCCCGCCGACTCGAGGCCCTGAAGGGGTCGGCGGGGGTGGTGTCGGAGAGAAGTCAATGGGCCCTCCCGCGGCCAGGCCTCCGGGAGGCCCGAGGCCAGGCAGGGGCCGCTGCCTGGGACGGACGAGCTCTACCGGAAGTCCGTTGACCAAAACGGGAAGGAAATCTGACCAGAAGATGGGAAGAGGGTCTGAAGTCCCGAAAGGTGAGCTCCCTGTCCCTGCGCTGGGCTGGAGGCCGCGAGGGGTCCGATCTAGGAGCGCTGGGCCAAAGGTCCTTAGTTGACTCCCGAACCTGCTGCCAAGTAGGGCCGAAGTGGAGGGGTCCCCCAAGGGGGGCACGGCGCAGCTGAGCTACGGCAGTGGCAGGGATACCTGGACAGCCCTTCAGCACGGCATCCCGTCGGATAAGGTCACAATTCGCCGCGGCCGCCAAAGAATTCGTCGCAACGTGGTGAACTGCGCGATTCACTGTGATGGCTATGGAGTGAATGTCGCGAAGACGAGACTCATCCAGCCGCTCCCAAAATTCCTCTACACTTCTAACCAACGCCTGAGTAGCCAAGTCCAAAAATCCTGCACACGCCAAGGAATTACGAGCGAGGGTAGCAGTGTGCTCCAGTCCGGGAGGAAAAAACCGACGGGCCGAAACCTTGCCACCGGCCTGCAACAGAGCGTCCGGATCCACAGGCGGGAGGGAGCAAGCAAAGGCCTGAGAATGTCCCGCGTACCAAGCCTGCCGAAACTTGATATCGACGCCAGAGGGCCATCGAGTGTCAGCGAAGAAACCACAATCACGGAACTTGCCTAGGGTGAGGTGCTCGTTAAAGGCTTCAAGATCTTTAATTCCCGGAGGCTGAGGTAAGGACTTGAAACGTTTCACTTGAAGAGGAACATCGACCGAAGCTGCGGCTTTCCTCTTGAGAGGGGGAGACGGAGGGCAGTTCTCCATGGGAAGAATCTTAGCAATCAAACATGCCGCCTCGTCTAGTGCACGCGAAGTATCAGAAGTCCCGGACGGTCCCCCTGGTGCATCCAAGTCCGAAGCGTCCCGAGAGCCAGGGACCGGGGATAAAATGGCGGAAGCGGAGTCCTCCGGAAACAAGCTAAGAACGTCATCATCCCCAAAAACAGGGGAGGCAGCCCCTCTGTCCCGATGTGGAGAAACAACATCCGATCGTCGGCGCGGCGAGCTAACGGAAGGCGAAAGGCTAGCCAAACGCGCACGCTGTCAAGAACCGGGCACTACCATAGCGCTAACCTGGGAACCTGCGCGGCCGACGTGGACAGGAGGAAGTTCCTGAGAAAAGCCCCGAGGAGACACATCCGACCGACGCGCAGCGGGCCTCTCCCTAGGGCTGCGCGAACGGCTGGGACGAAAATAAGTCCGAGGGGCGCGAGGGGACCGGCTAAGGCCAGGAGCCCTGACAGCGCTGGAGGAATGAGACCGACGTCGCGGGGACGGGCTCCTATCGAGGTGGCACGAAGATAAACGCCAGTCCGAAGTCGGAAACCTGCAAGGGCGAGCAGAGGCCGACGGACGGTGTCGCTGGGAAGCTAACGAAGGTGGAAGGGAATCCCGCGTGCCCCGTCTCTCGGCCACCCCTTGCGGAGGACCATGCGAGACTGGCATAGGTCTCTCGGCCACCCCTTGCGAATGGCCATGTGAGACATGAGACTCTACCGGCCATCACTGTGAGAGGGCCAACTGGTACCGAGTCTAACAAGCGCCGAGAGGAGGGCCCCACTATCTCCGAAGTCGCCTGCCGGCGCGGAGATTTAGGGGGGGGGGGGCGGAGGCTACAGAAATAACAATGCTACGCACTGACCTGTCCTCCATCGGCGTAGTAGTTTCCAAAGTCCCAGGGCGGCGACGCTGATAAAAATCACACATCTGTGACCACTTTTGTTCCCTCCAAGGCGCACAAACCGCGCAGGAACAAGCAGAGGAGCAGCCAGGGGACACTTGCATAGCGATTTAGGAAGTCCTTACTTTCGAAGTTATGGGCTACTCAAGAAGTAAGCGCCTCGTTTCCGCTTGCATGGATCGGAAGTAACGCTTACTTCGGAGGTTACCGAGGAAGTAACTTGGGCGAGATTTACTACAGGGGGGGCCCACGAGTACCGTGCTTACGTTGGAAGTTACCATGTGTAAAGATATGTTTTAGAGGTTTTGTATGAGGTAATTCAAGGTGCTATTGTTATTGTATCATGAACAACGCTCGTGTGATTCAGTTTTCTTAGGTTTAAAACTTGCTTTAGGTTTAAAAAAATTAAAAAATACAAAAAAATATTTTATTAAAAAAAATTAAAATAACGTTTAGGTGTTTTGCAAATTTTACAGAAACAGTCCGCTCAGTCTCGTATTTCAGTGAGCAAAACAGCGATTTCACTTTCATGCGGTAGCGTGGACCACAGCCAGCCTAGCCTGGGGCATCTTGACCCTGTTCTTTCCCTGCCGCAGCGCGCGCGTAGTTTTCATACACAGGGACGCCGGGATGTAAATACACGCATGCGCAGAAATACGATTGACCTCAAATTAAACGTCCTTCACCCATTACTTTACAAGTAACTACTACGGCGCGGATTTCGCTTCATGCAAGGCAAGGAGCCTGCCGTGAAACTTCTGAAGTAGTAACTCTCAAAGTAGGCGCTTACTTCCGAAGCTATGAACTACATCGCTATGCAAGCGGCCCCCGAACACGGCAAACACAACTTGTGGTCGTCCGTGGGCCATTGAAAATCTTTACAACGTTTGCAGGTGCGAAGTTGAACACTGCAACACAAAGCAGACGCCATTTTGAAAAACACGTGGGCCGTGAACAGTACTCACGACCGGTCGAGGGCTAAGCCCACCAGAACGAAAAAATTCCAAGGGAGGTCCTGGCGAGAAGTAAACGGCCCGTTTACTCGTAGGCATAACCCGAGGCCTTACCTCGACATCCTGATAAGCCACTAAGGTGAAGGACAGAGAAGAGAACAATCCAAACGAGAGAGGCTGAAACCGGTGACCATCCACGATGGAGCAAAGGGTACGACTGGGGTAAGCTACGGCGCATGACCGGATAGAAGGAGGGGAGACTACCCGGTCACTTGGTTACACTCTCTCTTCTTACGCCCCTTGTTGGGTAGGTATACACAAGGGTGCTTAGGCTTAAATCGAGTAAGTAAAGGGGTATATTCCATACAGTAATGCCATCGGTAATGAATTTTCAGAAAACAAAGAAATTGAACTTACCCCCTGGCAGTTTTTGAAGCTTAGCAACGAAGAATCCATCCAAGTTGTGCTGATGGGGGTAGAATCTTCGGGTTAGCTTCATGCTTGGGTGGAAATGGTGTCGTTGGAAGCTGTGAACAAGAATTTAAATGTTTAAATTTCTAACCACAAATACAATAAATATGCTGATATGAAAGCAACCAAATCAAAACTGCATGTTACCATTTGGTAAAAAATATAAATTGTACAGAAAACCATACAGAAAACAGTTTTGATTTTGTTTCTTAGGGCTGCACATTTCTAAAAGACAAGGGGTATTATAATATTACCCCACTGAAAACTTCACCTGATTTTCATAATCCCAATAAAAGATTTACAGGGTATTTATACCCCCAAAATTGCTTATACGGGTAGGGGAACGGCACCTTCATCTGAACTGTAGCTACAGTTAGTTGCTGTCACTGTGAACAAGAAAGGCCAAACAGTGAGCATTCTTTTATTCGAATCACAAGTTTTCTTAGTTTTGCAGTCTTTTCCAACATTCTGCCATGCTTGATGCTTAGTCACTGTCCTGCTTTTAGCCTCAGTATGATATGGGTTAACATGTTTATGTGACTTCGTTCATCTGCCGAGTATCAAAATATAACACTTAGTTGAATTGTACCTATACTGACGGCATACCCTATGCCTTGAATGATTTACGTAATGACGTTCTTCGCAGACTTATTTTTACATTTTCATACCACTTACCATGCGTTGCAATATATGTTCACACCATTTCAGCCAACCTTTGATACATGATCTGGGATTTTTTTCAATGTGAAACACTCCCATTTTTGCTTTGTGCACCCCTGGTTTTTACCGCTGAAAATGTTTTTATGGGCCTACTGAACCACTGAAATAAAGATCCTCACACCAATGTTGGCCATTAGTCGGCATGAGCACAGCCCAACACTCGCCTGAAGACCTGGAGAGTGGCTACTGGTTTACAGATAAAGCTATACTTAAAGCCACTTTACTTTTTCTGACTTTAAAAGATGTAAAATAAATTCACAAATCTCCACCTCCACCCTAAGCTAGGATGCAGCAACTGGTAAACAGTTCTGGTGGCTGCATGCAAAAGGGGGTTAAGTAGCACATTTATTCAATAACTTACTTGACAAAGCCTGGCTGACCAAAGTCGAGGCCTGTTGGCACCAGTCGGACATTACGGGTTCTCAAAGCGTAATCAATCACATTCTCATTCTCTTCAACCTGAAAAAGATCAGGACCTTCATCAGACCTGATATTAATAACACCCTTGCACATGCTGGCCCCGGTCCTGTAAACAGTACTGGTAGCTGCGCGCACGAGGTGGATCATGGCATACAAAACGTGTCAGACACAGCTGACGTGTGAAAAATTAACCCATTACATCCTGAGGCTAATTTTTTTTTAATGTGCATCTTGTCCTATGAAGGCTACAATACAGTTTAGGAGATAGATCAAGCATTTTAGTTCAAGGGTGGTGCCAGAATAGCTTAGTACCTCAGGCACCAAGCTATTCTGGCACCACCCTTGAACTATCATAGTCAAATTTATTTCAAGCAATGGGTGTAGCATAGGGATTTTGTGGCACACAACATACTGCAAGAGAGTTGCAAGGCCACCCCGAGACTTGTTCAGTTGCAGCAAGTTTCAGCAAACCAGCAGTCACATGTTCACAATACACCACAAAGGTCACATGTTGCAAGGGTGTTCCATTCAACAAATTCCCTAAGCGTGTAAAACCCTTTCTGCTAGTGTAAAACTCTCTGTACAAGGATACGTACAAAAGGGACATACAGCAGCAACAAAGATAAAAATACAAGAGAACTACCATTATGGAGCAGGTAGAGTAGACGATGTAGCCCCCAGTCTTGGATTTGGCGTCGCAGCAGTCGATGGCAGCCGCTATCAACTCCTTCTGCAAGTGGGAACATCTCTGGATGTCTTTCTCATCCTACACAGAGAAAACAAGACACGTGCTAGGCATCGTTTTAACAGAAATGTGCTGGCCTGTGATTTTTTAACTTATGGTCAAGGGCCATAAGGTGCAAACTCACAGACCAGCACTCACATCATGCAACAGAATATTTCACTGCAATTGCAAAATTCCTCATTTTTCCTCCAGAACATAATGTCCTTCAGAGACAATGAGAAGAACTCTGCTGTTTGTTTGGAGCGGAACTAGCTGTGAGAGATGGCTCAACATTACTGGCTCAGCTTTAGCTTACTGTCTCTCCAGAAGCCCATCTAATTAGGCACTAGGTGCGATTCAACTATCACAGTCTATTTGACATCGGAATTCATCAGAATCGACAGAAAAAAACGACAGATATCTTAGTATACAGACAAAGAAAAACGACAGATATCTTAGTATACAGACAAAGAAAAATGACAGATAATGAGATATCTTAGTATACAGACAAATTTCAATATATCCAAACAAAGCAAAAAGGACTTTGCTGTCCCATTTGAGCCAAATGAAAAACGCCTATAGTAGTATCAAATGCAGTCTACTTCGCTTATAACAAGTCAGATAGAACAAGTCAGATAGAACAAGTCAAATATAACAAGTCAGATAGAACAACACTTTTCAGAGGTCATGACAGCGCTATGTCTAGGTTAATTACTTTGCTTGCAACAAACTTCGGATAAAACAAGCATAAGTGTCCCCTAGCCATTGTTATATATGCAAACTTTTCTGTATTCATCTAAGATTTCAGTGTTCAGCATAGAGTACAAAGACATACAAATACAAGATCTGTTACAAACGACATACTAGCACAAAATCTGTCACAAACGAGCTAAAACTGAGCATTTCTAAAACGACAAATCGCTGCAAACAAGCACAAACAAAACTTACATTTTTAATTTAAATATAGCTGCTATCTCCCTTCAATCACTTACCTTCGTCATTTTGACTTCAGGATCTTTTGAAATGACACCTGTCCCACTGCAAGGTGCATCAAGCAAGACACGATCAAAGCCATGCATGATCTGCAATCAAAAAGTTACTACACGGTCAACTACTTTGACGCAGAAAGTTGCTATTATATGCTTTGACAGAGGAAGTTACTATGCTGCAATGTCCAAAATCATAGACCTGTGCACACATACTGACAAGCAAAGGAAACACATCACTGGTATCATCAGAAACACTGGAGTGACCAAAGATTCCAGTCAGGTCTGATTTCTTTTGCTAATCAGCATATGCAATTCTTTGAAACATTTTCTGCTAAAAAAAAAAAAAAGAAAAAAATTAATTTTTCTCTAAAATGTATTTTTTCGAAAAATACTTACCGATGACATGACTGTCTGGAAATAGTCTACTTGCTTACCAATTTTAGCCTAAGACCCAAAGGGTCCCCCCAGGAGGCTCTCGGGGATCCCTAACAGGGACGAGAGTAGCCTCCCCTGCCCATCCGGTCACGTGCCCGGTGGTGTCTCCTTTAGCCAGTTGTCTACGGAGTTACCAGCGGCAAGCGGGGAGGAGGGAGGGACCTCCGAGTCATGTCATCGGTAAGTATTTTTCAAAAAAATACATTTTAGAGAAAAATTAATTTGTTTCCTCAAAACACATTACCGATGACATGACTGTCTGGAAGAATGCCAAAAAGGAGGAGGGTGACGCAGAATCCCTTTCTGAAACCTCATTAGGGACGAGGACGGCCCGTCACTCCTGATCACACACTCCCGACAATTTTAGCGAAGTGCATACCTAAGGCGCCAGGGGCGCCTGGAGGGAGTGCTGTGCCGCAGAGATGTCGCCCACCAGAGAGAGGTTGTCGCGCTGGACCGTCAGGTCACGGAGGTAGAAGCGGGCAAAGGTGGTTTTGGCCCGCCATCCCACTGCAGCCACAATGTCCTTAACCGCGCAGTTGCGGTCAAAGGCGAGACTTGCGGCCATAGCGCGAACTTCATGGGCGCGTATCCTGAGGGCCTCGGCTCCCTGTGGGGAGAGGTCGCAATAGGCGGACCGTATTACCCAGCGGAGCCAGGAGGAGATCGTTTGGGCAGAGATGTCAGTTCTGCCGGCGGTCAGAGGCAAAAAGAGACGAGTCCGTCCCCTCCGTACGGACTTGGAGTGACGCAGGTAGATACGGAGTGCACGCACCGGATCTTGCTGCTGAGTCTCCCGAGGAAGGTCGGGCCCCTTAAGCGGGCGAATAGCGATGACCTGAGGCGCCGTCAAGGGAGATCTAGTCTTAGCGAGAAAGGACGGATCCGGGAGAAGCTGAACGGAGCCATCCACCCGGAACTGCAGGCAGGAAGGGCGAGACGAGAGCGCGTGGAGCTCGCTGACGCGGGCTGCCGTGGCGAGGGCCACCAGGAAGCAGGTCTTCCGAGTCACGTCCGCGAAGCTGGCCAGATGGAGTGGTTCAAAACGGTCCGAATTCAGCCAGGTGAGGACTCAGGGTAGGTCCCAGCGTGGAACGAGGGAGCGGGAAACCGGACGCTGCAAGCCGAAATGCGCCATAAGGTCGGCCAGGTCCTTGCAGGCATCAGGGTCGGGACGGCCGAGGTGACGGTAGGTGTCGGCAATCATGGAGAGATAGCCACGGATCGTGATGGGAGCCAAACCTTGGTCATGGAAGAGCCAAAGGAAGAAGTCCGCGAGCTGAGGGGTCGTCAGATCGACGGGGGAGAGACGACGGTCAGAGCACCAGGCACGAAGCACTCACCACTTTCCCTCGTAGACACGTCTGGTGGAAGGTCTGCGGGCTGTAGCGATAGCGTCCACTGCCACACTCGAGAAGCCTCTAGCGGAGAGGGCGTGCCGCACAATCGCCAGGCGTGTAGGAGAAGTCGCTCGGGGCAGGGGTGGAAGAGCGGCTGGCGGGGCTGCTTGAGCATCGTGCGAGGGGTGGGAATTGGAAGGGGTGGATCCGTGGCGAGACTGAGCAGGTCGGTGGTCCAAGATCTGTCCCAGGAGAACGGGGCCACCAGGAGAAGGACTGCGTTGCACCCCCGGAGCTTGAGCAGGACTTTGGGGACCAGGACCGTCGGAGGGTAGGCGTAGGCAACTAGTCCGTCCCAAGAGATCGAGAGCGCATCGACCGCCCAGGCCAGCGGGTCGGGAATCGGGGAGACGAAGAGGGGAAGCTGGTGGTTCCACCTGGTGGCGAAGAGGTCGACAAGGGGAGTCTCCCAACGCTCGCAGATCAGGCGAAAGATGTCCCGGCGCAGGGTCCATTCTGTGTGAAGAAGCTGGCCCCGCCGAGAGAGGGAGTCCGCCAAAACGTTCAGGTGACCTGGAATGTGACGGGCTCGTAGGGAGATGCCGCGGTCCTCGCACCAGCGAAGGAGTCAGTAGAGAAGGATGCAGAGGTCGGGCGAGCGGGTCCATCCCTGCTTCTGTATGTAAGCGACGACCGTGGAGTTGTCGGAGAGGACAAGGAGGTCCTGCGTCCGAAGATCGGGTTCCCAAGCGCGGAGGGCCTGCCAAACCGCATTCAGCTCCAGCCAGTTGATGTGCCGCGAAGCCAGGTCCTCGTTCCAGCGGCCGGCCGCATAGCGAAAACTCGGGAGAAGGTGAGCGCCCCACCCGGCGAGACTGGCATCGACGCAGAGAGAGAGACGGGGCAGTGGTGAGGTCAGGGGAATCCCGGAGCCGAGCCAAGAAACGTCCGTCCAGCGAAGCAGATGGGGCCGCAGCATAGGGGGTATCGGCACCAGGGTGGAGAGATCGCCGGAGGACGGTCTCCAGTGGAGGAGAAGATGCAATTTTAGAGGACGAGAGTACAGACGACCGAGGGGAAGGAGATCTGCCGCAGCACTCATCAGGCCGAGGAGCTGGAGCCACACCCTGGCGGGGACAGCCGCTTCCTGAGCTACCAGACGGGCGAGATCGGCGAGTTTCTGGATCCGAGGCTCGGGAAGACGCACTAGGTTGCGGTCGGTCACAAACTCCATCCCCAGGTGCACGAAGTGGCGAGAGGGAGTGAGGTCGGACTTGCCAGCGTTGACCAGGAAGCCGAGGCGAGATAACAGGAGTAGAAGCGCATCCCTGTCCAGGAGAAGAGAGGCCACCGACTGGTTCCGCAAAAGAAGGTCGTCCAAGTAGTTGAAGATCGGGCTGGAAGAAGAACGACGGGCTCTGGCTACCACGGTGTTCATGATCCGCGTAAACACCCACGGACTGAGGTTGAGACCGAAGGGGAGGGCCCGAAACTGGAAAACAGTCCCGTCGATGGCAAAGCGGAGGTACCGGCGGGAGGCAGGATGGATTGGGACGTGCAGGTAGGCATCGGACAGGTCCAGGCTGACGGCGAAGTCCATGGGCTGGACGGCAGCACGGAGGGACCTGGCTGTCTCCATCCGGAAGGACGGGGCGGCGATGAACCGATTCAGGGCGGAGAGATCGATGATCGGCCTCCACTTGCCTCCAGGCTTGGGGACTACGAATAGTCGGCTGTAGAAGGCGGGGGAGTCGTGGCAGGCGACGACCTCCGTAGCGGCTTTCTGGAGAAGAGCAGCGACTTCTCCGCAAAGGGCATCGGCCTTGGGCGGATCTGACGGAATCTCGGTCCACAGGGGGGAGCGCCGAAGCGGGGGCGGAGAACGAAAGGAGATGAGAAGACCGTCTGAGACAAAGGAGAGGATCCACGGGTCGTCCGGAAACAGGGAGCGCCAGACGTCTCCGTGCAGGGCGAGCCTCCCGCCGACAGGCGACCCCGAAGTGGTCGGCGGGGGTGGAGGTGAGCAGAAGTCAGGGGGCCCTCCCACGCCCAGGGCGGCGGGCGGGCTTGGGCCAGGCCGGGACGGCAGGACGGGCAGGACGGGCGCGGCCGGGACCGGGCGCACGGGAAGAGGAGAGAGGACGGGAGGCCGAGGCGGAGACAGGGGCCGTCGCGGAGGGTCTGACGAACCGCAGGGCGCGACCCGAGGCCTTGCGGGTTGGCGGAAAGCGAGACGAGGGGGCGCTGGGCCAACGGTCCTTGTTAGCTTCCTTCAGGGACTGCCAGGAAGGGCCGAAGAGGAGCGGAGCGCCGACCGGGGCCCGGCGGAGCTGGGATTTCACATCACGGGGAAGACCCGGGCAGGACTGGAGCACCACATCACGCCGCATCAGGTCACAGTTGGCGGCCGCCGCCATGGCGTTGACGGACGAATGGTAGGCCGCTCGGTTGGCTGCAACTGCCAAGGTGTGAAGATCCGACAGCAGGGGAGGAGCAGAGGGAAGCCAGGCTGCCTCGATACGGTTAATGAAGGCTTGTGTGAGGAGCTCCAAAAATCCCGAACAAGCGAGGGCGTTTCGGACGAGTGAGGCGGTACGTTCCAGGCCGCGAGGCAGGACACGGTTGAGCTGGGAAGAGCCGCCGGCGAGCACCAGCGCAGGCGGATCCACCGGAGGCAGCGAGCACGAGAAGGATTGCGAGTGGCCGGCGTACCAGGACTGCCGAAAGGCGATGTCGACACCGGAAGGCCAGCGGCGGTCGGAGAAGAAGTCCGAGTCGGAAGCAGAATTTCGCTGGAGGTGCGCAGACAGGGCGTCCGTTAGGTCGCGGAAGGCAGGCGGCTGGGGAAGCGACTTGAATTTCTTAACCTGACGAGCGGCGTCCACAAAGGCGGCCGCTTTCCTCTTCAGCGGTGGGGGAAGGTGGGCAGGAATCCGCGGGAAGGCAAGCTGCGATGAGACGGCGGCGTCGTTCAAGGCTCGGAGAGTCTCGCCACGAGGAGTGGACAGGGTAGCTGGAGACGCTGGATCCTCCACCTGAGAGGGCGAACGGCTGCCGGACTCAAACAAGGCCGACACGGAGTCCTCCGGCAGCAGGCTTAAGGTCTCTCCATCGATGGCAGGCGATGGCGGCGGGGAAGACCGAAGCACAGGAGGTAAACTGACGCGCGCAGGCGGCGGAGGAGGAGCCGAGGGGCTACGCTGACGCCGGCGCGGGGAAGTAAGAGGCGAAGGGCGTCGGGAACGATGAGGGCGTCGATCCCGATGAGAACTACTGCGCTGAGAACGAGGCGGAGTCATGTCGTCTCTACGACTCCTACGAGGGGAGCGCGGCGAGGGGCGCCGAGAGGAACAGCGCTGCGGGGAACGGCTGCGCCGACGGGAGGCATAAGAGGAAGTCGAGCGAGAGGACGACGAATGCCGGGGGCTACGTCTCCTATCCACGCAACGAGGGCTAAGCCGACGGTCGACATCATGGCGCCTGGAAGAACGGGGACTGTCCCTTCTGTCCCGAGGAGGAGGAAAAGGTGACAACCGTCGCGGTGCCCGGGGCTCAAGGAGGGGGGCACGTTGCGGACTAGCAGCTGGGGCCGAAAGGCCACGGTGAAGGGTAGAAGGCGACGACGGTCGCGGTGCCCGGGGCTCATGGAGGGGGGCACGTAGCCGGCTAGGCGACTCGCCGGAGGAGTCAGCGGGCTTAGGAGGGGGGGCACAAGGCCAACACGTCTAGTAACAGGCGACAGGGGTCGCGGTGCCCGGGGCTCAAGGAGGGGGGCACAACTAGACGGAGAGGCCGAAAGGCCGACGCGTGTATCGACGAGCGACAAAGGTCGCGGTGCCCGGGGCTCAAGGAGGGGGGCACGGAGCCGGCTTGGCGACTCGCCGGAGGAGTCAGCGGGCTTAGGGGGGGCCACAAGGCCCACGCGTCTACTAACAGGCGACAACAGTCGCAGTGCCCGGGGCTCAAGGACTGGCTTGGACTCGCTTGGACTGGCGACTCGCCGGAGGAGTCAGCGGGCTTAGGGGGGGGCCACAAGGCCCACGCGTCTACTAACAGGCGACAACAGTCGCGGTGCCCGGGGCTCAAAGCCGGCTTGGCGACTCGCCGGAGGAGTCAGCGGGCAAGGGCGGTGCGGACACCGTAGCAGGAATAGTCTTACCAGGCAGACGAGGCGTGCGTTTCTCCACGTCCGAGGAGGGGAGCTTGACTGGGTCCCGGCGTGCTGTGACAGGTCGCTCGCGCCGGTAGAACCTCCAAAGCTCCGACCAACGAACCTCCGGCCACGAAGAGCAGACAGCGCAGGCGAGGTCCAAGGAGCAGCCAGAACACGGAAGACAGACTTCATGCCGGTCACTAGGCCACTGAAAGTCGCCGCACAGGGGACAGGTGCGCACTTGATAACTGCAACACAAACCCAAAGATGAAAGGCGACCGGTGGCGGGAACTAACCCGCCTACAAAACTTCCGAACCAGGTAAACAAGTGAAGCTCACGACGAAACGCGGGAGAGAACCAAAAAAGTTCGAGACGAGACCGACGTCCGGCCCAGCCGGGCGAGACGTAGGCGGCGGCCGAGACGTTACCTTTCCATGGCGGAGCGCCGAAGCACAAACCACCGTGAGCGATGGAAGCCGAGAAGCAGAAGAAGGCCCCAGGCCCAGCTAACAGCACGAGGCACAGACGAGGGCTAGCAGAGACGGAGGCGACGCCAGAAGCAGAGACGAGAGGCAAGGCGAAGACAGGCTGGTAAGGACGGTCGAACCGTACACAGTCTACGACGGGTCAGAGGCTCAGGTAAACGCGTGCGTACGCTAACAGCGAAGTAGACAACTGGCTAAAGGAGACACCACCGGGCACGTGACCGGATGGGCAGGGGAGGCTACTCTCGTCCCTGTTAGGGATCCCCGAGAGCCTCCTGGGGGGACCCTTTGGGTCTTAGGCTAAAATTGGTAAGCAAGTAGACTATTTCCAGACAGTCATGTCATCGGTAATGTGTTTTGAAGAAACAAAAAAGTATGCACCTTAGGAAAGACACGCCCATCATAGGAAGAAATTACAGTGTTGTGTACCCCCATCCTGTGCACATTGGACACGACAGCTTTTGCTCGTTCAGGGTTGGCGTCATTGGCAAAGAGAGAGCCAGTGTTCTTCATCAGAGCAGCTGAAAATTAATATTAACACCTTTACTAACAGTAATAATGACCCTTTTAACTCATTGAACCCCACACACGTATTTCCCAAATTTTGGAGGCATCACCTAATGACTATGCACACCTGTTGCAGGAGATGGATCGACCATGATAATTCAAGAGTAGTGCCAGATTAGCTTGGCACCAACAGGCGCCAAGCCAATCTGGCGCTACCCTTGAATTATCATGGTCAATCCATCTCATACTGTAGTGCATCAGGGCTGAATGGGTTAAAACAAGAAGGCATAAATTATAAATCATTTAAAACAATGAGATTGTTCTGCAAGTTGAAAGCTGCCGGTGTAAATATGTGAAATATTTATAAACACATTAACAGATTGAGCTCCAAGGCCGAAATGTCCACATAATTATGTAAGCAGCCTAGCAGACAGGCTTACCAGTTTAGCATGTAGATCGCCTATGATAGGTCAATGGTGGTGCCAGGACAGATTGTTGTCCACAGGCGCCAAGCTATTCTGGCACATTCCTTGAACCATTACAGTGAATCCAGTTACTCTCATAGCGAATCAGAGCAAATTCAAACCTTCATAGGAATACTACTGTGGACTTCACTTATAAGGTTGTATATAACGAAACTCAGATATAGAAAATGCATTTTTCTTTAAAAGGTATTTTTTCGAAAAATACTTACCGATGACATGACCTTATGGGAGTGTCTACTACTTACTCAATTCTAGCCTAAGTACTCGTTGTATTAACACACAACTCGGGGAACCCCGAGGGGGCCAAGAGTTGTCTCCCGATACTCCCCATCCGGAACAGAGTACCCATAATTCCTCAGTCAGGATACTTAGCTTACCAGCGGCAAGCGGGGCCGGTGGGAGGGTCGTCCGAGTCATGTCATCGGTAAGTATTTTTCGAAAAAATACCTTTTAAAGAAAAATGCATTTATTTCATCAAAAACATTACCGATGACATGACCTTATGGGAGAATCACGAATAGGAGGAGGGTGCCGCGCACTAGCACACCTTGGGGCCCCAAGGGCCGTCCTCCCAAACGCAAATTCCCGACGACCCTGGGGAGGTGTAACCTACGGCGCTGAAGCGCCAGGAGGAAGAGGAGCCCCGGAGCAGTTCCCCCACCAGAGCGAGTAGCCCCGCTGGACTGGGAAACTCTGTGAGCGAGAGAACATGCCCGCGAGCCCTACAGTAGCCACGAAGTGGAAGACAGCACAGTTCCTGACGACTGTGACGTTCGTGGCCCTGTACGTAGCTGATAGGACTTAATTAGCCTCTAAGCTCGCTGCGGGAGGGATCCTGGAATCGGATCGCATGACTGAGCGTCGTCAGGAAGATCATCTGACTTGTAGCTTCAGGGCTGTTATTCCTAGTGACGAGGAGAAGCTCGATCCTTGTTACGCTCGCGAGGGAGAGCGAGGGTGGCGGTCCGACTTCGAGCGAAGAGAGGATCCCGAAACGTGTCGTGACGTGGTGTGCGTGTGAGAATGTCTCCGCGAGCCGGACTCTGTGGCGAGGCGGGTTCGCAGCGGCCGAGGAGGATCCAAGGCCTTCCTAGGAGACGAGTGGGGACCGGTTGACCATGGAGGCGCGAAGCACGCCTCTCCGAACCGAGCTCTGTAGCGAGATGGGTTCTCTGCCTGGCATAAGGCTTGGTCCAAGCGCGTTCCCTCCTGGGAACCCGCGCCTCGAACTCCCGACTCCGCACACTACCTTGCTGTGTCCAACGTTGAGGCCTGCCGCCACCGACAAAGGCGAAGGAGGAGGGGCCCCATCAAAGCGAAACAGCGAGCGTCGCGGCTGCAGGAGCACCTTGCAGAAGCGGGAAGCAGTAGTGGGGGTCCGCGGCGAGGAGAGGTGTAAGAGGTACAGGACCGGAACCCAGTAACGGGGTGACGAACAGGAAGAGCGGAGCAACCGTCCCAGGCTAGGCCAGAGCGTCGATGTCTCGTCCAGGCGGGCGAATCCACAAAGGCAGGGCGAATCCTCAAGCACGGGGCACGCCAGTGAACCCACCTAGTGTCGAACAGGTCCGCGAAGCCATCTCGCCAGTGCGCCGGTCCTCCGAAGGCATCCTGGTGCAAACTGCGTGTAGCAACTGGATCCATCGGGGAAACAGGTTGGCGCAGCCGTCCCACGAGAAGGTGACCTACTAGTCTGCGTCAGCTCCAAGCCGTTCGCGCTCTTGACCGCGAGGTCCGAAGGCCAGGCTGGAGTTGGAGAAGAACCACGGTAGTAGGAGGCGTAGCAGAAGCAGCCGGGCTTAGAGACGACCAAAGGAGAGGAGATCCGACTTCCGAGTAGTGGCTGGGCCGTCCAACCGCCAGCACAGCCGCAGCAGTACCACGTGTTCGAAGCCCGGTGCCCTCCTGGGTGCCCAAGGGGAAGTCGAGTTGGTTAGACACCAGGGAGACGGAGCTGTGCCATGGTCCTACAGCGTAAGCGAAGCGAAGGTTCTAGAAGCCTCCACCGTTCTGCTCCCCGTAGCGAAGTCCAGGAACCCCCCAAGAAACTGCCTTGGTCGAGTCGTCAGCACAGAGGTTCCGTCAGCATCACACCGCCCCGCTCGGCGCCAGGAGTCGTCGACCTGGAGAACGAAGGATAGGGTAAGGAGCTCTACCATCTCACGACACGAAGGGAGGTACGTACGAGAGGGGTCGTCTAGTCCCAAGGAGAGGCAAGAGCGGATCCACCGCTGGAAGGGGAGGCAACTCCTGTGACCTCCCGAGCACCGTTCCGACCGAGGGAAGCCAACAGCCGGCAACTCCATGGGGGTGAAGAAGATCCGTGAACCGAGAGAAGAAGCGCAGGGTAGTCGAAGCGCCTGGCACGAAGTCCGGAAGCCGCTGCCAGCTCCGAGCTGCATCCGAGAGGGCACCAGGGGAGACAGAAGCCGACGCACTCGCAGACCCGTTTACCACCCGTGCGAAGTCAGAGTACTTCCACTAAGTCAATGGAACTCACGCGTAAGGCCACCAGCTAGTGAGTCGTCAGATCTCCAAGGAGTATTAGTGCACAACTGGGTCGAACCGAGTACTGTAACCGCAGGAGGAGGTAAACAAGTCCGAGCAAGGCGAAGGAACGACAGCATCCTCCCCGAGAACCACCGGAGGGGGTCGGATGTCCAGAAGAGGAGCGACTGCAGCCAGGCCGGAGCACGAAGAAGGGGAAGGGATGAGTGCGGGGGAGAGGAAAGGGACGAACGGCAGCCGGGCGCGAAAGGGATCGACGAGCGAGGCAGGAGAGAATCCCTGGAGCGACGTGAAGAACGGCAACTCCTAAGCACGCCCGCAGCGGAGAGAAGCGGAGTGTAGACCTAGAGTGCCGGAAGGTTGACTCCAACGAGGGAAATTCGTAGATGGACGGGCATCCAAGGTGTAGAGTGGTCCCTCCTCGCGCGCAGGAGAGCAAGAGCGGAGATCCGATCCTGAGGGAAGTGGATTCCCAGTCGTGCCGCCTCTTCCTGCCCATACGACAGGGCAAGACTGATATCCCAGCCCAGACGATCTCCTCCTTGGCTGCGCTGGGTAATACGAACTGCATACATGGATCTCTCCCGACGGGTAGCGCAGAGACTGAAGATCCGCGCAGATGAAGTACGCGCCATGGCCACGAGCATCGCATACGACCGGAACTGCGCTGTCAAGGACATCGTGGCCGCTGTGGGCTGGTGAGCAGAATCTACCGTCGCTCGTTTCTACCGTCGGGAACTGGCGGGACAGCGTGACTCTGCGAACCGGGCACTGTATCGAGGTGGGTCTCCGCCTGACCGCAGGCTATGTCCAGGCGCGTACCCTCCTGTAACGCCCGCGTCGAGAACCCCTCTCCGCGCAGTAACTGAAGCGGTCCGCGTAGCCATCCCTCCACAAGATCGTCAAGGACTCGGGCGGTAAGGAACGGAGACAGGCACCTCCGCCCTGCTGGCTGGCCACCAACAGTACCCTGCAACCACTAGCAGCCGGCCCGAGTTCGATCGAAGAGCAGATCCCGAACAAGTCGAGACGTGGTGTGCGTGTGAGATTGTCTCCGCGAGCCGGACTCTATGGCGAGGCGGGTTCGCAGCGGCCGAGGAGGATCCAAGGCCTTCCTAGGAGACGAGTGGGGATCGGTTGACCATGGACGGCACGAAGCACGTCTCTCCGAACCGAACTCTGTAGCGAGAAGGGTTCTCTGCCTGGCATAAGGCTTGGTCCAAGCGTGTTCCCTCCTGGGAATCAACGCCTCGAGCTCCCGACTCCGCACACTACCAAGCCGTGTCCGACGTGTCGATCCCCCGATGCTAGGGCCGTCGGAACTTGAGAGGCTGGAGAACCGGAACAGCTGGTACTTCCTCAGGACTGGAACAGTCACCGGTGTCAGGCGTTCGCGCCGGAAACCCCAAGTTGGTACCAGTGTGCTCTGTAGGGAGGCCGGTTGTCTGTCAGAAGGCTTTTTCCAAGCGCACTTCCTCCTGCACACTATACTGACGCGTCCGGCATGGTGATCTCACAGTCCACTCGTCGGAACTCGAGCAGTCGGAGTACCGGGAATATCCGCCGGTATCTCAGCAGGTCTGTAACCAGTCACAGGCGTCGGGCGCTCTCGCCGATAGAAGCTCCAAGGTGAGCCCAGCGCCGTCCAGGTCATGTGGCGCAGGCGTCACACCAAGGTTCGGAGGCACATGGTAGACAGACCTTGTATGAGTCCGACGGTCACTGTAACGTCCGCGCTGTGTGCAGGTCATCTAAGGCCCCTGCAACATACCAAAATCCGAAGGCACGCGGGCGTGGGCCTGAGGGACCCTGTCCTGGTAAGGTGAACTTCCGCAAGACAACGGTACAACCAGCGAGGAACCACCTGTCAGCAAGCGCGCGGACCTGCAATACATCCCCGCAAGGTAGAGAGTGCAGCCAGTAGGGTCCCGGTTAACCCCAGGTAAGCACCCCACCTGTGTGACCTACCTTCTGCGAAGAAGAGGAGTCGCGGCTAACGGCACTGTCTGTCCATCCTGCCAAGGCAACTCCCCCAACCACCAAGGTGTGTACCTGTCTTCCCAGCGTATACGTCCTACGCCGGGCACCTCCCGGCCCCTACAGGTGTGGAAGCCACCCTTGGTCTGGGAGGACCGCCAGGCTAAGTTGAGCCTACAACACATCCTGCACAACAAACTCAAGCATGTCATGACAAGTATAAGCCTGAAGCAAGCGGCAGGCCCAGAACCTTTGTCGGAGCGGAGCCCCCGCGACACACCGGAGCTGTACTATAGCGACGGCCTCCAGGTGCAGCTTTGATCATTGTCTTAAGTTGCCAGCAGGCAATTACCTTTCAACAGTAAAACGTTACTGTCGGCCATGTTAACTTGTATTCTTATGCATGTTGTTCATGTTAACTGGTAGTCACATGCCCAAGTAGGAATATAACCAAAGAGCAGAAACCAGTGCGTCCAGGAGACATAGGGCTGTCTGAGCCCTGTGGGTTTTTTTTTTTTTTTTTTTTTTTTTTTTTTTCCTTTTCCCAGGGAGGTTCGGGCCGGGAGACGGTCACTGGCGCCTGCCATGAGATGCGTTGGCGACGGGCTCACCCGTACCAATCACCGTCCATCTGCAGCCTGTCATTGTAATATGTGGAATGAGCAAGTGAGGGTATGTGAGTAGCACCTGTGGTGGCAAGAGAAGTTATTGCAGCTTATGACCTTCCCCCATGACAGCAACAATAAGTCATCTAGGTGCCGTCAGTGTCCCCTCAACTGACGAATACTCTGCATCTCCCATGTATCTAATACGCCCCCGTATGTGGTAAACAGGTGTGCAGTATGCATAACAAAACAGGCATGACGGGACCGACTCAGTACCGAAGTAAGCGTCGGTTCTCGCCACATTCACCAACGTAATGCGTCAAGGGATGGCTGGAGCATACCACATTCCCCGAACCCAACCAGGGACAAGAGCATAGGTGAGGAAAAAGTGAGTAGGTAAGCGCCAGAAATAAGGTTAGACTTAGCTTCACCGATCTTGCACACCATTCCCCTTCCAGTAAAGGTTTTAACCGTGAGGAACACGGAGCTCTGCATCGTTAGACGCCATCTTGGAAAATGAAGCTGACCACCTGCGGATCTGCGCCGTTTAAGAATGACCGTTCCAGACTACAACGTCTCATTTCTTCCCTCACGCGTAAATGCCTTCCGTTAAAGCGCGGAACTTTCAACAACCACGCTGCTAACCACAGCGAAAAAAGGGAGACTTGACCCTGTCAATAACAATACCACACCAACACGGAAGGAGAGGGGGAACGGGCGCGAGACCCGCCAAGCAAAAGTCAAGAATCTTGGCGCAAGCAACAACGCAAATGAAGACCGCGTTCGCGCCTTCTCAACCAGTGCCCAGCCCGGGAACCAGCCGAGGGCCAACCCAGTCACCTTACCTTTTCCCGGAGCGGGACCGGGGAAGGGGGGGGGGGGGGGGGGGGGGAGAATCCAAACCAAGGCACGCGCGGCGAAGTCCCAGCGAAGTTCACAGCGTAGCCCAGGCACTTCAGGGAGCCAAGCGGGCAGCTGCCAACGAAGAAGGGATACCAGAGCCACCCGGTACAGGGGGGCCCGACGAAGAACAAGTCAAGAGAAGAACTAAGTCCGTCGAAGACCGGTGAACCGGTCGAAATCCCCAAAATCCGTAGGCTAGAGCAACACGTCTGAACAGCGTAAGCCTAAGTAGACTGACTGAGGAATTATGGGTACTCTGTTCCGGATGGGGAGTATCGGGAGACAACTCTTGGCCCCCTCGGGGTTCCCCGAGTGCCTCCCGGGTTGTGTGTTAACACAACGAGTACTTAGGCTAGAATTGAGTAAGTAGTAGACACTCCCATAAGGTCATGTCATCGGTAATGTTTTTGATGAAATAAACAATGATTTTACAAAGGCATTGGCTAAACTTTTTGTATGCACATTACTTCGCTTTTACAACAAACTTTGCAGATAAGTATTGCCATCTGGTTACTATTGCACTTTTATGTAATAAAGTTCAATATATATCTGTACTAACCTATGTATGTGGTTTTTCCGCCTGGTGCAGCACACATATCGAGAATTCGCTCATTCTCCTGCGGGGCCAAAGCCATGACAGGAAGAAAACTGGACGCACCTTGCAGCATATAGTGACCAGCCAGGTATTCAGGGGTGGCACCTAAATAATAAATAAAAAGAAATGGTTAGTATATGCACAGTTCCCCCCCCCCCCACCACACCTTTCCCCCATTCCAAAATGAACTCAAGGCTCTGTGCACTGAGATAAGCAAAGCTATTTTAAGCCATCAATACTACATCATCTGTTGATGCATATTCCCCTCTTGCAAAACGTCTTCGGCCCCACGAAATGCCGCAGTGGGTCTGCGTGGGCCCACTGTGGCCATCATGGAGCCGAGGACCTTTGCTTACCGGGTCAGGCCTAAACAGGTTACATAATTATGTCCAGTTTCATGTTTCACACACAAGAAAAATTAATTTTTCTCTAAAATGTATTTTTTCGAAAAATACTTACCGATGCCATTACTGCAATGGAACAACCTATAGCTAGCGTAATTTTAGCCCAAAAACTTACGATGTGTACCATTAGAGCCAGGGGAGGCCACCAAGGGTACCGTGGCAGGTAGACTCGGTCCGCCAGCCAACGGCCGCCACGATGTCTCGAACAGCGCAGTTGCGGTCGAAGGCGAGGCTTGCAGCCATGGCTCTGACCTTGTGGGCCCGGATGTGAAGTCGCTTGGCACCGTCAGGGCAGAGGTCCTGGTAGGCGGAACGTATCACCCATCTTAGCCAGGAAGAGATCGTCTGGGCTGAGATATCTTGTCTACCTGGGGACAGAGGAAGAAAAGGGCGGATGCGTCCCCGGCGGAGCGGCTTGGTTCGGCGCAGGTACACTCGTAAGGCTCTCACCGGGTCCTGTTGTCTGACTTCCTTGCTCGGGTCGACCGGCTTCAGCGGTCAAATGGTGATCACCTGGGGGGCTGTCAACGGAGACTGGTTCTTGGCCAAGAAGCCGGGTCCGTCAGCAGCTGCACGGATCCATCTGACCTGAACTGTAGGCAGGCGGGGAGCACGGAGAGCGCGTGCAGCTCACTCACTCTGGAGGCTGTAGCTAAGGCGAGAAGAAAGCAGGTCTTCCGCGTGAGGTCGGCCAGGCTTGCCAGGGGAAGCGGCTCGAAATGCTCAGTGTTCAGCCAGGTGAGTACCCAGGGTAGGTCCCAACGTGGGATCAGGGAGCGGAGGGCTGGTCGCTGTATGCCGAAGTGGTCCATGAGGTCAGCGAGGTCTTTACACTTGCCGGGGTCCGCTCGGCCCAGGTGCCGGTAAGTGTCGGCGATCATAGCAAGGTAGCCCCTGATAGTGATCGGCACCAAGTGCTGTTCGGCGAAGAGCCAGAGGAAGAACTCAGCCAATTGGGGGGAAGTCAGATCGGTAGGGGAGAGGTGATGGAGGGCGCACCAGGCTCCTAGCACTCTCCACTTTCCCTCGTAGACTCGGAGGGTCGAGGGTCTGCGGGCTGAAGCGATAGCTGCCACTGTCTCACGCGAGAAACCTCTAGCGGCGAGGGCTTGCCGCACAATCTCCAAGCGTGAAGTAGCAGTCGTTCGGGGCACGGATGGAAGAGCGGCTGCCGTGGCTGCTTGAGCATCGTGCGAGAGGTGGGAAGCCGTAGAGGGGGTCCCGTGGCGAGATTCATGAGGTCGGTGGTCCAGGACTTGGTCCAACAGAACGGTGCCACTAGCAAGAGGATCGCGTTGCATCCTTTCAGTTTGAGCAGGACCTTGGGTACAAGGACTGAGGGGGGGTAAGCATAAGCACAGAGACCGTCCCAGGGGATGGAGAGCGCATCGACCGCCCAGGCTAGGGGGTCCAGGACAGGCGAGACAAAAAGGGGGAGCTGGTGGTTCCACCTTGTCGCGAAGAGGTCGATAAGGGGGGTCTCCCACTCTGTGCAGATCATCCGAAAGATGTCCGGGCGAAGCGTCCACTCGGTGTGGAGAAGATGACCACTCCTCGAGAGGGAGTCCGCGAGGACGTTCAGGTGTCTGGGAATGTGTCTCGCTCGGGGAGAGATGCCGCGATCCTCGCACCAACAGAGAAGTCGGTAAAGAAGAATGCAGAGGGACGGGGAGCGGGTCCCGCCCTACTTCTGAATGTAGGACACCACAGTGGAGTTGTTGGAAAGGATGAGGAGCTCCTGTTGTCCGATCGTTGTTTCCCATGGGAGGAGGGCTTGCCACACCGCCTGTAGCTCCAGCCAGTTGATGTGCTTGACCGCGAATTCCTGTGGCCAGGTGCCGGAGGCCGTGGCAAACATCGGCAGAAGGTGAATGCCCCAGCCGGAACGGCTGGCGTCAACGCACAGGGACAACTGCGGGGGTGGGGTAAGGAGCGGGACTCCGGTCGCGAGCCAGACAGGGTCTGCCCAGTGGCGAAGGTGTGGAACGAGCAGGGGAAGCACCGGAACGGGGGCCTCGATGTCGGCGGTCGAGGAACGCCAGTGAAGGAGCAGGTGGAGTTGAAGCGGGCGCGAGTAGAGCTAGCCAAGGGGGAGGAGGTCCGCAGTCGCGCTCATCAGGCCTAAGAGTTGCAACCAGACTCAGGCGGAGACCGTCTCCTCCTGGGAAACTGCAAGGGCCAGGTCCGCCAGCTTCTGGATCCGTGGTTCCGTGAGTCGTACCAGATTGAGATCCGTCAGGAACTCCATGCCCAGGTGGACAAAACGGCGGGACGGGACGAGATCCGACTTGCCTAGGTTGACGATGAAACTGAGGCTGTCGAGGAAGGCCCGCAAGGCGTCTCGATCCGTCTCCAGGGCGGGTGCCGACTGGTTGCGTAGGAGCAGATCATCGAGGTAGTTCGAGGAAAGACTCGACGAAGTCCGCCTGACCTTGGCGACGACACCATCCATGATCCGGGTGAACACCCACGGGTTGAGGTTGAGACCGAAGGGCAGGGCGCGGAACTGATAAACGACGCCGTCGAAGGCGAAGCGAAGATAGTGTCTGGAAGCCGGGTGCACTGGGACATGAAGGTAAGCATCTGCGAGATCCAGGCTGACGGCGAAGTCCATGGGCCGAACCGCGGCGCGCAGGGCTCTGGCGGTTTCCATGCGGAAGGGCGGAGCTGTGATGAACGCGTTCAGTGCAGAAAGGTCGATAATGGGACGCCACCTGTTGCCGGGCTTGGGGACGAGAAAGAGGTGACTGTAAAAGGCGGGTGAGTCATGACGCTCCACTACCTCCGTGCCGTTCTTTCGCAGCAGAGCGGAGATCTCTTCGCGAAGTGCAGCAGCCTTGTAGCCATCCGAAGGGGCGGCCGTCCACACGGGGCAGCGACGCAGGGGTCCGAAAGGAGAGCAGGAGGCCCTCGGAGACGGTGGCGAGGATCCACGGATCGTCGGGGAACAGCGACCGCCATACGTCGCTGTAAATGGCAAGCCTCCCGCCGACTGGAGACCCGGGAGCGGTCGGCGGGGACGCAGGAGGGAGAGAGTCACCGGGCCCGGCCCCGCGCTGGGCGGCGGGCGGGCTTGGGCCAGGCAGGGGCGGAGGCGGGGACGGGGGGCGGACCAGCGCGGCAGGCGGCGGGGAGACGCAGGGGAAGGCGGCGACGTCGGGGGCACAGGGCCTGGGCGGGTCTGGAGGACCGCAGGGCGCGACACACGGCCTTGCGGGCTGCTTGAAAGCGGGCAGAGGAGACGCGGGAAGGCCAAAGCTCCTTATTAGCGTCCTTCACCAACTGCCAGGTAGGACCGAAGAGAAGGGGATCACCGAGCGGAGCTTGACACAGCTGTCTCCATAGATCCTGCGGGATGTCGGGGCAGACGGCAAGCACGGCATCTCGGCGGAGCAAATCACAGTTCGCGGCAGCGGCCATGGAGTTGACTGAAGCGTGATACGCAGCCCGGTTAGCGGCCGTAGCCAAGGCGAGGAGGTCCCCTACCAGCGGCGAAGCCGAGAGGTGTCCATCCCATTCCAGAAGGCTGACGATCGCTTGCGTGGTCAGGTCGAGAAAACCCGCGCAGGAGAGGGCGTTGCGTACGAGAACCGCCATCCGTTCCAGTCCGGGAGAGATGCAACAGCGGGAGGCACGCAGTCCACCAGCTTGCTGTTGGGCAGCAGGATCCACCGCGGGTAAGGAAGCAGCGAAGGCCTGTGAGTGTCCGGCATACCAGCAGTGCTGAAAGGCGATATCCAAGTCCGCCGGCCAGCAAGCGTCGGAGAAGAAGAAGGGAGCGTCTGAGCCTGAACCCTGCAGTAGGAGAGCGGAGAAGGCGTCACGAAGGCCAAGAAACCCCGGTGGCTGAGGGAGGGACTTAAACTTCTTGGAGGGTCGATCCGCATCCACAAAGGCCGAGAGCTTCCTCTTGGGAGGCGGCGACGGGGGACAGGCGGCCGGGGGAAGACATGAGGCAATCAGGCGAATGGCTATGTCAAGCGAAGCGAGTGTCTCCGTCCTGGTCGTCCGTAGGGAAGGCGACAAGGGAGCCGACGGCGAGCGAGTACGCGAGGAAGTCGAGCGATCCAAAAACAAGCCAGAGTCCTCCAGGGCGACGCTGAGCACATCGACGGGCGAAGCAGGAGGCCGACGCACTAGGGAGCGAGGAGACGAGCGCCGCCACGAGGAGGAGCGAGACCGAGGTGAGCGGCTGCGATGGCGCGAATGGGAGTGGTGAGACCGACGAGTGGAGCGTCCATGCAAAGTGGAGCGGCGAGAGCGAGGACGAAGACAGGAAGGGGAGCGGGAGCGGGGACGGCGGGGAGGGAGGGGGGAAGACGACGGCCGAGGGCGCGGAGCCGGACAGACGAATGAAGGAGAAACCCAGCGGGGTGAGCGCCGCACGGAAGAAGGCACCTCGACAGGCCGAGGAGAAGAACGACGAGGCAGGCGAGACGTCCAGGAAACTGAAGCAACGGGCGAAGTCGGATGCGAAGAGCGAGCAGGGACCGAAGGAGGCTTGTAGCGGGAGGAGCGAGACGAAGACGACGAGCTACGGGTCCGAGGCCGGGAAGACGCAGTCCTAGAAGGCGAACGCGGGCGAGGGCTGCGACGCAACCAGTCCTCCCGAGAGGCAGAAACCAGATGGTCGAGAACTCGGGGACGAATGTCAGAAGTCGAAGGACGAAGCCGAGGGTCAGGCGACGGGGAGACACGGCGTCCAACAGCGTCGGTGGTCTTGTGAGGCTTGGGTTCTGCAAGGCGGGGCGAGCTAGCTCGCTGCGGACCTGGCTCGAGCGAGCTGGTGCGCAAGGGGGGAGAAAGGCATCCCCCAACGTCGAGAGTTGGGGCTTGTTTGTTTTCCGCAGAGCGGGGCGAGCGGACTCGCTGTGGACCAGACTCGAGAGAGTGGGTGCGCAAGGGGGGAGCCTTTTTATGCCGTCCCCCAACAGTGACGTAGGTGCGTGTTGGGTCTTTGGCCGAAGCATGCTTGTGGCTGCTGGAGGGCGGCGGTCTTCTGTTGTCACGCCGATAAAAACTCCACAGCTGAGCCCAACTGCAACATAAAGTGACACTACAAGGCGACTGGTCGGAGCGGAAGGCCACGAGACGAAACCGCGCACCGACACTTCTTACTTCGTCATAACACCGTCCCAATCCCCACTAACTTGTGTCGAGTACATCAAGCAAAGAAGGCAGGAAGCCGGCGCACGTCGCCAGAGGCGCGGGCGCTAGCAAAACTCAAGACCTTACCTGGACATGTCGCAGGGGAAGGAAACACCTGAGGTCGAAGAAGAAGTAGCAGCGGCGCCCACACACGGGAAGGCCAGCCAAACAAGGACGGTAGTTCTTCAACGAAGTTCCGGCAGCCAACGGCGAACTTGACCGACAAGGCCGCAGTAGAAGAAACACCCGAGAAGCGAAGCGAAGCTCCGAGAGGCCACTGCACAAGCCGCAACAGTTCAAAAACCGGTGCAGGGCAGAGCCCCCACGTGGGGCGAAGGCCGGCTCCACGCCCGAAAACTGGTTCTCTCGCTTGCACAAAGTCTATTCCGTCTCTGAAGAGCACAGGCGCAGAGACTACGAAACGTTCCTTGAAGAAGGCACACAAGAGCAGAAAGTTCCAAGGCACAGACTAGGTAGCAACCACAGAAGGCTAACCAAGCCGACCATACACAGCCAAGGTAGTACTGCAGAGGGCTAAGCTGACACGTCTGTACGCTGTAAGCTAAAGGAAAGAACTGGTTGGATTGGATGCGCTAGTGCTCACCTGTCAGGGTGGGAAGGGAGGCTACCCAGGTACCAGGCCACGGTACCCTTGGTGGCCTCCCCTGGCTCTAATGGTACACAAAAAGTTTTTGGGCTAAAATTACGCTAGCTATAGGTTGTTCCATTGCAGTAATGGCATCTGTAATGTTTTTGAGGAAACAAATGTGAGTGCAATGCACGCTTACCTGGAGGCACCTCAGTACTGTAGATGACTAGCCCGACCTTTGACCACTTGATGGGGTCAAGGTTTACACCTCTGTTGATCAGGGCCTGCACAAAAAAGCCACATCAATGAAACCATAGCATCAATATTTTGTTTGTTTTTTTAATGTCCCTGCTCGAAGCAATGAAGGTGTGGATGCAGTCAGACTACGTGATATAGACTATACACCTACTCTTTGCCTACTATGTAATTGCAACAAAATATGCACCCTGGCACTTAAAACTTTAGAAGTGGGTTTGGAAACTGTGCACACCTTATTTTAAAAATTCATCTACAAAAATCTGATGCACACTGGCCTCCATAGTGCAGTGGTTAGCGAGTCAGACTGGCGCCCGGGAGATCTGGGTTCAAATCCCAGCCGAGCCAAGCAGGATTTTTCCTACCTGAGTTGGCTCCTACCCAGCGCGGGTGTGCTATGGACCCAATGGGAAGGCTGATGCCACACAGACGAGACTCACCCACTTCATGGGTGCGACTTGGGGGGTGCTACTCAGGTTATGACACATCGCACGGTGTGAATGATTACACGGCTGGCACCGCAGGTGTCCGCAGTTCCCAGGTCTGGTTAACAACAGGATATTTATGAAAGGAAGCGTGGAATGCGGCCCTGTCACGCAGTCCCCAACCACATGGACCACCATGGCATCATATCATCATCCTCATGCAAAATGAAAAACGCTGTTCCAAGTCTCTGATCCATCAAATCTTTGTCTCAAGGTGACCTCAGCCCAGTCCTCCACGAGCCCTAGGTGCACGTTTGTCTTTGGCCAGACCCTGCTGCTGCACGTGGAAGGACAGTGGTTGACTCACCACCTCTGGGGGGAGCTCCCACTCGTCGACTCCGCGACTAGCAAACAATGTCGTAAGTATGGGGAATAGTAGGTGTGGTCACCTGAACCTTTAGGCCACACTGAACACCACCAAAGTGACTCGGCAGCAGTGCGGAGTTTCCTCCGAAGGGAGTCCCCTACTACCTGACATACAATACAGCAGCAGGGCCAGGAGTCTGGTTGGAACAACTAGCGGGCCTGGGTGAGCACACTGGAGTTGATGGGGATGAGCGGCGTGAGAGGAAGACCCTGTTCTGAGGTTGACAAAGAAAACTTGGAGCAGCAAAGGACCCTTGAACTTTGTGATGAGTTGACTAAATTAGTATACATAGGAAGGTCTTATCATTAGCTATCTTTGTACCAAATTTGGTTGAAAAATTTGCAAAAATCAGCATTTTACACACATGTGGCAGGATCTTGTGACCCTTCACCTTTCCAAGGGGTCATTCAAATTAGTATGCATAGATAGGTCTTACCATCAGGTATCTCTGTACCAAATTTGGGTTTTAAGTTGTGAATAGTATTTGAAAAAAAAAAAAATTTTGTCAAAATTATGGCTATTTCAGACCTATTTCCTGAGCCCTTGACCTTTCTGATGGGTCATCCAAATTAGTATGCATAGATAGGTCTTACCATCAGGTATCTCTGTACCAAGTTTGGGTTTGAAGTTGTGAATAGTATTTGAGATAAAAACATCTTTTGTTAAAATATGGCTATTTTTCACCTATTTCCTGAGCTCTTGTGACCCTTGACCTTTCCGAGGGATCAACCAAATTAGTACGTATAGAAAGGTCTTACCATAAGGTATCTTTGTACCAAGTTTGGGTTTGAAGTTGTGCATAGTATTTGAGAAAAAATTATGTCAAAATATAGCTATTTTTTACCTATTTCCTGATCCCCTGTGACCTTGACCTTTGTGAGAAGTCACTCAAATTGGTATGTTTAGAAAGGTCTTACCACAAAGTATCCTTGGGCCAAGTTTGAAGAATGTGGCTTGAATAGTCTCCGAGAAAATGCCAACATTAAAGTTTACCACAGACGACGGACGTACGACCACTGGCCCAAAACATACTCACTTGTGCTTCGCACGTCAGCCCCCCCCCCCCCCCCCCCCCACCAAAAAAAAAACAAACAAAAAAACAGTCGTTTCATCCTATGATTCTTTGAAAGTCTGCCTTCTCTTTTCGCTAAGTCTTTTGAATTCTAATTCAGCAACAGTGACCGCTCAGTTCTTCTTAAGGTGGCTCTTGGCATGGTATTTTTTACCAAAACCGTGAAAAAACAGTATCGAGACAAAAGCAACTTTGAAGAGTCTAAAAGCAGTTCCTGCACATGTTTTATGTTATAATGCCCCCAAAATGTGTTAATTGACTTTATTTTCAAAGTCACTGGACATGAAAATCATCCAAACAGCGTGTTTTTTCTTCGAGCATCGCGAACTTATGGCCTTTGTTACGGCCATTTTGCTTGAACAAAACCCGGTTGGTGGTTAGTTCGGGGTTTAACGTCCACGGCACCGAAGTGATAATAGACGGCCCTGACGGGCGGGTTTATGGGGGACAGAGAAATCTATTTCCTATGGAGTATGACCTGAACACTGATCAATTCAGGCGCACTGCAACTGTGGCACTTTGTTTTACCAGGACCTTTCAATGGACATACTAATAACTATGGATCGAACAAACCCCGCTTTGCCGCATACCGTTATGTAGGTCAACTTTTCTCCGTCAGAATTCGCGTGGAAACAATTTTCATTCATGAAATCACACGAAGCCAAAAACGAGAGCAACCGAATGCAGCAAAACCGAGCGGAGATTTCCATATATGGACCTCGGTTAAAAAAATGCGATCGCTGATTGGCTGTTCCGCTCACTCGAGGCTTCTTCGGTTTTTTTCCGACTAGGCAACCATGCGATCCAAAATGGCCGCTGCATGACGCTTTCTTTCAGAGTGAATTTGTCGAATTGTGAGCAAGAAAATCTTTTGAAGATGGGAAAAAATGTTGCCGGAAAACACTCCGCAAGGGGCCGATCCGGTGGAGTGAAAATGCGACGGTCGGGCATCGACGAAAAAAAAAAAAATTTTCCACGAGGAAGAACTCCAAGAAGATGGTGGAGGATACAGTTGCTGAAGAAACAACACCGAATACCCGGAAAACGTCAGATACGAACGGGAGCAACATCAACGACGACCTGCAGATACACAGAGCGCGATGGCGATCTGAATTTCATTGCAAATCTTTGGCTGTTTACAGCCACTAATAACTGAACCATCCTCCCCTGTTCAGTTTGCAAGAAAAAGGCGAGAGATCTTGTTGTAATGTATTGTTATTGTCTAGGCCACATATGCCGATATTTCGCTTTTGTGTTTGTGTAAATGGTACGTCATGAAGCAGACGTGTGTTCAGAGTCCCCCATTTTTTTTTTTTTTTTTTTTTTTTTTTTTTGGGGGGGGGGGGGGGGCGTGGGGGTCAGGAACTGGCCGTTTTGCTGTGCAGCAAATACAGCTTTAGTCGGACAGAAAGCTAAATCAGAATGAAAGAAAAAGATTTGTTGGGCAGTGCATGCAGGTTGAGCATGATGCTTGCTGCCGTACTGCGTGTATGTCACGTGTTGAGTGTGTATGTGGACATAGACTAAGTTTGCAACTTGTGTTCTTTTCAGAACCTGTCAATCAGCGAATGAGGTGATGGTGGGTGAAAGGGAGCTGCCTGTCTGCTGTCCATGAACTGCACAAGGCGTGGGGAGCTGTCATCAGAGTGGACATCACTACAGTCTGGCATCATCCACTCTGCAGACCTGCCTACCATCACAAAATTTGCGTGATTTACCCCCATTTCAGACCAATTCACGCATTCCCCCATTTCGATCCCGATTCATGCATTGTGACAAGTCAAAAACCCGCAAAATCGCTGAGATGTGTTTTTACACTTTATAATTATTCAGTTTTCGCGGTCTTCCCTCGGTGTTCTCAGTCTCCAAGTGAGACCACGCGAAACTTCCGTCCGACAAATTTACTCATACATGTTTTTTCGCTCAGCCTCATGTTGCGTGCTCTGCTGGCGTCATGTCTAAGCGGAAAGACACAACAACTGACGATGGAAAGAAGAAAAAGCCGAAGCTCATGCAGGGCTTCCGTTTTAGTGCGTCTATGACGCATTAAAACTCAAAATCACGTACTAAAAATGTAACTAAGGGGTACGCACTAAAAATTAATTTTTCTCTAAAATGTATTTTTTCGAAAAATACTTACCGATGACATGACTAACTGGAAATAGTCTACTTGCTTACCAATTTTAGCCTAAGACCCAAAGGGTCCCCCCAGGAGGCTCTCGGGGATCCCTGATAGGGACGAGAGAGCTTTCGGGGATCCCTAACAGGGACGAGAGTAGCCTCCCCTGCCCATCCGGTCAGGCGCCCGGTGGTGTCTCCTTTAGCCAGTTGTCTACGGAGTTACCAGCGGCAAGCGGGGAGGAGGGAGGGACCTCCGAGTCATGTCATCGGTAAGTATTTTTCGAAAAAATACATTTTAGAGAAAAATTAATTTGTTTCCTCAAAACACATTACCGATGACATGACTAACTGGAAGAATGGCAAAGAGGAGGAGGGTGCCGCACAATCCCTTTTAGAAACCTCTTCAGGGACGAAGACGGCCCGTCACTCCTGATCACCCACTCCCGACAATTTTAGCGAAGTGCCGCCTAAGCGCCGAGGGCGCCTGGAGGGAGTGTTGCGCCGCAGAAGTTGCCCACCAGCGTAAGGTTGTCGCGCTGGACTGTCAGGGCGCGGGAGTAGAAGCGGCAATGGTAGATCCGTCCCGCCACCCCACCGCCGCCACAGTGTCCTTAACCACACCGGCGCGGCGAAGGCGAGACCTGCGGCCCTAGCGCGCGTTCCATGGGCGCGGATCTTCAGTGCCCCGGCTCCCTGTGGGGAGAGGTCGCGATAGGCGGACCGGAATACCCAGCGGAGCGAGGAGGAGAACGTTTGGGCTGAGAAGCCGGTTCTGCCAGCGGTCGGCGGCAAGGGACGAGACCGTCCCCTCCGCACGGACTTGGAGCAGGTAGATACGAAGTGCCTGTCCCGGATCTTGCTGCGGAGTGCCCCGAGGAACCGGGTCGTGTAAGCGGCCGAGCGGCGAGGACCGGAGGCGCTGTCAAGGGAGACCTAGGCTGAGCGAGAAGGAAGGATCCGGGAGTAGCTGAACGGAGCCATCCACTCGGAACTGCAGGCCGGCGGGGCGAGACGAGAGCGTGGAGCTCGGTGACGCGGGGCGCCGTGGCGAGGGTCATCAGGAAGCAGGCCTCCGAGTCACGTCAGCAAAGCGGGCCAGAAGGAGCGGCTCAACGGTCCGAAGTCAGTCAGGGGAGGACCAGGGAGGTCCCAGCGCGGGCCAAGTGGGCGGGAGACCGGACGCTGCACGCCGAAACGCGCCATAAGGTCGGGCAGGTCCTTGCAGGCGCTGGGTCAGGACGGCCGAGGTGACGGTAGGCGTCGGCGATCAAGAGACCCCTCAAGAGCTGCTGCACCAGAGGGGAGCCAACCTAGGTCTTGGACGAGCCAGAGAAGAAGTCCGTGAGCTGAGGAGTCGTCAGGCCGACAGTGGAGAGGCGGCGGTCAGAGCACCAGGCACGAAGCACGCCACTTTCCCTCGTAGACACGTCTGGTAGGTCTGCGGGCAGAAGCGATAGCATCCGCTGTTGCACTCGAGAAGCCTCCAGCAGAGAGAGCTTGCCACACAATCGCCAGGCGTGCAGGAGAAGTCGCTCGGGGCAGGGGTGGAAGAGCGGCTATCGGCGCTGTAAGAGCATCGGCGGGAGGTGGGAAAGGGAGGGTGAACCTGTGGCGAGACTGAGAAGGTCGGAAGTCCGCGAACCGGTCCGGGCGACCGGCCACCAGGAGAAGGACTGCGTTGCATCCCCGGAGGCTGAGCAGGACTTGAGGACCAGGACCGCCGGAGGGTAGGTGTAAACGACCAGTCCGCCCCAAGGGATCGAAGGGCATCGACTGACCAGGCCAGAGGTCGGGAACAGGGAGATGAAGCGGGGAAGCCGGAGGCTCCACTTCGTGGCGAAGAGAACAAGGGGGGAGTCTCCCGACGGGCGCAGAACCAGCGAAGGATGTCCCAGCGAAGGGCGCAATCTGTGTGAAGAAGCTGCCACCGTCGCAAGAGGTAGACTGTCAGGACGAACAGGCGACGTGGACTGTGGCGGGCTGGGAGGGAGAAGACGCTGTCCTCGCACCAGCGAAGGGGCGATAGAGGAGGAAGCAGAGGTCGGGAGAGCGGGGTCCTCCTGCGTCTGAAGGCAAGCCACGAAGAGGGGTTGTCGGAAGGACGAGGAGGTCCTGTGTCCGAAGATCGTATCGCCAAGCGCAGAGGGCCTGCCAACTGCAACCAGTCCCAGCGGGATGACGTGCCGCGAAGTCCGGTTCGCGGGCCAGCGGCCGGCGGACGAGCGGAATTCGGGAGAAGGAGAGCGCCCCAACGGTCGAGACCGGCAACGACGCAGAGAGAGAGACGGGCAGCGGCGAGGTCAGGGGGAATCCGGGAGCCGAGCCAAGAATGTCCGTCCAGCGAAGCCGACGTGGCGCAGCACAGGAGAGATCGGCACCAGGGTAGAGAGATCGCCGGAGGACGGCCTCCAGAGGCGGAGTACAGAAGACCGAGGGAAGGAGATCAGCCGCCGCACTCACCAGGAGGAGGAGCTGGAGCCGCAGTTAGGTGGGGAGCGCCGCGTCCGCAGCTACCCTCGGGCTAGAACGGCAAGGACTGGATCCGAGGCTCGTGAAGACGCACCAAGTCGCGGTCGGTCACCGAATCCACACCCAGGTGAACGAGTGGCGAGAGGTCGGACTGTAGTCGCTGACCAGGGCGCCCAGGCGAGCAACCGGAGGAGGAGAACATCGCTGCCCTACGAAGTGGGACCGCTGACTGATACCGCAGACGCAGGTCGACCCAGGAGGAGAACGGCTGACAGAAGAACAAGGTCTCGGGCAACCAAGGCATCCACGATCCACGCAAGGACCCAGGGCTGAGGGAGAGACCACACCGGAGGCCGGGCTGGAAACGGACCCGTCGACGGCAAGCGAAGACAACAGCGGGGGCGGGAGGCATGGGGACGCGTGGAAGCGAGGGGCAGATCCCGGCTGGCGGCGACGACCAAGGGCCGAAGGCGAAGCGAAGGGTCCGAGGCGGGGGGAGCCGCGCCGAGCGACGAGCACCAACGCAACATCTCAAGGCAGAGCGGAGACCTGCGCGCGAAGGGCGAGGGCCTTGGTCGGAGCGGGCGGGAACTCAACCACACGGGTGTCGCTGGGCCCACAGGCCTAGAAGGGGTCCTAAGGAGACTACCAGGCAGGGCCGAAGAGCGTGGGAAGCCACAGGAGCACGGCACAGCTGCGACGTCGCATCAGGGGAGAAGGCCAGGGAAGGAGCCATCCACTAGAGCTGGGAGGTGTAACCGCAAGGACGGGCGCCGGCAGAACCACCCGAGGCAGCGCGCACGAAGAGGAGCAAGTGGCCAGTGAACCGGGGAGAGCCGAGTCATCCACCGAAGAGGGTCGGGGAGACGCTGGAGGCGAACGGTGCAGAGAGAGGGGAAGAGGAGGTCCCGCGGAGAATGACAGGGCCGAGCAGAAGGCGAAGGTCGGCAGGGACACAGGAGGGCGTCAAGCGGGCGGGCGACGAACGTCGGGCGCCGCAACTATCTAGGCGACGAGGGCGAAGACGTCGATCCCCACTTGCACTGGGTGTACCCAAGGGGCACCCATCCACGCGAACCGAGCGCGAAGTAGCTTCACTTCGGCGAACAGACGAGAATCGGTGAACACGTGGAAAGGCCGTAGGCGCCAGGGGAAAACGGCCCGAAGTCCCGAGGTATATGAAAGACGATCCAGACGCAGTGCCCGAGGCTCAAGGAGGGGGCACCGTAGCTGGCTGGGAGACTCGACGAAGGAGTCAGAGGGTAGGAAGGAAGGCCATAGGGCCGACTAGGGCACCAACCGGCGAAAAGGGTCACGGTGCCCGGGGCTCAAGGAGGGGGCACAAGCAGATAGGCGACTCGCCAAAGGAGTCAGCGGGCCCAGGACCGAGGCCGAAGTAAGAACAAGGCGACAAGGTCGCGGTGCCCGGCTCAAGGAGGGGGGCACATAGTCGGGTAAACGACTCGCCGTAGGAGTCAGCGGACTTAAGCTAGGGCCGAAGGCCAAGCGTGAACTAATTGGCGACCAGGACGCGGTGCCCAGGGCTCAAGGTGGGGGCACAAAGCGGCTCGGCGATTCGCCGGAGGAGTCCGCAGGCTTAGGAGGGGCCGTGAGGCCAACGCGTCAACAATAGGCGACAAGGTCGCAGTGCCCGAGGCTCAAGGAGGGGGGCACGTAGCCGGCTGGGTGACTCGCCGGAGGAGTCAGCGGGCTGAGCAGGTCCGAAGGCCGACGCGTAGACTAGTTAGCGACAAAGTCGCGGTGCCCGGGGCTCAAGGAGGGGGGCACGTAGCCAGCTAGGCGACTCGCCGGAGGAGTCAGCGGGCTTAGATGGGCCGAAGGCCGGTGCTTAAGCTAATTAGCGACAAGGTCGCGGTGCCCGGGGCTCATGGAGGGGGGCACGTAGCCGGCTTGGCGACTCGCCGGAGGAGTCAGCGGGCTCAAGAGGGGCCGCGAGGCCAAGCGTCAACTTCTTCTTTTTTTTTTTTTTTTTTTTTTTTTTTTTTTGCATGTAACAGGCGACAAGGTCGCGGTGCCCGGGGCTCAAGGAGGGGGGCACGTAGCCAGCTAGGCGACTCGCCGGAGGAGTCAGCGGGCTTAGAAGAAGGGCCAAAGGCCGACGCTTAACTAATTAGCGACCAAGGTCGCGGTGCCCGGGGCTCAAGGAGGGGGGCACGTAGCCGGCTTGGCGACTCGCCGGAGGAGTCAGCGGGCTTGAGGTTTGGCCGAGGGGCCGACGCGTGAACTAAGGCGACATGGTCGCGGTGCCCGGGGCTCCTTTTTACGGGAGGGGGGCACGTAGCCAGCTTGGCGACTCGCCGGAGGAGTCAGCGGGCTTAACGCGTCTATGAATAAGCTACAAACTTACCAGGGACGAGAGGAGTGGCTATCCCATGTCCGAGGGCAGCTGGAACAATTCCGCCGTGCCGCGGAAGGTCCCAAGGAGGCGGAAGTCGCGGGTCGCTCGGCGGTGGAACACCGGAGTAGAGACCAAGAACCTCCAGTCAAGCAGGGCAGCCAGCGCAGCCGATGACAGAGGAGCAGGTGGCACCCGGTCTACAGTATGGCGGACACCAGGCCACTGGAAGCCGCCGTCCTGGGCAGCAACGCACTTGGTACTGCAACACATACCCATACATGAAAGGTGACGGGCGGCGGGCAACTAACGCCGCCAGATAAAGCTCCGAATTAACGAGCAAAACTCACCGTTAAATGCGGAGAGAAAACAAACAGAAGTCCGAGCCAAGCACGACGTCCGGCCCCGCCGGGGGAGACGTATGTAGCGGACAAGACTTTACCTTTACATGGCGGAACTGCAGAGGGACGAAGCACAAAGCACCGGACACTAGGTCACTGGAAGTCGCCGAACGGGGAAGAGGCGCACTTGGCAACTGCAACCCAAACCCAAACATGAAAGGCGACCGGCGGCGGGTAACAAACCCCGCCATTTAAGGCTTCGAAAATTAAGAGACACGCGAAACTGACGGTGAATGCAAAGACAAACAGGAGCTCGAGCGCAGCCCGACGTCCGGCCCAGCCAGGCGAGACGTAGGAAGTGGCCGATACTCCACCTTTCCATGGCGGAACGGCAGAGTGACGAAGCACAAAGTACCAGACAGTAGGTCACTGGAGGTCGACGTACTGGGGAGAGGCGCACTAGATAACTGCAGCCCATACCCAAACATGAAAGGCGACCGGGGGCGGGTAACGAACCCCGCCATATAAAGCTTTGAAATCAAGAAACACTCGAAACTTACCGTGAAATGCGGAGAGAAACCAACAGTAGCTCGAGCGAAGCCCGACGTCCGACCCAGCCAGGCGAGACGTCGGAAACGGCCGAGACTTTACCTGTCCATGGCGGAAAGGCAGGGAGACGACGACGGGAGCCTAGAAGGTTCCAGGGCCAGCCAAGAGCACGAGGCACAGACGAGGGCTAGCAGAGAAGACGGAGGCCACGCCAGAAGCGGTAGACGAGAGGCTAGGCGAAGGCAGGCCGGTAAGGGACGGTCGAACCGTACACAGTCTTTCCAAGGGTCAGAGGCTCAGGTAAAAGCGTCCGAACGCTAACAGCGAAGTAGACAACTGGCTAAAGGAGACACCACCGGGCGCCTGACCGGATGGGCAGGGGAGGCTACTCTCGTCCCTGTTAGGGATCCCCGAAAGCTCTCTCGTCCCTATCAGGGATCCCCGAGAGCCTCCTGGGGGGACCCTTTGGGTCTTAGGCTAAAATTGGTAAGCAAGTAGACTATTTCCAGTTAGTCATGTCATCGGTAATGTGTTTTGAGGAAACAATTCAGTGCATCTGTGTCCGAGACACATCATCCTTGCGCCATCGTGCGTAATCTAACTGAGGTAGGTGACAGTAATTCTCATTTTTAGTAACGAGTTGGTTCGTTTAGTCGCTCGCTTGATCGCGGCTGCGTTCAGAATCACCCCGTGCGACTGTGAGTGTAACTGGACGGGCAAACTGTTAGCTTACGTGTGGTGTCAGCATGTCGTTACAAAGTGCGCGCTACATGTTGAACGTGTTACTTGCTGTGATGTCACCATTCATACTATTATGGAATTCCGCACCTTACGTTTCACTTTCGATCTTGAACGAAGTTGTAAATGGCGGAGAAAAAAGCAAAGGAGGCTGAAATGCTTTGGATTCTTCAATTCGGCACCATCTGATCGTGATAACCGCTTAGAAGAAAGTTGCACTTCGACACCGACGTCTCCATGGACATGCGACAGTACCAGAAATGATACCCCTAAGCCATGTGTGGCACTGCTGCTGCGATTCGCAGTTTTCAGTTCAGAGTTCATGGCTGCATGTATTTCCATGGCTAAAGCACGACGACACGCGGATGACATTCCCAATGTGCATGGAGGCGAACTGAAAAAGCAAGTTCAGACATTTGAACAGAAATAAGTTTGTCAGTTTTTTTTATCGTGGTCGATCCATCTTTTGGTACACAGGTAATAGGCAAAATCTCTGAAATTGGAGAAATACGTCTTTCGGGTTAAATGGGTTGAAACCAACTTTAAATACGTCTTTCGGGTTAAATGGGTTGAAACCAACTTTTAAGTACATTAGTTCACACACACACACACACACAGAGTTTAGACAAGTCAGACTTTGGTTGTCAATCTGCAGTCAGCAGAAAAGGCTATAGTCTCTATTTCTATACATTATCAAATGATCATACAGATAAATACATATGTTTTTCTGTGCGAGAGGGAGACAGGCTTTTGAATTGCACGATAGCTCAACAGTTAAAAAAAAAACAGTATCATGGAAAAGACACACACACACACTGTCGCAACAAATTTAAAGAGGAGAGAGTGAAATGAGTTAATATATTTTTTTTTAAAAACATACAGATGCAGTTTTTCTTTAATAAAATAGCGGACCCTCTATTATGCTCAGATGGGGGTCTGTGTACCCTCTAAAATTTATACCTGGGTGTCTACAGACCCTTTAACCTGTTGTGAAAACAGAAGCCCTGCTCATTACTTGCTTTAGTTCATCGTACACAGAGCGATGGTCGTTCATTATTGCTGCATCAAAAGGTGACGATTTTGCTTTTTGCAGAACATGCGACCACCATCTCCACTGCGAACATTGTGGCGCCAACGATGTGCAGCGGTTTTTTTTCTTCTTTGTGCGATCGGTTAATTCCCCCATTTTGATGTCAAATCCCACATTTTGGCCTTGATGGTCCCCCCAAATTTGCAAAAATGGGGTAGGCAGGTCTGGCTTTGGCGTCAACAGGCGTGTTGTTGCAGCTGCAGTCAGCAATGGCATAGGTTTCACACAGCTTAGGTTTTTTGCAATGCTGAACATGCCTCCACCAATGAATGAAAAGACTTCGTATCACTACCAAAAGCAGATGAAGTTTGTAGAGGTGGAGGACCTGGAGAGAGCAAAATCTGCAACCAGGAAGACCTCGAACATACAGAAGGATCAGAGAAAGAAGATTGACAACATTCGTCGACGTGAGAGAGAGCAGTCACCAGTAGGAGGGTGCTGTTTATGGTGCAGGACAATTTTAACCGTCTGCCAAAACTTTAAGTGCCTCCCCATGATGCTGAAAGCTGTTACAAGTGAACTGAACTGCTCTTGACAGAATTTAAGTTCATTCTATGACCTATACTGTAGTGTGAAACATTTCTAAACTTTGAAGACAATTTTCTAACAACTGTGTATTTTGCATGTGTGACGAACTTTCCCCCTCTGTAGCTTCTGTTTTAACAGAGCTGTCAATGTGAAAATTTGTATGCTTATGTAAAATTGCATGTAGAGTGCAATAAAAGCATCAAAATCAACATGTCTTATAGTTGTCAAGTTACAGGACCGTAAGTGGTGGCAAAATTTGTTACTTTTTTGCCATGTATGTATGGTTGGTGAGTGCTGAATCTGCTATTGGTACACATCAAAATCTGCTTTCCTTGCACAGAATACATCGAAAAAGCAAAGCAGTTTTGTACAGCAGAGGGGGCAAAATACCATGTGTTGCCGTCATGTATTATTATAATTATGATCAGTTGCAGATTTCTTTCTAAAGAACCAAGCAACTTCAAACTTTGCAAGGAAAACATATGATGTGTACTATAAGTGTGCCATTTTTCACAACTCTGTCTTGAACAGTTTTTTTAAAACAATTTTTACCAAAATCGGATGCCAAGAGCCACCTTAAACAATACCAGCAAATTCTTTACCATCAGTGCCTACCTCACAAGAAACTTTTTGTAAGGACTACGTTCATCCATCCGCCATGCTCTGGTACCGGTTTCAGGCCACTTTATTAATTTCAAATCCAAGCGATCAAAATTTCCGAAACCTCAGTTGCTGAGTTGACCCTTCGCACCACGTGAATGTCACAGTCCTATGTTTGTCTTGTACTGTGTTCGCCTTTAGAGTGAACTGAATGCGTGTGTGTCACGTGAGCGTGCGTTTTGGTTCAGTTCGTGTGCTTTGGGCCGATGCGCAGAATTGGGTAAAGCGCCTATATAATAACCAGTATTATTATGCTGTGGAAAACCTACAGCAACTCAAAATGCCAACTGCAAAGTCGCTGCTAAAAGCAACTTAGCACTCGGTGTGCTTGCCCCAAAAGGTGACTGTCAAGCATGTAAAATGCAGAGAATAACCCAATGGGTGGCGCAATCGGGGAAATGTGTATGACAAGAGAAGCAACCCACCTCAGCTGCCATAGTAGGCAAACAGTTAACCCATTTAGCCCCAAATCCCTACAGCAGGAGACGGATGGACCATGATAATTCAAGGGTAATGCCAGAGGAGCTTGGCACCTGAAGGCGCAAAGCTCATCTAGCACTACCCTTGAATTATCATGGTCCATCCGTCTCCTACAATAGGCATAGTCCTTAACTAGCACCTCCAAAATTTGGGAAATGTGGTCTTGTGGTTCAACGGATTAAGATGCTCATGATGCAACTTGGTCAAATCATGTGCCCATATGGGGCCATGCTCGCTGTCAAAATGCACAGACCAGAACACACTGGAGTTGTGATAATCCTACCTGCATGAATGAAAGTTGGCAACTGCAGAGTGGCAGGCAGGGTTAGCATTTCCCAAACATCTGTCTTTCTGTTCTAGCAATCCAAACGTGAACTTTCCAGTTTTGCTGTTAGCGTCATAAGTAGTGCTTATATTTTGAAAATGGAAAACCTTATGTACAAGTTTACAGATTATTTTCCACCTGCCAAATTTCACCCTTATAAGTTAAAAGATCTCTGAACAGAAAATGTAGGCATACCTGTGCCAGATCTCTGCGTCTGGTTTTCAAAGAGTTGGTGCGAATGGTCATGGGTCGAGGTTCCTCATTTGCATTTAGAAATGTCTCCAGCTGGAACACGAGTGCACACACATAATATTTGCCAGTTCAGACTTGAAAAGATTTTTGGTCATCAAAATAAAAGAAATTTGTACACCAAATAAATGTCCCGTTTATGATCAATTTTAAAATACTTTGACATTTCTTACATCTGTGGGGAAAAGATCCATGAGTTTTCCCATCAGGAACTCATTGTAACTGTAGTAGGTGCAAAGGTCTTCACGCAGCTGGTTCAGATAGTCCTGGCGACTCCTGAAAAAGATAAACATTACTGACTTCATCAGTTGTTATAATAACAAATACGCATGGAGAGAAAGGATACAGTCTACATTTCTTTTTTAACCCTCTTAGCCCCGTGGGTGCTTTTCCCAAATTTTGGAAGTGATACTTAATGACAATGTACCAGTTGCAGGTGGATTGACCATGATAATTCAAGGCTAGTGATAGTGCCGGAAAGCGCCAAGCTAATCTGGCACTACCCTTGAATTATCATGATCAATCAATCTCCTGCTGCAGGGCCCTTGGGCTAAATGGGTTAATTTGTCTTTGGTAATCGCTCTTAATACCATGGAAGTTTCCTGGCCTTTGAAAATACATGACATCTCTACGTGATCTGCTAGTGGCAAAATTAACTTCTCATGAGCCGCTACAGTTACAGGATGTGCAGCATCTTATGAGCCACTGCAGTTGCAGGATGTGCAGCATCTTATGAGATCCTGCAGTTGCAGGGGCTCACAGGAATCCAAGCTTCTAGCCCACAGAATGTACGACAGACTGAAATCTCTGATCTATTGTAACTATGCCAAAACAGACACAAATTATCAGAAGCCCCTGCAGCTACATAGATTCAAATAAGCCAATGTAGATCTATAGAAAAAGGAAGGCTAGTAGTAGTGCATGAATCTTAACTCAAAATAACACCATCAATATCAGGTAGAGCTTAAATGCCATCTGACTCAGCAAGAGGCATGGATTCTCATGAGCCCCTCCAGGTGCAGGGGGCTCATGAAATCTATGCCCCTTGCAGATGGTATGGATTGATATGCCAAATGCGTCCTTACTTTCCCTCCTGTCGTCTGGATTTGAAGTCGGCCAACACAAACTGTATATCACGGATTCGTTGTCGGATGATGGTCAAATCAGGAGCCAGGTGAGGTTCGAAAGTTAAGGTAGCACTTTTCACAAAACTTGCACAGAACAGATAATAACTACAGTGATAAAAGAGCGTTCAAGGTAATCGTGAAATAAGGGACAATTCAGTTTAAATGTATTTTCAAATACAGATCAGAAGCAACTTAAGATTCAAAAGTACAAGTGGTTCACTGTACAAAAACCTGCACATCACAGATCCAATCATAGCGACTAAGAACTGCTACCAGTGATGCAATTTATCAAATAAAGGTAATACAGGGTTAATTTTGTACGATGTCTCTTGAATAAATGTTTCTTCATATGTGTTCCTATGTTGCTGAACAAAAGGGCTCACTTCACCCATTTAGCCCCGGGACCCTGCAGCAGGAGATGTATTGATCATGATAATTGAAGGGTAGTGCCAGATGAGCTTGGCGCCTGAAGGCTCATCTGGTGCTACCCTTCAATTATCATGATCAATCCATCTCCTACAACTGGTACGTGGTCGTTGGGCAACACCTCCAAAAGTTTGGAAATGTGGCTGTGGGGTTAACAAGTTTACTATGGACGACAGACAAGTCGATGGATGCTATCACTTGTGAGCCAAAAAATGTATATTATGTGAATTTTGGCACAAGTGTGTTTTTTTAATAAAATAAATTAAATTTTGTATTGAATTCCAAAAGCTATTTTTTTTCAGATTTCTTTTGGACCATGCTGTACATTGTTTTAACCCTTTAGATGTCAGTAGCACTTTTTGTCAAGGCGACTCCTGCAGGAATCACCCTGACAAAAAGTGCTGCTGACAAACAAAAGATATAACACAATTAGGCCTGAGGTTAAAATCCCCAAATTCAGGATTTGTCCTATGACAACTGTTTTACAGCTCAAGAAACAGACCGACCCGGATAGTTCAAAGGGGGTGTCAGAGTAGCTTGGCATCTGGAGGCGCCAAGCTATTCTCACGCCACACTTCAATTATCACCGCCAATGCATACTTTGTTGTAGTGCTTCAAGGCTCCATTAAAGGATATAATCTTTTTCCAGTTCCTGACCACTGGGCAGAATGATCTTTTCCGTTGCTGCCATGTTTGTCTGAAGTTCTTCCTCAGCCAGCAGACTGCAGAATAAATTCAAAGATCCAGACATTAATGCTGTGTCACTCTATTCACCATAGATATAAAAGCAACAATCAAAATTAACTCCCTTGTGCACGCAGCCAAAGGTACTCGCCATACTGTTTACAGTTCCAGCGGCTGCACGTGCAAGGGGTCAGCCTGTTCAGTGAAGAAAAATTTTGAACACCACCCAACTACAAGATGCGTAGATCCTCATGAGCCCCCACAGTTGCTGGGACTCGTGAGGATCTATGCCTCTTGGTGACACCATTTTGAATCCATGCTTCGGGGACATCTAGGGTTTTTTGGTCTTGAATTAACAAAGACTGCAGAAACAGCCCGAGTCGGCTTACACGCAGAAACAGCCCGAGTCGGCTTACACGCAGAAACAGCCCGAGTCGGCTTACACGCAGAAACAGCCCGAGTCGGCTTACACGCAGAAACAGCCCGAGTCGGCTTACACGCAGAAACAGCCCGAGTCGGCTTACACGCAGAAACAGCCCGAGTCGGCTTACACGCAGAAACAGCCCGAGTCGGCTTACACGCAGAAACAGCCCGAGTCGGCTTACACGCAGAAACAGCCCGAGTCGGCTTACACGCAGAAACAGCCCGAGTCGGCTTACACGCAGAAACAGCCCGAGTCGGCTTACACGCAGAAACAGCCCGAGTCGGCTTACACGCAGAAACAGCCCGAGTCGGCTTACACGCAGAAACAGCCCGAGTCGGCTTACACTGAACGATTTAAACACAAGGGTAAATTGAAAACGGCTGCTAGAAAGATTAAAAAAGTATCTTCTGAATCTCATCCCTTAACTCATTCTACCCCAAACAAACCACAGCAAGATATGGATCGACCATGACAGTTCAAGGGTGATGCCAGAAAAGCTTGGCGCCTATGGGCGCCAAGCTTTTCTGGCATCACCCTTGAACTGTCATGGTCGATCTGTGTCCTGCACTGCAGTCTTCAGAGGACAACGGCAAAATTTGGTCACGGGGTACAATGAGTAAGCTACAACTGACACTACCCGTAGGTGCATTTAAAATGACTTACTGTAAGTCAGACAGTGTGATCCCCCTCCCTGACGGAACGAACTAAGGAAACTCAGCCTCGGACACCGACGCAGTTCGAAGTTGCAGGTTGAGCGATCTCTCTTCCACCTGTCAAGCTACTCTCAGACTCAAGGACAGCTTGTATAGTGAGCCGGTGTCACGGTCACAGCGCAGACCATGTGTGTCGTTTGAGCATAAGTGATCTGAGACATCTTGTATCTCGTGCCTCTGTCACGTGCCAGCAGCTCGCTATCCACGTTCAGTGCCAGCTGACGCAGACAATGTTTCTGCAATATTCCTTAATTCATCACCGAAACGCCCTAGCTCTCCAAGGAACATGGATTCAAAGTGGTGTCAGCAAGAGGCATACATCCTTTTGAGCCCCCGCAACTGCAGGGTCTTGTGAGGATCTATACATCTTGCAGTTGGGAGCTGCTCAAATTCTCTCGGCACTGAACGGGTGAACTCTCAAACTTCAGCTTCGTTTTCGGACAATAGTCCTTCTAAACAGCAAAAGAACAACCTGATGTACGTTCCAAAGTTACAAAATTCTCTACAGAACATGTAATCTTACGTACTCATCCTCATCCTGTTTCTTCTTCTGCTTCTTTGCTTTCTTTTCGATAGGCAAGAGCTGAAATGTACACAACAAAAAAGAAGAAAAGGAGTACATCCATTTTCTCTGCACAATTTCTCCTCAGATCTAGTTACATAAAAGTACTGAACATTTCCAGTTTTAAAGTTTTCACAACCAGGCATGCACAGCAGGTGTCCTTACTGCCCAGAACTCATTCAAGTTTGTAATTATCCACTTTGTAATTATTTGTAATTGGCTGTTGCTCTTGTTTTTTGTTGAGCTGATTTCTGCTGGAATCACTGACAAAAAGCGCTATGAACAGCCAAAGAGTTACCAAAGACAATTTTCTGGAAAATAAACACAACAGTTACAACAGTAATGCTATCTGTTAGCACTCTAAAGGTGTGTGCAATAGGCACGCAAAAAAATGTTACTTGATACCTGTTGAATCATCTTTGTTATGGGAGAAAAAAACTACATTAATTCAACTTGACTTATAATAAGGTCAGATTTAATAACATTTAGAAATATATTTAACATGTCCCTACTACACACCCTTTGTATGAAAATTACTTAATTACCTGCAAATTTGCATTTCTTGGCATTTTTTAATGTCCAAAATATACTAAACACAACATTAATCATAATCCTAAAAGCTGCTAAATAACCAGATGTGTAAGAAAACCTTATGCAGTTACAGTTTAACCCCAATGTGCGAGCAACCACCGGTACTGTGAATAGTGCCTGCGGCTGCATACAAAAGGGGCTTAACCCATTCAGCCCTGATGCACTACAGCAGGAGATAGGTCGACCATGATAAATCAAGGGTAGTGCCAGATTAGCTTGGTGCCAAGCTAATCTGGCACTACTCTTGAATTATCATGGTCAATCCATCTCCTGCAACTGGTGCATAGTCATTATATGACGCCTCCCAAATTTGGAAAATACAGTTGTCGGGTTGAATGAGTTAAATATACACGTACATAATAACTAATTTATACAGGCAACACGTGTACTTAAATCTTAACTCCCACAACTAAATGACTTCCATTTTACAGAAAGGAAGTCATTTAGTTCTGGGAGTTCAAGAGGTACAAACTTAGAATAAACTTACATCCTTATCACTGTCACTTTCATCACTGTCATCATCATCATCACTGTCATCATCATCATCACTGCCATCATCATTTTCTTCCTGTGCCTCATCAGGAACACCACCGTCATCATCATCATCGCTGCTTGCTCCCTTTTCATCATTATCGCTTGCTTCATTTTCATCATCGTCACTGGCATCGTTTTCATCACTGTCCCCACTGTCAGCACCAAAGTCATCAGCATCCTGACAAAATTGTGCGAGATAAAATGGTGTACATAGAAATGATACGCAAAATTAATTTTTCTCTAAAATGTATTTTTTCGAAAAATACTTACCGATGACATGACTAACTGGAAATAGTCTACTTGCTTACCAATTTTAGCCTAAGACCCAAAGGGTCCCCCCAGGAGGCTCTCGGGGATCCCTGATAGGGACGAGAGAGCTTTCGGGGATCCCTAACAGGGACGAGAGTAGCCTCCCCTGCCCATCCGGTCAGGCGCCCGGTGGTGTCTCCTTTAGCCAGTTGTCTACGGAGTTACCAGCGGCAAGCGGGGAGGAGGGAGGGACCTCCGAGTCATGTCATCGGTAAGTATTTTTCGAAAAAATACATTTTAGAGAAAAATTAATTTGTTTCCTCAAAACACATTACCGATGACATGACTAACTGGAAGAATGGCAAAGAGGAGGAGGGTGCCGCACAATCCCTTTTAGAAACCTCTTCAGGGACGAAGACGGCCCGTCACTCCTGATCACCCACTCCCGACAATTTTAGCGAAGTGCCGCCTAAGCGCCGAGGGCGCCTGGAGGGAGTGTTGCGCCGCAGAAGTTGCCCACCAGCGTAAGGTTGTCGCGCTGGACTGTCAGGGCGCGGGAGTAGAAGCGGCAATGGTAGATCCGTCCCGCCACCCCACCGCCGCCACAGTGTCCTTAACCACACCGGCGCGGCGAAGGCGAGACATGCGGCCCTAGCGCGCGTTCCATGGGCGCGGATCTTCAGTGCCCCGGCTCCCTGTGGGGAGAGGTCGCGATAGGCGGACCGGAATACCCAGCGGAGCGAGGAGGAGAACGTTTGGGCTAAGAAGCCGGTTCTGCCAGCGGTCGGCGGCAAGGGACGAGACCGTCCCCTCCGCACGGACTTGGAGCAGGTAGATACGAAGTGCCTGTCCCGGATCTTGCTGCGGAGTGCCCCGAGGAACCGGGTCGTGTAAGCGGCCGAGCGGCGAGGGCCGGAGGCGCTGTCAAGGGAGACCTAGGCTGAGCGAGAAGGAAGGATCCGGGAGTAGCTGCACGGAGCCATCCACTCGGAACTGCAGGCCGGTGGGGCGAGACGAGGGCGTGTGGAGCTCGCTGACGCGGGGCGCCGTGGCGAGGGCCATCAGGAAGCAGGCCTCCGAGTCACGTCAGCGAAGCGGGCCAGATGGAGCGGTTTTAACGGTCCGAAGTCAGTCAGGGGAGGACCAGGGAGGTCCCAGCGCGGGCCAAGGGAGAGGAAGACTGGACGCTGCACGCCGAAACGCGCCATAAGGTCGGGCAGGTCCTTGCAGGCGCTGGGTCGGGATGGCCGAGGTGACGGTAGGCGTCGGCGATCAAGAGGGGAAGCAGCTGCCCCAGAGGGGAGCCAACCTTAGTCTTGGACGAGCCAGAGAAGAAGTCCGCGAGCTGAGGAGACGTCAGGCCGACGGTGGAGAGGCGGCGGGGTCAGAGCACCAGGCACGAAGCACGCCACTTTCCCTCGTAGACACGTCTGGTAGGACTGCGGGCTGAAGCGATAGCGTCCGCTGTCGCACTCGAGAAGCCTCCAGCAGACAGAGCTTGCCGCACAATCGCCAGGCGTGTAGGAGAAGTTGCTCACGGCAGGGGTGGAAGAGCGGCTGTCGGCGCTGCTCGAGCATCGTGCGGGGGGTGGGAAGAGGGAGGGTGAGCCCGTGGCGAGACTGAGAAGGTCGGAAGTCCACGATCCGGTCCGGGAGAACGGCTACCCGGAGAAGGACTGCGTTGCATCCCCGGAGGCTGAGCAGGACTTGAGGACCAGGACCGCCGGAGGGTAGGTGTAAAGGACCAGACCATCCCAAGGGGTCAAGCGCATCGACTGCCCAGGCCAGAGGTCGGGAACGGGGAGATGAAGAGGGAAGCCGGAGGGTCCACTTCGTGGCGAAGAGGACAAGGGGGGAGTCTCCCAACGAGCGCAGAACCAGCGAAGGATGTCCCAGCGTAGGGCGCAATCCGTGTGAAGAAGCTGCCTCCGTCGCAAGAGGTAGTCTGCCAGTACGAACAGGAGACCTGGACTGAGGCGGTCTGGGAGGGAGAAGTCGCTGTCCGCGCACCAGCGAAGGGGGCGATAGAGGAGGAAGCAGAAGTCGGGAGAGCGGGTTCCTCCTGCGTCTGAAGGCAAGCCACGAAGAGGGGTTGTCGGAAGGACGAGGAGGTCCTGTGTCCAAGATCGTATCGCCAAGCGCAGAGGGCCAGCCAACTGCAACCAGTCCCAGCGGGTTGACGTGCCGCGAAGTCAGGTTCGCGGGCCAGCGGCCGGCCGACGAGCGGAATTCGGGAGAAGAAGAGCGCCCCAACCGTCGAGACCGGCAATCACGCAGAGAGAGAGTGGCGAGGTCAGGGGGGATCCGGGAGCCGAGCTAAGAATGTCCGTCCAGCGAAGCCGATGTGGCGCAGCACAGGGGAGATCGGCACCAGGGTAGAGAGATCGCCGGAGGACAGCCTCCAGAGGCGGAGTACAGAAGACCGAGGGAAGGAGATCAGCCGATGCACTCATCAGGAGGAGGAGCTGGAGCCGCAGTCAGGAGGGGACCGCCGCGCCCGCAGCCGCCCACGGGCTAGAACGGCAAGGACTGGATCCGAGGCTCGTGAAGACGCACCAAGTTGCGGACGGTCACCAAAACCATTCCCCGGTGAACAGACGGCGAGGGCGAGAGGTCGGACCGTAGGCGCTGACCAGGGCGACCAGGCGAGCAACCGGAGGAGGAGAGCATCCCTGCCCTACGAGGAGGAACCACCGACTGATACCGCAGAAGCAGGTCGACCAAGGAGGAGAATGGCTGGCGGAAGATCGAAGGTCCCGGGCAACCAAGGCAAAACAGCTTCACCTTTCTGAATGTCACTTTTCCACTTACACTGGGAAAACGAGCAATGCAAACTGGGTGGTGTTGGGAAACTAACCATTTATATCATAGTTCAATGTACTTCATTACTATTGGGCATAATAAGCCTAGTTTAACCCATTTAGCCCCAGGACACTGCAGCAGGAGATGGACTGATCATAATTCAAGGGTAGTGCCTTATTCATGAATTATATAGAAATTTGCTTGTTAATCAGTACAAGTGTCAAAGAATGGACAACTTTATGAAGTGGGTACATCTAAAGTACGAACCCTTAACCCATTCAGCCCTGATGCACTACAGCAGATGGGTCGACCATGATAATTCAAGGGTAGTGCCAGATTAGCTTGGCGTCTGTCGGCGCCAAGCTAACCTGGCACTGCCCTTGAATTTTCATAGTCGATCCATCTCCTGCAACTGGTGCATAGTGATTTGATGGCACCTCCAAAATTTGGGAAATACATCCATCAGGCTGAATGAGTTAAAATGTTTGAACTCGGTTTTGGGGCAGAACAAGATAAGCTCACAACTGGAAATCTGAAGAAAAAGCAAAAAAAAAATACTTACAATAATTTTCTCACTACCATCACTGCCTTCCGAAGGGTCATCAGGAAATTCATCTGCCTGCAACACAATAAATCATCAAATACATGTAGTGTATGCCTTGTGCATTCCTTTTTTGTCTACCACATTGAAAATCCTGCAGACTTTGAAATGAGGATGTCCGCAACGCTTTCAATAGCCAGTATGCCGTAACATGATATTTTTTTATATTTATATCATTTTTTGATTGATCTGTACATTGCTAGGGGCAGTGGGCAGATGTTCACATCTGCACGGGACATAGACGACCCCGCCCTCCACGAGTCCCCTGCTGCCTTGCAGGCCTGGCCGCTTGGCTGCAGAAAGGCTAAGGGAGGAAACCCCTGACATCAAAGCCCCTGTGTCTCCGAGGAAGGCTTTTGAGCCAGAGACTAGGACAAGGACAGTCTTGATATAAAACCTACGACCCGAGGACCTCGATGCCATCGTCCCAGCTTGCTAGGCCATGGCAGACGAACCAAGGGTTTAAAGGGTGGGGCCAGTACTGCGCACACTGCACTCCACCAAAAAGCTCCACCGCGCAGGCTTTAGGAAACGTCCACGGACCATGACACTGACCATTCCAAGTCCTGTAGCGACGGGCGAGGGGCGAAATGGCAGGTGAAAGATGTCACTGGAAGCCGCAGTCTCAAACCTGCATGCAGGCGGTTCAGGATATTGGTCGCCTGATGTTGACCTGGGGATGACAACATCACTCGGCACACCCTGAACGACCAAGCAGCCTTCTCTAGGGACTGCACTGCTTGCTCCACACGGAGAGGGGCCTAGAAAAGGTGGCCTAACCAAAGCTCATCCCCTCGCAACCCCAGTTGGCTAGCCGCGGTCAACGGGCATCTTCTCCTGCGGTCAAAAAACAAGAAAGAATAACGGATCCACTCTCATGACGACCACGACCGGACTCAACGTAGCATGCTGGAACATCCGAACCATGCTCGACAAAGCAGACAGCGAACGCCCTGAACGTCGCTCCGCCCTCATTGCCCATGAATTGCGGAGGTTAAACATCGACATCGCCGCGCTCAGTGAAGTACGCCTTCCGGACGAAGGCAGCCTCCAAGAACTTGGCGCTGTGTACACCCTCTACTGGTCAGGCAGGCCTGAAACAGAAAGACGGCTCTCAGGCATGGGTTTCATGGTCAAGACCTCCATTGCGACTAAGCTGGAAAACCTACCAACGGGTCACTCAGACCGCATCATGTCCATGCGCCTCCCACTGAGACACCAGCAACACGTCACCCTTCTCAGTGTGTACTCCCCAACCCTCCTGGCAGAGCCTGCTGAAAAGGACAAGTTTTACACTGACCTGCGCAGCCTCATACAGAGCACCCCTGCAGACGACAAAGTCATCATCCTTGGCGACTTCAACGCCAGAGTGGGCCAGGACTCTGAAGCCTGGAAAGGAGTCCTCGGCAAGCATGGCGTCGGGAACTGCAATGACAATGGCCGCCTACTGTTGGAGTTCTGTGCAGAGCAACAACTGGTCATCACCAACACTACTTTTCAGCAAAAGGACAGTCGAAAGACCACCTGGATGCATCCTCGCTCCAAACACTGGCACCTTATCGACTATGTTCTAGTGCGTCAGAGGGACTGCAGTGACGTCCTGCTCAACAGAGTGATGCCCAGCGCAGAGTGCCACACTGACCACCGCCTTGTCCGCTGCAAACTCAGGCTCCACGTCAAGCCAAAACCCAAGAAATGGGGGCCCCCCAAGAAAAAGCTTGATGTTGCCAGCCTTCGGCGCGACGACGTGAAAGCTGCCTTTCAGACAGATTTACAGCGCAGGCTCAAAGACACAGCGGACCCAGCAGACACCTCCCCTGAAACACTCTGGGAACAACTGAAAACTGCTATTGCAAAATCCTCTGCAGAAGTCTTGGGTTTCGCTAGAAAGAAGAACAAAGACTGGTTTGACGAAAACGATGTAGAGATCCAGGAACACCTAGCAAAAAAATGAGCCGCCCATCAGGCCCACCTAGCCCAGCCTTCTTGCCCTGTGAAGAAGTCAGCCTTCCGCCTCATCTGCAGCAGTCTCCAGTGCAAGCTCAGAGATCTCCAGAATGAGTGGTGGACCAGACTTGCACAGAGGACCCAGCTTTGCGCTGACAATGGTGACTACAGGGGCTTCTACGAAGAACGGAAAGCAGTGTATGGCCCCAGGCACCTGGTACAAAGTCCCCTGCAAAGCGCGAATGGCCAGGCACTCCTCACAGATAATACCTCCATCTTGAACTGCTGGTCGGAGTACTTTCAGAGCCTCTTCAGCGCTGAGCGCACTGTTCAAGAAGCAGTCGTCCTACAAATCCCACAACTCCCAGTAAAGGTTGAATTGGACGAACCGCCCACCGCTGAAGAGACCCTCACAGCCATCCACCAGCTCAAGAGTGGCAAAGCAGCAGGCATTGATGGAATACCGCCAGAGATCTGGAAACATGGAGGCACAGCACTGCACAACAAGCTCCATGACCTCTTTCTCTGCTGCTGGGAGGAAGGAACACTACCAAAGGATCTCCGTGATGCTGTCGTTATCACCCTGTACAAAAACAAAGGCGAGAAGTCTGACTGTTCCAACTATCGGGGAATTACCCTGCTGTCCATTGCTGGGAAAATTCTTGCAAGGCTGCTCCTGAATCGGCTGGTACCTGCCATCACTGAAGACCACCTCCCAGAGGGCCAGTGTGGCTTCAGAGCAAACAGGAGCACCACCGATATGGTCTTAGTGCTGAGACAGCTTCAGGAGAAGTGCCGCGAGCAGAACAAAGGGCTGTACGTAACGTTTGTCGACCTAACAAAAGCGTTCGACACTGTGAGCAGGCAAGGCATGTGGCAGATCCTGGAGCGACTTGGCTGTCCCCCAAAGTTCCTCAGCATGATTGTCCAGCTACACGAGGACCAGCAAGGCCAGGTCAGACTCAACAATGACCTCTCAGAACCATTCCCTATTTTCAACGGCGTAAAGCAGGGCTGCGTGCTGGCACCGACCCTCTTCACCATCTTTTTTAGCATGATGTTGAAGCAGGCCACAGTGGACCTCGATGATGACGATGAAGTGTACATCAGGTATCGTCTCGATGGCAGCCTGTTCAACCTCAGACGACTGCAGGCCCACAAGAAAACCCTAGACCAACTGATTCATGAGCTGCTTTTTGCTGATGACGCTGCCCTCGTTGCACACACAGAGAGAGCCCTGCGGCGCATCACGTCCTGCTTCGCAGACGCTGCCCAGCTCTTTGGACTCGAGGTCAGTCTGAAAAAGACAGAGGTCCTCCATCAGCCGGCACCCAAGACAGTGTATCGTCCTCCTCACATCACCATTGGCGAGTCTGAACTAAAGTCAGTGCACCAGTTTACTTACCTTGGCTGCATTATCACGTCGGACGCCAAGCTGGACAAGGAGCTTGACAGCAGGCTGTCAAAAGCGAACAGCTCTTTCGGGCGACTTTTCAAGCGGGTGTGGCACAATCAACAGCTGAAAACAGGCACCAAGATCAGCGTGTACAGAGCTGTGGTCCTCACCACCCTGCTGTATGGTTCCGAGTCCTGGGCCCTCTACCGCAGCCAACTACGACTCCTCGAACGCTTCCACCAGCGCTGCCTGCGCACCATCCTGGGCATTCACTGGAGTGACTATGTCACCAACATCGAGGTCCTTGAACAGGCTGAAACTGTGAGCATCGAGGCTTTGCTGCTGTGGACACAGCTCCGCTGGGCGGGGCATGTCTCCAGTTAGTTATTTGGGTTTAACGCCGAGCAGGCGACTAAGGCCATCTCACGGCGGGATGGGTAAAAATCTGGTCAGCCAGACTAAAAGCAAGGTCTTAAGACAAGATGTAAATATAGATTAAAAATCTCAGGCTAAAATGTCGCACATGTCTTTAAAAGAAATGTCTACAGACTCTCAAAAAGGGCAAATAAAAAAGATTCACATAGTCTATGAATGCTCAAATCTTGTTAAAAATATTGCATGCTCGCAAGAAATTGAAGATTTTGTCCGGGGGAACATCCCGGAACAAAACCTTCAAGGAGTCTGCTGTAAAGTGTTTATATCTGGTGTCAATTAGGTCAGCACAATACAGCAAAAAGTGTCGAACAGAAAACTGCTCATCACAGGCAAAACACCATGGACGCTCATCCCGTTTAAGTAAGTAAGAGTGCGTAACATACGTGTGCCCGATGTGGAGCCGAGCAAGGACAGTCTCCTCACGGCGGCTGCCGCAGCGGAAAGGTAGACTGTCAGACAACTTAGGAAGAGCTTCATGAAGCTTGTTCCCTTCCTCTTTGTCCCACTTGAACTGCCACTCGCGGGCCACGTACGCACTAATCACAGGTTTAAAATCACTATAGACAGTCTGTGTGTCAGGGACAGGGTCACTGCGGGCACTGTTGGCAGCAGAATCTGCGATTCTGTTGCCTTCGATGCCCACATGGCCTGGGACCCAAATAAAAATGATGTCATAATATTCCTTCATCAAGTCCGCGTAGAGCTCTCTAATCTGCACCAGCAGTGGATGGTCTGTTCCCGCGCCCTGAAGGGCCTGCAGGGCAGAAAGAGAGTCAGACAGAATCAGGAAGTTCCTTTCCCGAGACTGATAGGCATGCTTGAGTGCTAGCAGAATGGCCTGCAGTTCTGCACTAAATACAGAGGAATGGTCAGGGAGACGGAGCTTAAATGGGCGTCTAGGATGGCGAGAGGACACTGCAGCCGCAGCCACTCTTCCATCCTCAGACTTTGACCCATCCGTATAAAGACGACAATAGCCAGGAAAAATTGAAAGGAGTTCATTGAGGCTCTGTTGGTATATGGCTGGTGGAGTACAATCCTTCTTGTGGGCAGTCAAGTCCAGCAAGATGTCAGGAACTGGTAGTAGCCAGGGTGGAGTGACGTGTTGCAGAGATTCCGAAACTTTGTCCAGGTCCACTCCGGCCGCCTGCAGATGAGGTCGGACACGGAAGGAAAGTGGACGGACAGCTCCTGGATGGGCATCGTAAATCTCTGCAAACGACGGGTTAAAAACACAATCATAGGCAGGATTTTCCGGATGGGCCTTCAGCTTCAGAACGTAGCTGAGCATGAGGCGGATGCGGCGGAGCCTGAGAGAAGGCTCCCCTGCCTCTGCATACAGACTAGGAACTGGAGATGTCCTGAAGGCTCCCAGACATATGCGCAGACCTTGATGGTGAATTGTGTTCAGACGCTGCAGAACAGACTTGGAAGCCGAGCCATATACCACAGAGCCGTAATCCAGTTTGGACCGAACAAGGGCCCGGTACAGTCGAAGTAAGACGATGCGGTCTGCACCCCAGTCAGTACGACCAACGACACGAAGAATGTCGAGGGCCTTCCAACAAGAGGTTCTAAGGTAGTTAACATGGTTGCAGAAGGTCAATCTTTTGTCAAAGATGACCCCCAAAAACTTTGCCTCTTCGGCCACCTTAATTGGCACACCAGCAATGCTCAGACTAGGTTCTGGAAAAAATTTCGTCTGGTTAGTAAAATGCACACAGACTGTCTTGGAGGGCGAGAATCTGAATCCATTGAGAGACACCCACCCCTGGATTCGATCAACACACAGCTGCAAGCGCCTCTCAAGGGACGCAAGTCCTCGACCTCGTGCACACAAAGCAAAGTCGTCCACAAACAAAGAGCATTCAGAATCATCCTTGACGGCCTTTACAATGTTATTTATTTTAATGCTAAATAAAACAGGAGATAGAATACTGCCCTGCGGGACACCCATCTCCTGTTCAAAGGAGTCGGAGAGGGTGGAGCCCACACGGACATGGAACGACCTGTTGGACAAAAAATTGTGAATAAAAACGGGCAGATGCCCTTTAAAACCCATGTCCGACAAATCAGACATTATACCATGCTTCCAGGTAGTGTCATATGCCTTTTCAAGATCAAAGAAAATTGCATAGACATGCTGCTTGTTGACAAAAGCATCTCGGATAAAAGACTCAAAGCGGACTAGATGGTCAGTTGTACTACGGAAGCGCCGGAAACCGCACTGGAGGTCTGTGATGAGACCCTGTGACTCAAGATGCCACACCAGTCGGGCGTTGACCAAGCGTTCCATAGTTTTACATAAACATGATGTCAAAGCTATTGGCCGGTAGTTGCCCGGGTCGGAAGGATCCTTACCCGGCTTGGGAATTGGCACAATCACAGCCTGGCGCCAAGATGGCGGAAAATGACCGGTTATCCAGATATGGTTAAAGGCCTTGAGAAGTACAAGGAGTGAATCCTCAGGCAGATGTGTTATGAGCTGATAATGGATGGTATCTAATCCAGCAGCAGAGTCAGTACATTTCTGCAAGGCTTGCTGCAATTCTGAAAACGTAAAAGGGGCATTATAGTCTTCCAAGTTATCCGATATAAAATCACAAGCACAAGATTCTCGCTTCTCCTTCTCTCTCTGGAAGAAAGGTGAATAATGCTCTGTTGAAGAATTATGGGCAATGGTGGAGGCAAGCAAATTGGCCACAGCCTTTTTATCTGTGACCAAACTGGCACCATCTCTAAGATGGCCGACAGAAGCCGAGCCACCCCTGCCCCTAATTCTTCGAACAGCCTTCCAGACTTTTTGGGACGGAGTCCTAGAAGATAAAGATGAGACGAAGCGTCTCCAGGAAGCACGGCGTTCACGTTTTAAAATGTAACGGGCTTTCGCCCGCTGTCTTTTAAAGGTTAAAATATTTGCTTGCGACGGATTACGAAAAGCACGTCGCTGAGCAGATTTGCGCATTGTTTGGGCCTTGCGGCACTCTTCATTGAACCATGGTACTCTCGGCTTCCGAGGGAGTGATGTGGAAGTTCTAGGGATGGTTTCACCTGCAACCTCCAACAAAATAGAAGTAAAACAAGAAACAGGTTCTTCAGCTGACATGACCACCTCCTCTGTAAGACGAGACTGACAGAGAGAGGCAAACAGAGACCAGTTAGCTTTCTTGAGATTCCAGCGCCCCACCGGCGAATCCTCCTCACAGCTGACCGATGACAGGACTACTGGGAAGTGGTCACTACCACACAGGTCGTCATGAACCTTCCAGTCAAAGTCCAGCATGAGAGAATTGATTGATTGTACATTGCTTAACGTCCCGACAGCAACAAGGCTTTCTCAGGACGTGCCTGCACTGCTTGTGAAAAAAAATAAATAAACAGAACATTGAATGTATGTCGCCATCTGGTCAAATACGTTAAATAAACCTAACACATGGGGCCTAAATAAAGCTAAGACCATTTAGCAACACACATCCAATATCAAGAGCTACAGGCAGTGCAGACAGTAGGGAGAGTTTTAAAAAGGCAAATACAGGTGAATGGACAAAGGGTAGACAGAAACACATGCCCCAGAATAGAGAGAAAAACTCACCCTGTGGGGCTGACCAGGGTGACCCTGGGAACTAAAAAGTACCTAACCCCACCCAGGTCCCCCAGGGCAGACCCAGGTGGGGGAGCATGAGAGAAGGATCACACACAGTGAGGTCTAGAACAGAACTAGATCCGGAACCTGAGTTAGAGTATGTAGGTGAGCCATCGTTAAAAACACATAGGTTAAGTTGAGAAAAAACATCTTCTAACATCTGACCTCTGCCATCATAGTGGTCACTACCCCAAAGGTGAGCATGACCGTTAAAATCCCCCATGAGAATAAAGGGAGGGGGCAGTTGATCTACTAAGTTAAAAATATCATTGCTACAGACCCGCAGTGATGGTGGCAGGTAAATACTACATATGGTTATGGTCTTTTTTAAGGTAACCCGAGCAGCGACAGCCTGAAGACAGGTGTCGATGCTAACGGGGCTACATAAAATTTGGCTACTAATGAGAAGAGCCGCTCCACCCGAGCGCCTCTCCGAATCAGAGCCTTTATGTATAACATTAAAACCATTAAAAGACACAGGGTCAGAAGTCTTCAGGTAAGTCTCCTGAAGAGATATTACTGAGGGGTTATAGAACTTGACTAAAAGACGTAATTCCTCAAAGTTAGCTCGAAAACCACGACAATTCCACTGAAGCAAAGAGTCCATGATTAAGTCTGATCTGGGGGTAAGGAGTTTTTCCCCCCTTTTTCCTTTACCTTGGAAGGAGTTGAAGAAACAGAGGGGGGCCGGCTCCCGGGCCTCCTCTGGTTCCTCGGAGAGGAAGGGGGTGGAGCTGCCGCAGCATCAGCAACAACAACTTCCACTCCCTCCATCCGCTCCTCCAGTGCAGCATATTTGTTTTGAAGGGGGACATCTGTGTTCCCCTTCTGGGCCCGTGCGCACAGCGGTCCCATAGATTTCTTAGACTTCTGGTCCTGGGCAGCGTTCCTGCCGCTAGAGTTAGCGGCCTTAGAAGGCTGACCAGAGCCAGAAGCCTTTGGAGTTGACTGACTAACAGGTTTGGGTGGGGGCTGAGGCTTAGGGGCAACAGAAGGCGGCACAACCGGACCGGCAGTGTCCGCCTTCTGCGTTCCCTGGCTCCTTGTCACCACCGGAGGAGAGTTACTCTCCAGGGGCGAGAGGAGCCGAGGCTCCGCCCCCAACCAAGAAGTTGGGGTCTGACATGAAAAGTCTTTGGTGGGGCGCTTGCCTGCCACCGCTGCACTAAAAGTATACACTAAGGTGTTAGAGGTTGGGGCAGCCGCAGCTGCACCAGGGCCTTCAACCAGTTTTTTGGCATCCAGAAAGGACAGCCCCTTCTCCACACGCACCTGCTGAATCTTGCACTCGGATATCCAACGAGGGCATTTCTTATCCGAAGCCATATGCGCCCCCTGGCAATTCACACACAGGGGGGTGGCTGTGCAGGACTCAGCAGAGTGTCCGGGCCTAGTGCAACGGGCGCATGAAGCCTCTGCCTGACGGCATGTCTTCTGCCCATGGCCATACTTTTGGCACTTAAAGCACCGGAGGGGAAGAGGGACGTACTTTTTCACTCTCAGGGAGTAGTAACCTCCCCAGATGGTAGTAGGAGGGGTGGGGGTGCCAAACGTCAGGATGATGGTAGGGAGACGGATCTCCCCACCACCTCGCTTGGAAGCGAAGCGCCTGACGCAAGTCACCCCCTGAGACTTAAGGTTCCTTACAAGTTCATCTTCTGACAGTTCTGCCAAAGCTTGATCTTTGATTACGCCTCTTGACGAATTCATAGTTTTGTGGGGTGTGACTTCCACAGGAGTGTCTCCGATGGAAGAGAGCCCCAGTAGCCCGCTGGAGTGTGCCCGAGTACGGCACTCCACCAGCAAGTCACCAGACCTGAGGCGCTGGGCGTCAGGCCTGCCAACACGGCTCCTGAGGGTCTCCCCCACCAGAAAAGGATGCAGCTTGGTAACTGGTTTCTCCTTCACCTTGCTATGGACAATGAGGAAGCGAGGCCATACGGCCGACGCCTGAGGTGTCGCTTCCTCACAGTCTGAATCACTGTCGTGTTCAATGTCGGCATCTATGTGCCGTTTCTGTGCTAGTTTTGGTTTTTTGGTTTTATCCATATTATATTAGTAGAGATATTCATCCCCCGGGGGTCCCCGCCCGCCACCGAGCCCAACAAGGGAAAGTGCAACTGTCGGCGGGTCTCCAGCCGACGCACAATGGAGACTGCCCGAAAGATATACTCAAGGGGGTAAGCCCGATTGAACCGTTTGAGCCACCGCCTTCTATCACACCGTTGAATGCAGGGGAATACTGGCGTAAAGCACCTAATCAGCAGCAGAAGCTATAGCATGGTGCTCCGTATAGCAACCCGCATGTCAACAGTGGGATAGGGCTCAACGTGACAAGAGCCGATTGACTAGGCCGGTACGACTAGCCTCCCGTTTAGGTAGAAGTCAAGGCCGAAGTGGAGTGTTGGCACCAGTGAGCCGCAGCCCAAAGGGAACCTCAGCCACCAGGATCCTCTTCTCCCCCGACACGGGTCTCCAAGCACGGCAAACACTTGGGATCCAAAGGACCAAAAAGTCACGAGTATTTTTAAGGACCAATCCAACATGGTACGACCTAGGTTAGCACAGCTCCTTAAAAACCGGACCAGTGAAAAGGCTGAACAACATATCTGCTGACATCAAGTCCTAATCCTGGACAAAGATGGCACCCGTCCGCTAGCCCACTCAGTCAGGGACTGAGCGGACTACCCACCTACGCCACGTGGAGGCCGGTGCCGGGTAGGCTGGCATGTCTCCAGGATAGAGGATCATCGCCTACCAAAGATCACCCTGTTCAGCGAGCTTGCTACTGGACACCATGACAGAGGGGCACCAAAGAAGAGATACAAAGACTGTCTCAAGAAGTCACTTAGTGCCTGCCAAATCGACCACCACCAGTGGTCTTCGCTTGCTGTGGACCGTGACACCTGGCGCTCCACCATTTACAAGGCAGCTGTCTCCTTTGAGGACTCTCGCAGAGCTAGCCTTAAGGACAAGCGGCTCAGGAGAAAAAACAGAGATGCCGCAACTCAGAACCCTGGCTATACCTCCCCCTGCAGCCACTGCGGTTGAACCTGCCTGTCCCGGATTGGCCTCCGCAGCCATGAACAAGCCTGCAGACGTCGTGGGCAACTCCTATAAAAATCTTCGTTCGCGAAGTCAAGCCAAGAGACATGCCGTAACATGGGCGGGCAGGCATCAAACTCTGACAGTGTAGTGTTTGTATGTGTATGTGACACAAACTAGCGGTTAAGTTTGTCGTGGGACAAGCTTAAAACTTGAGCGTATCTTCCCTACGAGAATTCTATGAACCAATTTTTCTGAGAACACACTGACGAAAAATGAATTTTTCATTAAAATGCATTTTTTTGAAAAATACTTACCGATGGTATGACATTGTGGAAAAGCCCTTAGCTAGCCTAATTTTAGCCAAAATTTGGTTGTGTCCGTATAAGGGGGTGTTGGCAGGAGTGGGGCGCCATAGACCAGGCCATGGCCTGAATACTATTCAGAATAGTCTCCCCTTATTCCCACCCGGTACGAGAATACCCGTCATCCCTCAGTTTAGTTCCTTAGCGCACTTGAGGCAAGCGGGGTAGGTGGGAGGGTCCTTCGAGTCATACCATCGGTAAGTATTTTTCAAAAAAATGCATTTTAATGAAAAATTCATTTGTTTTCTCAAAACACATTACCGATGGTATGACATTGTGGAATTCCGAAGAGGAGGCGGGTGCCGAAAAGACGCCCCTCCTGCCAACAGACCAACCCTCAGACCCGCCCTCCCGGAGCACACTCCCGATAATTTTAGTTAAGATACTTACGGCGCCTATGGCGCCGGGAGGGAGTGTTGCGCCGCCGTGATGTCTCCCACCAAGGCGAGGTTCTGCCTCTGGGTGGAGAGGTCCCTCAGGTAGAATCTAGTAAACGTGGTCTCAGCTCGCCATCCCACTGCCGCCACAATGTCCTTGACTGCACAGTTGCGGTCGAAGGCGAGACTGGTGGCCATGGCTCTGACCTCGTGTGCTCTGATGTTCATAAGCTGGGCTGCACCTGGGGCGAGGTCCTGATAGGCAGAGCGGATCACCCAACGGATCCAGGAGGAGATGGTCTGTGCTGAGATGTCGAGTCTACCTGGGGACAAAGGGAGAAAGAGGCGGGTACGTCCTCGGCGCAGCGGCTTGGTCCTGCGCAGGTATACACGTAATGCTCTCACCGGGTCCTGTTGTCTGGTCTCCCGGGTGGAGTCTGTCGTACGTAATGGGTGAATGGTCATCATCTGTGGGTTCGTCAAAGGCGACCGCGTCTTGGCCAGGAAGGATGGTTCAGGTAGCAACTGCACGGAACCGTCTGTCCGGAACTGCAGGCAATCTGCTCGTGTGGACAGCGCGTGAAGCTCACTGACCCTGGACGCCGTGGCTAGGGCCAACAGGAAGCACGTCTTTCGAGTAACGTCCGGCAAGCGCGCCAACTGCAGGGGTTCAAACCGGACGGAGTTGAGCCACGTCAGCACCCAAGGTAGGTCCCATCTAGGCAACAGCGAACGCAACGCCGGGCGTTGTAAGCCAAAGTGTGCCATCAAATCAGCGAGGTCTTTGCAGCCACCAGGATCGGGCCGGCCCAGGTGACGGTAAGTGTCAGCGATCATGGCAAGGTATCCCCGAATCGTAATTGGCGCCAATCTCTGGAAGTTGAAAAGCCAGAGGAAGAACTCCGCCAACTGTGGTGTCGTCAAAGCCGTAGGGGGGAGGTCGTTGTCACCACACCAGTTGCAAAGCACTCTCCACTTTCCCTCGTAAACTCGCCTGGTGGAGAGTCTGCGTGCAGCAGCGATAGCTTCCACTGCCGCACTAGAGAAGCCTCTGCTGGTGAGGGCGCGCCGCACAACCTCCAGGCGTGTAGGAGGAGCCGCTCTGGGCACGGATGAAACAGTGGTTGACGAGGTTGCTTGAGCATCGTGCGCGGACAGGGTAGCTGTAGTGGCGGGCACGTGGCTAGGTTCAACAGGTCCGTCGTCCACGACTTGGTCCAACTGAAAGGCGCCACCAGGAAAAGGATCGTGTTGCAGCCGCGGAGCTTGAGGAGGACTTTGGGAACCATCACCGACGGAGGATACGCGTAGGCGACAAGCCCGTCCCAGGGAATGGACATCGCGTCGACCGCCCAAGCTAGCGGGTCTGGCACTGGTGAGACGAACAGTGGTACCTGGTGGTTCCATCGGGTCGCGAAGAGGTCTATCATGGGGGTCTCCCACTTGGCCCCGATCATCTGGAAGATGTCCGGTCGCAGCGTCCACTCGGTGTGGAGGAGCTGTCCTCGTCGCGACAGGGAGTCGGCGAGCACGTTGAGATGCCCTGGAATGTGCCTGGACCGCAGGGTGATATCCCGATCCTCGCACCAGCGAAGCAGTTGGTACAGGAGGATGCACAGTGATGGAGAGTGGGTCCCGCCCTGCTTCTGTAGGTAGGCGACGACGGTGGAGTTGTCGGACAGAACCAGGAGCTCCTGTCCCCGGAGTTGCGAGTCCCACGTCATCAAGGCCTGCCAAACCGCTTTCAGCTCTAACCAATTGATGTGTCGGGTCAGGAGATCTTGAGGCCAAAGACCCGAGACTGTGGTGAACGAAGGTAGTAGGTGAGCTCCCCAACCGGTGAGGCTTGTGTCGACACAGAGAGACAGGTGAGGAGGTGGCGTATAAAGTGGGACTCCTGAAGCCAGCCAGATAGGGTCTGCCCAGCGGAGGAGGTGAGGTCGTAACATCGGAAGCACCGGAACCAGCGCGTCGATGTCGTCCTTCGAGGGCCGCCAATGCAGTAACAGGTGTAGCTGCACAGGCCGGGAGTATAGTCGCCCTAGGCGAAGCAGGTCGGCTGCCGCACTCATCAACCCCAGAAGTTGTAACCACACGTGTGCAGGGACGCTGTCCTGTATTGTGACGTGTCGCGCCAGATCGCCGAGTTTCTTGATACGAGCCGCCGGAAGCCGCACTTCGTTCAGGTCGGTGCGGAACTCCATTCCCAGGTGAACAAAGCGGCGGGACGGTGAGAGGTCGGACTTGCCCATGTTGACGATGAACCCCAGAGAGTCGAGGAGGACTAGGAACGCGTCTCTGTCTCTCTCCAGAGTGGAGTCTACCTGGTTCCTCAGGAGTAGGTCGTCGAGGTAGTTCGACGTAGGACTTGAGCTCGTCCGTCTGGCCCTGGCAACAACGGCGTCCATGATCCGGGTGAACACCCACGGGCTGAGGTTGAGGCCGAAAGGGAGGGCGCGGAACTGGTAGACTACTCCGGCGAAGCGAAGAAAGCGTCTGGCCGTAGGATGCATCAGAACATGAAGGTAAGCGTCGGCCAGGTCGAGGCTGACGGCGAAGTCCATGGGCTGCACCGCGGCTCGGAGGGCTCGAGCGGTCTCCATACGGAAGGCGGGGGCGACTATGAACTTGTTCAGGGCAGATAGGTCGATCACTGGTCGCCACTTGCCCTCCGGCTTGGGAACGACAAACAGACGGCTGTAGAAGGCTGGGGTGTCGTGTCGTAGCACCACCTCCGTGGCGTTCTTCCGGAGCAGCGCGTCCACCTCGGTGCGTAGCGCGTCGGCCCTGAGCCGGTCGGTCGGCACCGCAGTCCAAAGTGGGGACCGGCGCAGAGGAGGGGGAGATCGAAAGGACAGCTGAAGGCCCTGGCAAACAGTCGACAAGATCCACGGGTCGTCGGGAAACAGCGCCCTCCAGGCGACGCTGTGTAGTGCTAGCCTTCCGCCGACAGGAGACCCGGGAGCGATCGGCGGAGGCGGAGACGGTGGGCAGTCAACGGGCCCGTCCCCGCCCGAAGGGACGTCGGGCAGGTCTAGGCCAACCGGGGGCGGCGGGGTCCGAGGAAGAGGGATTCGGTGGACCGGGACGACCGAAGGCCGGTTTACGGGGGGGGAGACGTCCACGACTGGTGAAGGGGCGAGCGGAGGGTCTGGCGGGCCGCAAGACTCGACCCACAGGCCTGCGGGCTGGAGGAAAGCGCTGGGGAGCGACGCGGGTAGGCCACAGATCCTTATTCGACTCCTTAACGGCCTGCCAGTGTGGACCGAAGAGGAGTTCGCCGCCGACGGGGGCCCGTCGAAGCTGGTTCTTGATATCAGCCGGAAGTGTACAGGCTCGGAGCACCGCATCCCGACGCATGAGGTCGCAGTTCGCCGCCGCTGCCATGGCGTTAACTGAAGTATGGTAGGCAGCACGGTTACCAGAAACCGCCAAGGCTAGGATGTCTGTCAGAAGTGGGGCGATGGTAGGATCCCATGCTTCCTCAACGCGCCGAACTATGGCCTGTGTTGCCAAATCCAAAAATCCCGCTGAAGCAAGTGCATTGCGAATGAGTGAAGCCGTCGGATTCAGGCCCGGGGTGACGCCAGTTCGTCGAAACAGGCTGGCACAAGACAGCGCCAGGGGATCCACTGCCGGAAGCGGGCATGCGAAAGCTTGCGAATGTCCGGCGTACCAGCTCTGTCGGAACGCGATCGCCAGGTCTGCAGGCCACTTGTTGTCAGAGAAGAAGCCGGCGTCCCCGAGAGCCCCCTGAAGCAGGTGAGAGGAGAAGGCATCGCGAATGTCTCGGAACCCAGGAGGTTGCGGCAGGGACTTGAAGCGTTTAACGTGAAGTTCGGAGTCCACAAAGGCCGACGCTCTCTTCTTAGCAGGGGGAGAAGAAGGGCAATCTTCCGCCGGTAGAGCCGCCGCGATGAGTCGAGCAGCTTCGTCAAGGGCGCGCATGGTCTCCGTCCTGTGACTCAGTGAAGCTGGAGGAATCTCAGCATCTTCCTGTGACTGCGAGCGAGGGGTAGGGGAGGATTCCAGCCAGGCCGACACCGAGTCCTCCGGTGCCAGGCTGATGGCGTCATCCACCATAGCGGGAAGAAGTGAGGAATCGGGAGCCTTAGCGGGACCAAAGGGAGCCATAGCTGTCATTGGGCGGGGAGGTGGAGAGGCTGTCCGGTGTGTTGACCGGCGTCTGCTGAGACGACGAGGCGAGCTCTGCGGCGCAGCGAAAGTGAGAGAGTCGGAGCGAGCGACGTGGTGGCGATCCCGCGGGGAACGGCTGCGGCGTGAGGAGCGGGAGCTGTGCGAGGCTGGTCGGGTCCGACGTGATTCCGGAGGGCCCCGCGAGGGCGACCGTCTACGACGATGGCAGCTCCGATAAGAAGACCCACGAAAGGAAGAGTGAGGACTATCATGTCGCCTCGGCCCCACAGTACTGGTCCGCCGACGTTGACTCGCTAAGCGACAGCCGTCTCTGCGTGCGTCAGTGTAACCACTCCTGTCCGAAGAGCTACCCTCGCGAGAGCGGTAGCGGCGACCAGGGATTTGAAGAGGCGAAGGCCGACGTCTCTCCGGGCTGCGTCTTGATCGTGGGCTGTCTCTAACTAACACAACGGAAGAGATCGGAATGCCACCACTAACCTGAGATCTAGACGAGGATCGAGCCCTGTCGTCTGGTTCGTCCGTCCGTCGTGTTCCCACTTTGGGCTGTCGGTGGGTAGTAGAGTGGTCAGCTCTCGAGGCCGTGTCCCGGTGCCAGCGAGACTCGTGTGTCACCGTGTGACTACTGGTGCGTGGTCGTTCCCTCCTGTCATGCCTGTGCTCCGCCAAGTGCTTCTGGACTGGAAGCGTCGTAGACTCGGTTGCCGACGCCAGTCCGGGGGAAGGACCATAGTTGTCTGCCTTCTCCAGAGGTGTACCGACTGCAATCCCGTCCGCTTGCAAAGGTTCAGGACCAGGTCTCAAGGTCGCCACGGTAAGGGTAACCTCAGTGGGGCCCTCCGCGATAGTCTGCGACTTGCCAACTTTCTTTGTTCGGGACGCCTTAGCCACTGGAACCGGCTTGGTTCCCGTCTTGGTACTCCGCACCGGGTCTGTCAGTCGTTCCCTGACAGGAGTCGGTCGTTCTCGGCGGTAAAATCCCCACAGCTGCGACCATCTTTCTTCCAGCCATGGGGCGCACACCACACACGTATTGGTCGAATCGCAACCAGCACAGGGTAGGCAAACTGCATGCTCGTCCGATGGCCACTGAAAGTCGCCACACAACGTGCAGGTACGAACCTGGTATCTGTAACAAGAGGGTACAATGAAGAAACGAGCGAGCGTGGCCTCCGAGGTCACGCAAAATAAAAACGCGCGCGATGACGAAACGAACCTCATCGAATTCGAAAGAGTACAGCGCGTGCCTACGCTCGGCGCTCCTTCCCACCCTAGAGCGCCGGTCGAGGGCATCCACCGAGATATTACCTGTCCATGGCGGCAAACGTTAGCAACCCACGTCTCAGTCTCCCCCGAAGTGGACCCACTGTCAGCTGGTTGCAGAAACTCGTCGCCAGTCACGACCGGCCAGGCTCCGCAGTCTCGTCACAGCGCCAGTCAAGTGAGCACGAAGTCCCAACAGCTAACTCGTCGGCAAGTGAGTCCCCCAGTCGACGAAAGAGAACCGTCCCAGCAGCGAGCAATCAGTCCCACCGACTCAAGCTCCCCAGAACACAAGTTCCAAGTACACCGTCCAAGCTCACAACCACCAAGGTCAGAAGACCGGTCCAAGATCAAAACGCTCAGCACGGACAGACACAACCTTCCTAGCGCTAGCTAAGAACTAAACTGAGGGATGACGGGTATTCTCGTACCGGGTGGGAATAAGGGGAGACTATTCTGAATAGTATTCAGGCCATGGCCTGGTCTATGGCGCCCCACTCCTGCCAACACCCCCTTATACGGACACAACCAAATTTTGGCTAAAATTAGGCTAGCTAAGGGCTTTTCCACAATGTCATACCATCGGTAATGTGTTTTGAGAAAACAAAATGGCCATTCTAAGAAAACCAGTCTATCCGTATTTGAGTCTGTAATTTTTGTTATTTATACTAGATACTTTGCATACAGCTACATTAAAGACACTAATGAGTTTGTCAGCCAGCACTGTACCTCTTCAACTTTTTCAATGATAATTAATTCATTTTTGCAAGTTTTGGAACCACATTCCACTCCCACCAAACAGTCAGCCCTGGAAGAGGCCGTGTAGAAGACACCATTGCATGCCTTTCGTACACAGCTGGCATGCTTTACACCCTTTTTTATTCCAACAGTGTGTAATATCTAGCAGCTTCTGTAACATCGCTCAGCTCTCGGGTATGATTAGGTGAGACTGCGAAATGCATGTGAGCTCAAAACAACCTGAAATCATCTTGTTTATATATATATATATATATATATATATATATATATATATATGCAAAGCATTTTACAACTGGTCAAAATCAAATGTTGTTGAACTGTTGAACACAGTATGTTTAAACATGACAAACAGATTAATAAATAATATTATCTCTCTTGTGCATGTGGCCACCAGTACTCTTTACAATACCAGGTGGGTGCTTACAACAAGGGTTAAACTTTATAATCTAAAATACACAGAAACTTACCAGTTCTTCACTTGAGTCACTGTCTGGTTCCTCTGTTCAAAAATAAGGAAAAAAGACACTATCAGAAATGAAAACAGTCTAATGAGAGTGGTCTATACGTACACAGTTTTACAACCGTAGGAAATGATAATGATAAGAAATCAAATTAACAGATTTACCCCCCGCAGCCGCATTTTCTAAATTTTGAAGGTGTGATCTAAAGACTATGTACTAGTTCAGGAGATGGATTGACCATGATAATTCAAGGGTAGTGGCAGAGACAGACGCCAAGCTAATCTGGCACTACCCTTGAATTATCATGCTCGACCCATCTCCTGCTGTAGTGCATCAGGGCTGAATGGGTTAATATGTTCCAGCAGAGGGCCTTGAAGTATTGCAGTGATTTATCGTAGTGATTACTGCTTGAGCGCATAGACATCATCGGGTCCTATAAACAGTTAACACCAATTTCCCTATAGCTATACCAGTACTACTACACTACAGTAGAACCTCCTAATAAACATTCACCCCTTTTTACGGGCACCTGCTGTTTATGGTCACATTATATATTTGCGTGGCATGGACAATGTTTATTATATAAAGTACCTTGATCTTACGGCCACCTGCTGGATGTGGCCAACAATCAGCGTATTTGAGCCAAAAATGGCAAAATACCTGAAATGTCCTGGCACTGTAACGCCATTATAATTATGCAACAGGCCAATGACAGCTCAGTCAAGGCCTAGCCAGCCACCACATACTGACAGAGCAGAGACGTTGTGTCATTATGCAATGATGATGCGCCATTGGCTTGCCAGGGGTACGTAACAAAGGTTGCACTATCCATTCAACCCTGTGCACATCTCTTTTTCAAGTCGGTTTGCTGTGCAGTCACGTAATCTTCCACTGAGATGATCAAAACGTTACTTCTCTTTCGCTTGGGATGCTGACTTGATAGAAATTCTCATGCACCCTTGCAGATGGAAGGGGTCATGAGAACTGATTGCGTACGCACACCAAATCTTGTGTCACTGAATGTGTACCTACTTGACTGACCACAGGCCTACAAAATGATCTCAGTACTCTAATACTACACAGTGTGTATAGTAAAAATTGCTGAGATCAGCAAGACTTCCTGGCCTGTGGACTGACATTCTGACTCATGCACCTCTGCAGAGGCTCATGAGAATCTAATGCATACATGCGCCAACGTGCATCTTTGTGTTTGTAATTTCAGGAGACTGATGCTTGACCAGAACATTTGCTTCTTCAGGAGATCTGTGAATGCCACAGCTTGTATGTAAGTCAAGAAATCACGGCATCAAAACAAATCATTTAATCTTGAGTACTGAAATAAATGACTTGCCAGTTTTTACGGGCCAGCCACAAACCGTAAACAGCCGGTACTGATGATTCCATTTCTACACATGCCCGCGCTCAGTACGAAAAGATGAATTGACACTGACCCCAGCTCAGCCACCCCCTCCTTTCCCATTTGTTTAAGACATGAACACCACAGAGGCACACATTGACATGTGCCACTTTTTCTCTCACTTACTAGTACACACAAACACTTCTTTTTTGTCATCACTAAAGATAACAAAGCAGCAGTGTCACTAGCAAATTACCACACTTCACACAAGTATGAAGAGGTCAATAGAGGTCAATAGAGGTCCTGTTTTGGTGTAATAAGTGATGACTCATCCATATGCTCCCCAAACGGAAAATGGCAGGCAGAGGCAGTATCAACAGGCCTTCACTGCACAAATTACAGAGCTGAGGTGGAAGCCCTGGTCCGCGCTGCAAAGACCCTTAGTGGCACTGCAGACCCTGATGCCCAGATTGTCTTCCTGACTGATGCCATGTCTGTTCTTGAGGCAGCAACAGCAAGCAAGCTGCCCCATCTACAAGAGGCACTGCAAAACATCAAGTGCACGAGACTGTCCTGCAGTGGATCCCTTCACACTGTGGCATCTACGGCAATGAAGAAGCTGACAGAATGGCAAAAGTGGGCGCAGAGAAAGAACAAGACGAAAATGGAGTCAGCTTCACAGAAATGAAGACCATCATTAAGACTGTGTACAGACCACCACAACGGCCCCTAGACAGTTACCATCAGCTGTCCAGACAAGAGCAGGTGACCATCTTCCATCTGAGGACCTGGCACAACTGACTCAATTTCCACCTGCACAGATGCTTCCACCTCATGCCATCTCCCCTGTCCCTTGTGGGAACCACCAGCTGCTGAGGGAAGAGATAAGGCTGAAGCCCGCCACTCTACAATAGAAACTGTACAGGCCTGTGGAGGCACTACAGAAGAACACAGATTTCATTTTGAGAGCCAAACTCCAAGAGTGACAGCGTTCCAGAAGAAGAAAGAAATCCATATGCTCCTATTCGATTGTCACAAGCAAGCCTAGGTCCATTTCCATCAAAACTCTCATGAACGGCCACCTGTTGTTTATGGACACATTTTGTTGGCAACAGGGGTGACCGCTCATTGGAGGTTCTACTGTACTAGTAGTAGTACTGTAGTAGTACTGGCCTTGTGAGATGAGACTTACCAACCGCTACAGGCTGAACAAAATTCTTTTTCTTTGGAGGCACAGGTTCTTTCTTGAACCTGCAACAAAGTCAAGAAATAGATAGTACACAGGATAATACTTTTTGTCACCTACTCAAGAAATATAGACATTTTTCACGTGCTATGTTATTGATTTGTCATCTCTCAAAGAACATCAATTTTACAAAACGCTTAACAAATACTGGCTTTAAGGCAACCATCATTAACGTGCACTGTGAATGTGATGATCTTGTGGCTCAGCTACAGACCATCTAGTCAAAATTTCATTAAAATAGTCATACCTTTTCGGGTTCCTCTTCTTCTGGTCTGGTAGGACCACTGAAAAAAAAAAGAAGAAAAACATTGTAACGATAGAACTCTTCTAAAACACTGGTAAATGTCCAATCATTTACTACCGCTCTGATTCTAACTGGCGTCTTACCACTGAGCAGTTTTAGTGTGGTGTTGTTTTAGTTTGTTTTATTTTTGTCGGTGAATTTAGTAATGCCAAAGACGAAATAAGATCAGCTCCACAGAAGCATGTTTATCTAGCGTGTTATTACAGTTCAAACAACAAAGATCAATATAGTGAGTATCTCACCGGGGTCCTCTTGCTTTCTGTGCTTTCTGCCAGGCCCTGATGGCGTTCTGTCAAGTGGTCTTTTCCTCCCCATACTTGCGTTTTCTTTCAGCCACGTGCGGGTCCTCGACAGGAAGTTGACAATAAAGTCGGTTTCCGGTAGATGTCGGTCAAACTTGCTTGGTTTACTGGTTTTAATAGTAAAAGAAATATTATGGAAGCACATTAAAAGTATGTACTTAAGGATTAAAAATTATACGTGTAAATATTTGGAAATATATGTATATATACACAGAAACCACTTTAGCGACAGTACATGTATTTACTACAATACAAATGAAAATTTTTGTTTAGCTGACCAAAACCAATCAGCAGCAACAAATACACATGGAACATTGAAAACCACTGTCGGTAATTTCGTGTCATTTTTAATTGGAAGCCAACTTATGATATTACTGCTGCACATATTTCTTGATTTGCTGATTTTATGTTCATTCTGACGTAATTCGGTCGGTCCCTATTTTACCCAAATTAACCTGAATAATACCCTACTGACCCCCAAATTACGCCCAAATGAATAATACCGTGTCAGTGTGGTGTATGTCTGCATGTGGAGAGGATTGGGGGCGGGGGGGGGGGGGTGGTTCCAGACTCCTCCCAGGCCAAACATTCTTGCGGAAAATGCTATTTAACCTCCCCTCCCCACCTCCCCGGCCTTCGCGATGCAAAGTCTACTGATGTGCGGACTCTTGCCGTTTGAAATTCAGTGTTCAAACCTGTTGTTGTTGTGTGTGTGACTGTATGTTTTTGAGCTTTAGATACTTTTATGTGTCAAATTAGTGTAACATTTATTGTAGCTTTTACTTCACTGTTCTTGTACTTTTTGTTTTGTGATTTTTTTTAATTTTTTTTAATTTTATATATTTTTTTAGTATTGTAAAGCGCTGAGAGATCATTAATCTGGAGATTAACCGCTATATAAATGTACATTAGTATTATTATTATTATTATTATTATTATTATTATTATTATTATTATTTTCTCGAGACAAGAGGACACTGCCGGCTTGCTCGAACTCAGTGAATGGACTAATGGACTGCACTTGCTAGGCTGGAACAATCATTCAGTCAGTTGAGTTTGGACACCCCTGTCCCGTCCTTCCCCCCCCCCCCCCTTCATCCCCCCCTTCTTTCATCCCCCCCCCCCCCATTTGTTTCTACCCCCCCCCCCCCTTGCCCCCAACCCCTTCTTTCCCCCTTCCCCCTCCCCCTCCCCCCGCCCCCTCCCCGCCCCCCCTGCCCCCCCCCCCCCCCCCTGTGTCAGGTTGAAGGTTCCTTGATCCTGATCAGTCTTGAAACTACAATGCTGTCGCTAATTGCTGGCTTAGTCGCAGTGGATCTAGGAGAGCGCAGAGGCGCTGCTTAAGTCCAACTTAGTGCCAGTCCTCTCCAACTGAGTGAGCTGGTTCCGCCACTCAGTTCGTAAAGTACAAGTGAAAACGAGCGTTTAAACTGTTCACCTCTAGCTGTGGCCAGTACGATGAAACTTTAGATTTACAAAAGATGTTTTCGGCTGTGCCAAGGAAGTCACTCCAGTAAGATAAATCAGTGCACCACTCAACTGAAATTATTTCTTGAGGGCTGGTGTCAGAAAATCTGGCATGGCCGGCACCAGTCCACAACAACTTGTACCGGAAAGAATAACTTGAGACCCGGTAGCTGGACTCACAATCCAGGGGGAAAAAACGGATTTATTCAATAACATGTCCGTTGAAAGGTCCTGGTAAATCAAAGTGGCACAGTTGGAGTGCGCCTGAGTTGATCAGTGTTCAGGTCGTACTCCATAGGCAATAGATTTCCCTGTCCCCCATAACCCGCCCGTCAGGGCCGTCCATGATCACCTCGGTGCTGTGGACGTTAAACCCGAACTAACCAACCAACCAACTTGAGACGAAGTTCCCAACTGCGGGCCTGCAGACTGGGTATACAGACTCCTGTAGAATCTTGGATTTGCGACCTGGGCCTCTTGACTGAGGTGTAGTCCCCATAAATAAACATTGCCCTCTTTCCACCTGGGTTAAAATTATGTCAGAATTCTGTCCATCCCATCCAAACTAAACGTTAACCCCCCACCCCCTCTTCGGTAGGTAACTGATCCGACCCTGACGACCGTCAGCCTTCACTGTGACACCAGAGATATACACAACATTGACAATCAAGACCAAAAAGGTGACTGCCAAAAAGGTAATTGTGTTGCACCCGTCTTACTAAGCGTGTTTCACTCCGTTGGGTACTTCACAACATTGACTGTATTATTTGTTTTCATTTGGGCATTTGGGTGTTATTTGAGTGCATTTGGGTAAAAACACGGACCCGTAATTCGGTGTGCGTTTTATAGTACCATCCCTTGATTCGTCTGCTACATTTCCGCATTTGTATGTACACTAGTCGCTTTTGTTCATGTAGCTGTACGTGCACATCCAGAAATAATTTTGTGAAATACTCATTGGAGTCGTTTTGCGTAGGCAGCGATTACTGATTGTATTGTGAGGGAGACGAAATGCAAGCTGGTTTTTGGGACATTAGATAACCAACAAGATGACTTCCAAAGAGTGGCTCACTTTGATGTCCCTCATTTGTGGCGGTAAGGCTTCTCTGATGATATTTTCATTTATTCCTGCTGAGTAACCCCCTTTGCTGGCTGCTTGCTGAAGGGTTTTTTTTTTTTTTTTTTTTTTTTTTTTTACTGTGTAAATGTAAGAGGTGACGTTTTTCCATTTTCCAACTTGTCCAATATGACTTTCACTTGCCGGCAATATATCTCTCACACACTGCATGGTTGTGTAACATCCAAGCAGTCATAATAACATCAATTGTGTAAGTTCATGGCTAGTTTAACATCGTACTTTTTTTTTTTTTACTGCATTTTCAGTCAGCTTGGCATACACAAGGCTTTTTTGCCCCAAGGTCCCATTTCTCATATTTTGGAGGTGTTTGCCTAACGACTATGTACCAGTTGCAGGGGATTAATTGACCATGATAATTCAAGAGTAGTGCCAGATTAGCTTGGCGCCTAAATTTTCATGGTCAATCTATCTCCTGCTGTAGGGACTCGGGGCTAAATGGGTTAACTTTTGTTTGTTAGTTTTTCCTAGGTTGTGTGCGGTGTGCTGTGACTGTGAGTTTTGTTCATGGAGTTAAAGCACAAACTGCAAATGATCTTTTGGAATTTACTTACTTACGCCTGTCACCCCTACCCGGGTATAGGCCGTCGACGAGAGACCTCCAGCAACTCCTGTCCTGTGCTTCTCCTTCGATTCTACTCCAGGTGGTTCCCAGTCTCTTGACGTCTGCTTGGAGGTCTCGACGCCAGGAGTTTCTCGGCCTACCTCTTTTCCTCTTTCCCTGGGGGTTCCATGACAATGCCTGCCTAGTGATACTGGAAGCTGGCTTTCTCAGACTGTGACCGATCCATCCCCATCTTCTTCGCCCAATTTCATTCTCTGCTGTTATCTGCTCTGTTCTCTCCCAGAGTCTGACGTTGCTGATCTTCTATGGCCAGTGGATTTTCAAAATTCTTCTAAGGCAACTGTTCATGAAGGTCTGTACTCTGTTGACTGTGGTTTTTGTCAATCTCCATGTCTCTGCTCCATATAGGAGAACTGCTTTTACATTGGAGTTGAAAATCCGGACTTTGGTGTGTTGTGACAGCTCTCTGGAACTCCATACTTTTTTCAACTGGAGAAAGGCTGCTCTGGCTTTACCGATTCGTGCTCTGACATCTGCATCAGTGCCGCCTTTTTTGTCTATGATGCTCCCGAGATAGGTGAAGGACTCCACCTCCTCCAACGGGGTGCCAGCAAGCAAGACTGGTTCTTCCCTGGTTGCGTTCAGCCTCATTGTCTTTGTTTTCTGTTTGTGAATGGTGAGGCCCACTTGGGACGAGATGTCAGCAAGCCTCGTGGTCTTGTCCTGCATTTGTTGATGAGTGTGGGACAGTAATGCCAAGTCGTCTGCAAAATCGAGGTCGTCAAGCTGTGTCCACAGTGTCCACTGTATTCCACTTCGTCTGTGCTCTGTGGTCATCTTCATGACCCAGTCTATGGCCAGTAGGAAGAGGAACGGAGACAGCAGACACCCCTGCCTGACACCAGTTCTGACCTGGAGCTCTCTGGTGAACTGCCCTTCGTGGATCACGCGACATGTCATGCCATCATAGCTGCTCTTGATCAGGCGGACGAGCTTTGTGGGTACACCGTAGTGTCGTAGGAGTTTCCACAGAGTCTCTCGGTCCACGCTGTCAAATGCTTTCTCATAATCCACAAAGTTGACGTACAGCGGGGAGCTCCACTCCAGAGACTGTTCCACGATGATGCGGAGAGTGGCGATCTGGTCTGTACATGATCGGTTCTTCCTGAATCCTGCTTGCTGGTCTCTCAGCTGGGGGTCAACGGAGCTCTTCATTCTTTCTAGGATGATCCTGTTGAAGACCTTTCCTGGTACTGACAGCAAGGTGATTCCTCTGTAGTTGGAACACTTGCTGAGGTCGCCTTTCTTGGGAAGCTTGATTAGGTACCCCTCCTTCCAGTCAGCCGGCATCACCTCCTCATCCCAGATCTTTTCAAACAGTGGGTACAGCATCTCAACTGTTGTCTCTAGGTCTGCTTTCAGAGACTCCGCTGGGATGCCATCTGGCCCTGCTGCTTTGCCATTCTTCAAAAATGCCACTGCTTTTCTGATCTCTTCCCGGCTGGGTCTGTCACAGCTGATGGGTAGGTCGGTCTCTGCCGGCTGGATGTCGGGGGGGTCGGGTGGGCTAGGTCTGTTCAGTAACTCTTCAAAATACTCGGCCCATCTGTCGAGTTGGTCTGCTCTGTCTGCAATAGGCTTGCCTTCTTTGTCTTTTACTGGTCTTTCTGTATGGCCATACTTACCCGACAATCTTCTGGTAATGTCGTAGAGCTGTTTCATGTTGCCGCTGCCTGCTGCCTTTTCTGCCTCTGCTGCCAGGCAGTCTGTGTAGGCCCTCTTGTCTGCCCTGATACTCCTCTTCACCTCGCGGTTGGCTTCCCAGTATTCCCCCTGTGCCCTTACTTTGGCTGCTCTCGTGCGACTGTTGTTGACCGCTGCTTTCTTCTGCTTCCTCGCTTCTATCTTCTTCAAGGTCTGTGCCGACAGCCAGTCCTTGTGGTGGTGTTTCCTGAACCCTACAGTGTCTTTGCAGGTTGAGTTCAGCGCCTCTCTAACTGCCTTCCACTGCTGCTCTGTGGTGACCGCCTCCTCTTCATTTACTAGCTCCTGTAGCGCTTGAAACCGGTTGGACAGCACCAGTTTGAACTCTTCTCTAACTCCAGTTTCTCTCAGGAGGCCTACATTATAGCGCTGTCTTCTTGTTGTCTCTGTGCGGCTTTTCTTTAGCTTGAGCTTCATTCTTAAGGTAAGCAGATGGTGGTCTGAGGCGACATCTGCTCCCCTCCTCACTCGAACATCTTGAAGGGATCTTCTGAATTTCTTGCTAATGCAGATATGGTCTATTTGGTTCTCTGTTGTATGGTCAGGTGAGACCCAAGTTGCTTTGTGTATTCTTCTGTGTGGGAAGATGCTGCCTCCAATGACAAGTCGGTTTAGAGCACAAAAGTCTACAAACCTCTCCCCGTTCTCATTCATCTCCGAGCCTAGTCCCTGTCTCCCCATCACCTCTTCGTATCCGGTGTTGTCCTCCCCTATTTTGGCATTAAAATCGCCCATGATGATGGTGATGTCTCGCTCCGCACATTTGTCCACGGCACTCTGGAGTCGGTCGTAGAACTCTTGTTTCTCTTCCTCGTCACTGTCATTGGTGGGCGCATAACACTGGATGACGTTCAGCTTGAGCTTTTTCTTGGTTCTAAAGGCTGCTGTTATAATTCTTGGCCCAAGAGGTTCCCAGCCCATCAGCGCTCTCTGTGCCACTGGTGACAGCATGAGTGCTACTCCTTCTGTATGGGGGGCATTCTCCTCTTCATGACCTGAATACAGAATCATCTCCCCACTTAACAGCCTTTTCTGGCCAGACTGCGTCCATCTGGCTTCACTGATGCCTAGCAGGGAAAGGTTGTACTTTTGCATCTCCGCTGCTATCTGGGCGGCCTTGCCGCTCTGGTACATGGTCTTGACGTTCCATGTGCCCATGGTTGTATCCCTGGATAGAGAGAGGCGGCTCGGTCCTGTGGCTTCCGAAGACTTCCGGCTTTCACCACAGGACGTCATAAGTCTTCTAGTAGAAGAACCTTCCTCCTCCAGGAAAGGAATTACTGTTAGTCTTTTCGTCGGCGTTTTTGTAGCTATTTCCTTTTTTGCAGGGTGGGGAAGCTAACCCCACGCCCAACCCCCTTACTAGGAGGACCAGGGGTTTTCTGTCGGGGTCACCTTCCCTTAGACCATGTTGGTTCACGGCACCTTATTTCATTCGGTGCACCCCTCTCACGAGGGACCCCCTATCCACCACCCAGGGGACGCGCCTCAACGCCGTATCTTTTGGAATTTGGTTCTACAGAATTGATGAATCAGTTTTAAAAAATCCATTTTCTATCCATACACCCCCCCCCCCCTCCACCATCCCACCCCACCCCCATATATTACCACTGGGCTGGGCATATTGATTTGTACCCTTGTTTTCAGATTGAACATAGTAGTGCCATAGGGTGGTGCCAAATAGCTTGGCTTAGAGAAGAAAACTTTGTTTGTGCTTTGTTATTGACATTTACCACTTGTTTTCTGATCAACTGTACTAATATTTCCAGGCTTGGCTCATCCACTGATAAATCTTATTGGGTAACTCTTTGGCTGCCACTAGCGCATTTTGTCACAATGATTCCTGTAGGAATCATCGTGCCAAAAAGCGCTTGACAGCATGAGGTTTAACATCTGAAAAAAATAATATGTCAGCTTTACCCCTTGTTTTCAGCTGTTGGGAACATCACAGTTATCCCCCCAGAGTTCACCGTCAAGTACACAGACCAGGGCTACCCGTACGGCAACTTGACTATCCTCTGCCAGCCGTCTGTACCTGATATGCTCGGAATCTCCTTCATGCAGATACACAGCAAACGCAGAGACACTGAGGACATTGTTCCGCTGGTGAGTTTGTCACTAGATCTCAACCAGGGCACTCCTGTGAAACAATCGGGACTCACAGGCCGCACAGCTGGCATCCGTGGAGCAGTCGTGCGAAACAAACCAGAAGAGTCCTACCTCAGATTGGAGTTTGTGGACAGGTCATGCTTGGACGAAGGGACATTCTATTGCAAAATAAATTTCTTCAGGGATGGAGTCCGACCATATGAAGTCTGGAGTGATTCTGCAGAAGTGACAACCACAAGTAAGTACATGTATCTAACTTTATTTGCACTAATATTGCCTTTAACCAGACTACCAGAAATCTGGAGGGGTTCGGCTGAGGTGACGACCACAAGTAAACACAGTGTACTGGTTTCAACAAATTTGTTTAACTCTTAAATTCCCAGAATGAAATGACTCCCATTCTTTAGAATGGAAGTCGTTTCATTTCGGGAGTTCATGAGTTAAACTCCGCTTGCCACCAAACACCAGGCACCAAGCTAATCTGGCACTACCCTTAACCCATTCAGCCCTGACACTACAGCAGGAGATGGGTCAACCATGATAATTTAAGGGTAGTGCCAGATTAGCTTGGCACCTGTCGGCACCAAGCTAATCTGGCACTGCCCTTGAATTATTATGGTCGATCCATCTCCTGCAACTGGTGCATAGTCATTAGATGACACCTCCAAAATTTGGGAAATACGGCCGTCGGGCCGAATGAGTTAAACTGTCATGGCCAGTCTTGTCTCCCACTGTAGTGTCTACAGTCAAATAAATTTGCTTATCTTGTTTTACCTCCACTTTTGGCATCTGCTGCACACACACACGGTACACACACACATTCACGGACACAGTTCTTTCCTGTAAAATTGTGTTTTCACACATCTTTGAAATATATTTGAAATAAATGACATGGACAACAACAACAACAACAAAAAACACTTCAGAAAAAAACTACATGTATGTTTCTTGAACTTCATTTACTTATTGGTTATTTCTCGTAATGTACTCGCTTGGCAGTCACATTGTTGGTCTCAATAATTTCAAACAGACATCACTATGAAAGTGTGTAATGAAACATTTTCTTTATACAGCCGAGCCGGACAGTATGCTGTTGCATCATTCTCCTGCATACGACTCGTTTCTGGTAAACCAGACTGTGGAGCTGCGTTGTTCGGGACAAGTGGGGTCACCTCCAGCATGGCTCAGGTGGAAGTGGCGATATGTTGGAGCAGAAGATTCAGTGAGTTTAGAGCAGCTGATAGGACTTGCTGTTTTGTGTATGTTTAACCCATTTAGCTTCAACGCCCTACAGCCAGAGATGGATTGACCATAATAATTCAAGGGTAGTGCCAGAATAGCTTGGCACCTTTAGGCACCAAGCTATTCTGGCACTATCCTTAAATTATCATGGTCAATACATCTACTCCAACTGGCACATAGTCGTTAGGTGACGCCTCCAAAATTTTGGAAATGCGGCCGTATATGGGTTGACACTTTGAGTGATACATCGGAACCAGCTCGTCAAAGGTATGCGGGGTATCCAACCATCTATGAGAGGCTGTGTTGTGTTCGTTTAACCCTTTGTGCCTTAGTGTCACAATCCCCAGATTCTGGAGTTGTCCTTTGAAGGCTGCATTACAATTCAGGAGGCAGGTCTGCCATGATCGTTCAAGGGTTGTGCCTGAACAGCTTGGCGCCTGGGGGCGCCAAGCTATTCTGACACCTCCCTTTAACTATCACGGTGGATCCATAATTGCCTGTTGTGTGTTGCGGTTAAATGAGTTAACTCATTCAACCTTACACATGACAGGAATTGAGAGACTGACCATGAAAGTTCAATGGTGGTGCTACAATGGGTTGGCACCTCTAGGCGTTGCACTACTCTGGTGCCATCCAAGAGCTGTCGTGGTTGATCCATAATGAGTTATTATAGTTAGTCTATAACCATCATTGATTGGCTATGATTAAGGAGTGGCTCCAAATATCCACGTTGATCATCTGTTTGGCTGTCGGTAGTGTGTTTTGTTAAGGTGCGTCCTGCAGAAATCTCCTCAACAAAACGCACTTATCAATAGCCCAAGAAATATTATTGACTTGCATGGATGTGTTTTATTTTTATTTTTTTCTTCGTGTTTCAGGAATTTCAGCAGATTACATTTGGTGTGCTTCATACAGAGGGACCTTATCCACAAGGATTTTGCAAGTATGTCAATGCAGACAGCTAGGTCAGCCTCAATATTTCATGCATTAGTATGGCCCAGGCATGCTACTTCCACCTCCGCCGCATCGGTCAGATCAGAAAATACCTCACCACCGAAGCTGCCACCAAACTTGCTGTCTCTCTCATCCTATCTCGCATCGACTATTGCAACTCTCTCCTTTCCGGCCTCCCTCACTCCACCACTTCCATTCTCCAGCACGTCCAGAACAATGCTGCCCGCCTCGTCCTCAGAAAGAAAAAATCCGACCACATCACACCCCTGCTCAAACTCCTTCACTGGCTTCCCATCCCACAACGCATCCAATACAAGATTCTGTCTCTCTGCTACAAATCCCTGAACAACTGCGCTCCTGCCTATCTCTCCAACTTACTTCACCGCTACACTCCTTCCCACTCCGCCTCCGACCCTCTCCGTCTCCACATCCCCCGCACCAAACTCAGCACTTTGGGTCCCCGCTCCTTCTCAGTTTATGGTCCATCCACCTGGAACACTCTCCCACTCTCTCTCCGTCAGAAAGACTCTCTCTCCTCCTTTCAGTCCGCCCTCAAAACTCACCTCTTTGAACAGTTCTAGCACTATATCATCACACTCCCCACAAAAGCTGACTGTCGCAATGTATTTCACCATTTGTTGTACGTGAGTCGTTGTCTAAAGCGTGCGCATGCGTGCGCGAGTTGTGAGTGCGCACTTAGAGTTATAATTATTATAAGATAAGCGCATTATAAATACCGTAATTATTATTATTATTATTATTATTGCAAAATACATTAGATGTGGACAAAACATAGGCACTCGAGTGGATGCCTTGTGAGCAAACTGTGTCAGGGCCACCTGTGGCTGGCTCTGAGCACAGCAGGGCGCAGGCCAGTGGAGGCTGACATCGGCTTAAAGACATTTTGCTTTTTAACAAGCCAAGATGAATTCAGTGCCACCTTGACCCATTTAGCCCCAACTCCCTACAGCAGGAGATGGATTGACCATGATAATTCAAGGGTAGTGCCAGATTAGCTAATATGGCACTACCCTTGAATTATCATGATCGATTCCTCTCCTGCAACTGGTACAAAGTTGTTTGATGACACCTGCAAAATTTGGGAAATGCAGTCGTTCGGGTTAAATGGGTTAACGCGAATAGGAGTAACAAGACGAAAATGGAGTCAGCTTTACAGAGATGAAGACCATCATTAAGTCTGTGTACAGACCACCACAACGGCCCCTAGACAGTTACCATCAGCTGTCCAGACAAGAGCAGGTGACCATCTTCCGTCTGAGGACTGGGCACAACCGACTCAATTTCCACCTGCACAGACGCTTTCACCTCATGCCATCTCCCCTGTGCCCTTGTGGAGAAGCAGAGCAGACCACAGAGCACATCCTCCAGGACTGTGAGAACCACCAGCTGCTGAGGGAGGAGATATGGCAGAAGCCCGCCACTCTACAAGAGAAACTGTACGGGCCTGTGGATGTGCTACAGAAGACCACAGATTTCATTTTGAGAGCCAAACTCCAAGTGTGACGGCGTTCGAGAAGAAGAAGAAGAAGGAGTAACATGGTCTGATTTCATTGATCTCAGGTATGAGAGTAAGCCGAGGCTGACCTGTGCTAGTGATACCGTCAATCCTAGTAATTGGATCAGTTACATTGATCAGCAGCATTAAACCACTCATCAGTATCAACATTAAATGCAGTGTAAATTAAGCCCCTAGTGCACACAGCTGCTGGCTCTATAAACAGTACCAGTGGCTAGCTGAGCAACAGGGTTGACAGACACTTACGAATCATGGGACCACTGGAGCAAAACGAACCTGCACCAAGTAACGAGTTGCAGACTACACTGAAGTGATATATGTCTGCATACATTCACCCTTATCACTCAGAATACACTAGTGTGTGAAATAAGTTTGACTAAAATAGTTCAAGGGTAGTGCCAGAATAGCTTGGCGCCTCTAGGCGTCAAGCTATTCTGGCACCACCCTTGAACTAAAGCCATTGGTCTATATCCGTATCTGTAATAATAATAATATAATAATAATAAGCGCATTAAATAGGCGCTTTATCCCAATTGAAAATCAGCTCAAAGCGCCGCCGCGAACTGAACCCAGCAAGCACGCTCACGTGAAAAACACGCACATTCACTCACACACTGTACATAAACACAGAACATTCACGTGGTGCTAAGGGCAATCTCAAGCGAGCTACTGTAGTTTTTGGAAATTCAAAGTCGTTTGTATTTGAAATTTGATTAAGTGGGCTGAAACTGATACCAAAGTGGAGGGGGAGGAAGAGCCGGAGTACCCGGAGAAAGAACCCCCGACGGTCCGCCCGAATTAACGGTGACACTTACTAGAGGAGAAAAATCCGACGCCGGAACCCGTAATCGAACCTCGCACCTTTAGCATTGGTGGCAGGCGCCTTAACCACTGCACCACGGACCGCCCCAGTAAGTACTATAATGTAGCTTGCATGTGGCAGTGTACAAATTTGAAGCTTTTAGCCTCAGTATGATATGGGTTCACTTGTACAGTGTCAGCTGACGCAGACTGTGTTTCTGCAGTCTTCGTTAATTCAAGACTAAAACACCCTAGATGTCCCAAAATCCAGACCCAAAAGGTGACTGTCAACCGTGTAAAATGCAGAGAAGAACCCAACAGAAAAAGAAACACGCTTACAACACAACAACTCCACCAGGGAGGCCCCTTTGGGGGCTTAACTGCCTGTCCCAAGTCAGGATAAAGGAGGAGGGTTAGGCGTGGGGCTAGCGACTCCACCCTGTAAAAAGAAACTTGCTACGGAAACGACAACAAGGGAAAAAGCGACAACCGGCGCTGGGAGCGAAGCAGACCAGGAAACTGGACTTATGACGGATGGGGACCAAAGCCGCAAGGACGTCTCCACCCCGATAGCGGAACTCCTGACGCCAAAACGATGGATCAGAATTGGATGCTGGAACGTGCGAACGCTCTACCAGACCGGAAAGCTTGCGCAAGCAGTAAGTGAACTGAACCGCTACAAACTAACCCTCATGGGAGTAACAGAAGCAAGATGGACTGGTGCTGGCAGACAGAGGTTGAGCTCCGGAGAAGTCATCATCTGGTCTGGAAGAACAGACAACGAACACCGAGAAGGAGTTGCTGTCATCATCAATAAGAGCAAGGCCAACACCGTTCTACAGTGGAAACCTGTGAACGAGCGCCTGCTGTACGTCAGGATGAATTCCAAATACGCAAAGCTGTCTATTGTAGTGGGCTACGCACCGATAGACGACGCGGAAGAAGAGGATAAGGATGCATTCTACGACGCTCTCCAAGCTGTTTTGGAAGACATCCCTCGACATGACGTGCTGATGCTGATCGGTGACTTCAACGCTAAGGTCGGCTGCGACAATGAAGACAGAGAGAGGACCATGGGACGACATGGAGCGGGTGTGATCAACGACAACGGGGAGAGGCTGGTCAATTTCTGCGAGGAGAATGACTTAGTCATAGGAGGGACCCTGTTTGCGCATAGGGAGATCCACAAACTCACATGGAAATCACCAGACGGCAAGACCCAGAACCAGATCGACCACATCATCATTAATGGTCGCTGGAGGCACTCTCTGCAGGATGTGCGAGTGATGCGACATGCTGACATTGGCAGCGACCATAGTCTTCTGGTGGGGAAGGTGACATTAAAGCTTAGGAAAGTAAAGATAGGAGACACCAGAAATCAGCGCTACGACGTGGCCAAGTTGAAAGACCCAAAAGTGAAAGAAGAGTTTAGGTTGGCCCTCAGGAATAGATTTAGTGTTTTGGAAGATGAGACAGCGCTGACTATTGAAGATTTCAACAGAGCCATGAAGGAAACAGGAGGGGAAGTTTTAGGATACAGAAAGAGCAGGAAGACAGAGTGGATCTCAGAAGACACGTGGGCTCGCATAGAAGAGAGAAGACAGATCAAGAAGAAACTTTTGGACACCAAATCACCAAGACTGAAGGAAAGAATATCAAGAGAATACAGAGAGAAAGATCAAGCGGTGAAGACATCAGCGAGAAGAGACAAGAGAATGCATACAGAAAGGCTGGCAGAAGAAGCGGAGGCAGCTGCAAAACAGAGAGACATGAAGACAGTGTACCAAAACACCAAGAAGCTGAAGGGCGACTACGGGCAGCACCACGACCTTCCAGTGAGAGCTGAAGATGGAACTCATGTCACAGTAGAGGAAGAGAAGCTGAAGAGATGGAAGCAACACTTCGAGTCCATCCTGAACCGCTCAGACCCACCAACCCTCACTGACATTCCTGAAGCGGAGGAGGACCTGGACATTAACCTCGGCAACATTACTATTGCGGAAGTCAAGCAGGCCATTCAAAAGCTGAAGAACGGGAAGGCACCTGGCGATGACGGAGTGTGTCCCGAGATGCTGAAAGTAGAAGATACGGTAACGCCGCAGCTTCTTTGTCAGATTTTTCAAAAGATCTGGGACACTGAGGAAGCGCCGAGCGATTGGAAGACCGGCACCATCGTCAAACTTCCGAAGAAAGGAGACCTGGGGAACTGTAACAACTGGCGAGGCATCACCTTATTATCCCTCACCAGCAAGATCTTCAGCCGCATTCTCCTTGAACGCATTACGACAGCAGTGGATGGCATCCTTCGCCAGGAGCAGGCAGGTTTTAGGAAAGGCAAGTCCTGCATTGACCATATTTTCGTCCTGAGACAGATCCTTGAACAGTCTAACGAATGGAATGGATCCCTCTATGTGGTCTTTGTAGACTTTGAGAAGGCCTTCGACAGTCTGCATCGAGACTCCCTTTGGAAAATCCTGCGATACTATGGAATCCCCCAGAAACTTGTCAACATCATCAGGTCCCTGTACAAGAATTTTGAGTGCAGAGTCGTCCACAACAACCAGCTCACCGAACCGTTTAAGGTGGAAACCGGAGTGAAACAAGGATGTATTCTTTCGCCGATCCTCTTCTCAATGGCAATTGATTGGATCATGCGCCACACCACAGAGGGAAGGAGGCAGGGAATTCAGTGGACGCTGACCTCAATGCTGGATGACCTCGACTACGCCGATGATATCGGGCTGCTGGCAAGCAGAAACCAGGACATGCAACAGAAGACACAACAGTTGACACAGTCAGCAAGCTCCATAGGTCTCGGGGTCAACATTAGGAAGACTCAAGTCATGAGGAAGAACACCATAGTGGGCGACCCAATCACCATCAATGACCAACCTCTGCAAGAGGTGGACGAGTTCACGTACCTGGGCAGCAAGGTTACCACAGATGGAGACTGCACAAGGGAGATTACCACAAGAATCAGCAAAGCCAACCAAGCCTTCGCAATGCTGAAACCCATCTGGAGGACCACAAGCCTGAGCATCCACACCAAGCTCCGTATTTTTAAGAGCAACGTGCTGAGTGTCCTTCTATATGGGTCAGAGTGCTGGAAATCCACTACCGCTACGGAACGCAAGCTGGAAGTCTTCCAGAACAAGTGCCTGCGACGGATCATGAAGGTCTTCTGGCCAAACATGATTACAAACGAGGAACTACGGAAGAGAGCAGGCGCAGACAGCATCGCTGAAACCATCGCCACACGGAGATGGAGATGGCTAGGCCACGTTTGCAGAATGTCACTCGACTCATTACCAAGGGTGGCACTGAGATGGACACCACAGGGGAAGAGAAACCGTGGGCGACCAAAGGAGACGTGGCGCCGAACCGTGGAGCGAGAGCTCAAGAACAGAGGCCTTACTCTGCAAACAGCACCCAAAATAGCAGCTGACAGACAAAAGTGGCGCTCCCTTGCCGTCGCCTCAAGCACCAGACGGCGCAGAGAGGACTGAACTGAACTTACAACACAACACAATGTATTAATATTTCGGGTAAACTCCCTTTTGACCCATATCATACTGAGGCTAAAAGCTTCAAATGTGTAGACTGCCATATGCAAGCTACATTATAGTACTTACAGATAAGATATAGACCAATGGCTTTAGTTCAAGGGTGGTGCCAGAATAGCTTGGCGCCTAGAGGCGCCAAGCTATTCTGGCACCATCCTTGAACTATTTTAGTCAAACTTATCTCACACACTGGTGTATTCCGAATGATAAGGGTTAAAAGGAGACAAACAAAGAAGTATAGAATTCAGTCGCCGCTTGTCTTATCAGCAAAGAAGGAAAGTTGATGTTTTCTAGGTGTCCCAGGAACATGGATTTAAAGTGGTGTAAGCAAGAGGCATAGATCCTCATTAGCCCCCACAACTGCGGGGGCTCATGAGGATCTATACCTCTTGCAGTTGGGTGGTGTTCCAAGTTTTCTCGGCACAGAGTGGGTTAAAGTGATCTTCTTTGCACATGGCTGCAAGGAAAGGTTCAGGACGTGCAGTGTGTAAATCATTCAGTTGGTTCAACGAAAAGTATAGCTGTCCATGAGCCCCTATAGACTCTGAGAACAGATAATTTATTGCCAGAATGAGGAGTCACTACCGAGTGGTATCACATTATGATGCTTCATGCAACCATTCTAGGATACTGTTATGAACGTGTGCTGTTTGATTTTATGATCGTTGGTAGCAGAAATACTCCCAACATTATTGTCGAAGTGCAACATCAACTTAAATTACTGTCTGCATCCATAGGATTTATTCATCAGCCATGATAGTCCAAGGTGCCAGAGTAGCATGGAGCCTCCATGTGCCAAGCTGTTATTGCACCACCCTAGAACATCCATGGTTGATCTCTCTCCTGCACTAGCTGTAATATACAGGCTTCAGTTGGCAGCAATGTAACAAATTTTGGGCTTACATCTGTAGGACGCGGTATTTTAATGATCTTTGTTTGCCTGCAGGTATTTTCGTGCAAGTACGTTGTACTTGCGGGCAACTGCAGATTTGGATGGAGTGGAGATTCGCTGTTCACCAGTGAGAGGTGTAACTGAGTTCACAGACAAGAGCGCTAGCTTTACCTTCAAAGTGAAAGGTAACATGAAGTGAAGAAAAATAAAAGGTAGATAGGAAAAGTGCTGATGGAGCTGGAACTGGCAAACCTATCAGCTCCAAGTCTGTCATCAGGTTACCTGTGTACCTTTTATTTTTATGTTTGTTTCCTTCTGTACTGAACCAAGAGTTTTTATTGTTGAAGTGAAGGGACACAACACACGAGCAACACATACATATGCACAGTTCATTTATTAGACAAACATAATTATTAGACAGTCCACTACAAAGTCACTTTTGTGAGAGTGTGTCATGGATACATGTATATCGTATGTGTGTCAGGGAGTGAGTAAGACTGGTGACATCAACATGCCTATATGGAAAGTGCATGGGTGACTGCGTGTATCAACCTTTTGGTTCAGCCAGCCTGTTCCGTCTGCAAGAGACATAAATTCTCATGAGCCCCTGCATCTGCAGCGGCTCATGAAAATTTAATTATGTCTCTTGCTGTCCAGGCATCATGGGGCATAGTTAGTACTTGGACCATTTTCAGTCATTTCAATTTTTCACACTGTCACCCATGAAAGTGGCTCCCTCTTTAGATCTGGCATCTAATGCAGAAAGGAAGACTGATCTTAATAAAAAGTTCTGGCCTACTGTTATGAGCAGAGAAATAAAAATGTCAGGTTTGCTTAAACAGTAAGTTGTCCCTTACCATTTCAGATTAGTTTAAAGTACCATTATGCATAAATCTGAAGACACATTTCAGCACAATTTGTGTTTGTTATGCCATATTGACATACCTAATAAACTTTGACTGCAGTTTGGACATGCAGAAAATGCGCATGCATAATCACTTTTTGAAAATTCTGTGCAGCTATCAGCACAACAATATATTTTCAGCTGTTGCTTGAAGATCTAGTCTTGTATTTGTAGAAACGAGTGGAGTCATTGTCAGATTACTTGATATAAAGACGTGTGCTGCACTGGATTCTTCGGTGTCTATATGAGCCATAGCTACCCCAGTAAGCCTGTATGTAGCGTTTTATTAGCCATCTGTTGCAGAAGTGTTTTTTTGAAGAGTTACTGTCGTAGTGGGCTTTTAACCCCATCCCTGCCACTGCACGTACATTTGTGTTTGTGAAATCTTGGTTCATTCAACGACCAAAACCCAACACCATACAAGAAACTTGGATACAAATTGATCTCCGCAAGAGGCATAGATCCTCATGAGCCCCCGCAGTCGCGGGGGCTCATGAGGATCTATGTCTCATGCAGTTGGATCACGTTCACTTTTTCTCTCAGCAGTGAAGGGGTTAATTAGGAGTAGTTGCCTTCTGTTTATTAAAGTAGGCCATAACCTCTTATTCAGGCCACTTAAAAGCTGACATTTTTATTACACCATCATGGATTGAAGGCTCTCTACCACTGTAAAGGCCCCGCCACACATGCCCGATTTTGAGGCCGATTCTCGAGCAGTTTCGAATCAGAGTGTGATCGGGCCGGACTATAAAAACGTGTGCCACTGCCACACATTTACTCCCGACTTTTTTTAGCCGACCGGTTTGAACCGAAGATCAAAGTCGTACCTGTTCTGCAAAATGGCTGCTAGTTTTGAAAGTGATGATGATGTGCTTGCATTATCAGCAGTTTTGCATCATATTCGGGAAGAGGCGTGCAAAACATCAGCAACGAAGGTGGTACCATGAATCTTCCACCATTTGCAAACTGAAACGACGTGCTTTGCGAGACGTGCTCTGATTGGTTGAAGCTTACAATCGGGGTCGATTCGGATCGGAAAAATAGAGCAGTTTCTAAACACCCGATTCCCAGCCGATTGCGATCAGATCGGATATATGACGTCATCCGATCGCAATCGGAACGGAATCGGCTTCCAAATCGGGGCACAACCGGCAAGTGTGGCGGGGCCTTAACTGTTCAAAGATACACTTCTGTAACAGATGGCTATGAAACGCTACACACAGGTCTAGTCATAGTTCATATTTACACACCTTCAAGATCCCTCCCTTAATCCATATATCATACTGAGGCTAAAAGCTTCAAATTTGCACACTGCCATATGCACGCTACATTATAGTACTTACAGATAAGGATATAGACCAATGACTTTAGTTCAAGGGTGGTGCCAGAATAGCTTGGCGCCTAGAGGCGCCAAGCTATTCTGGCACTACCCTTGAGGTATTTTAGTCAAACTTATTTAACACACTGGTGTATTCCGAATGATAAGGGTTAGGCATCAGACATGCGTATTTTTAGGGTTCATGGGTGAAAGAAGTCTAGCCAGGGCCAGCATGCTTTTTCTTGTTTCGATCCAGTCACCTGGAACGACCTTCCAGCCCATGTCAGACATGCTCCAACTCTGCTTTCAAATCAGTCACTGCTCAAGACCTATCTTTTTTTCTTTTGCGTATAGTTAAGATGCATTTTCAGTGCATTAGCAATCTTTGGCAGTAACTGTTCTTGTAACAGTGTGTGTGTGTGTGTGTGTGTGTGTGTGTGTGTGTGTGTGTGTGTGTGTGTGTGTGTGTGTGTGTGTGTGTGTGTGAGCTTTTGATATGTGTCACTTTAGTTTTTGTAACATTTATTGTATTTGTGGCTTTTACTTTTTTGTTCTTATTGTGATTTTTGATCTGAAGTGCTTAGAGCATCATTCATTTGGAAGTTAAGCACTATATAAATGTACATTATTATTATTTAGACACAGGATAATCCAGTTCAGCACACGTCTTTATTTCAAGTAACCTGACAATGACTCCACTCCATTCTACAAAGACAACGCTATCAGTACGAGAAACAGCTAAAAATAGATTGACACGCTAAAGGCAGTGTAGAATACATGTAAATATAATAAGTGCGATTATGCCTGTGCTTTTGCAGCATGTCCACACTGCTGTTAAAGTTCATTAGCTGTGTCGACAAGGCATAACAAACACAAATGGTGCTGAAATATGTCTTCAGATTTATGCGTAATGGTACCTTAATTGGAAACCTGACTTACAGTTCTGTTATTTTTTTACCTTGAAAGAGGCTGGCTGCATTCCAGACTGCTGGAACGGTGGGGTGTGTGTGCAGACAACCTGTTACTGCACCCAAAACTTCACTGGTGCTTTCTGTGAGCAACGTATGTATAATCTGTTATTACGATTTTGTTCAACTCATTTGAGATGTGCCATATATAATAAAGATACTTGGCTTTTTCCTGCAAATCTGCATTGGCACTTCTCAAATGTATGCATGGATTTATTTTTTAACTCATTCAGCCCAACGCATGTATTTCCAAAATTTTGGAGGCGTCATCTAATGACTAGGCACCAGTTGCAGGAGATGGGTCGACCATGATAATTCAAGGGTAGTGCCAGATTAGCTTGGCGCCGACAGGCGCCAAGCTAATCTGGCACTACCCTTGAATTATCGTGGTCGACCCATCTCCTGCTGTGGCAGTAGTGCGTCAGGGCTGAATGGGTTAACATGTGTGCTGTTGAGCTGTGATTTTAGATTCATGTTTGGACCTTATGGCCCAAGACTGCAAGGTCCAAAATCACAGACAACATAATTTGCATTCTCAGGACTGCTTGTATTGATTGATTGACCGAGTCATTCCACCCCAAAGCCGCCTTTTCCAAATTTCAGATGTGTCACCTAACAAATATGTACCAGTTGCAGGTGATGGATCAGCCATGATAATCCAAGGTTAGTGCCAGATTAGCTTGGCGCCTGATGGTGCCAAACTAATCTGGCACTATCCTTGAATTACATGTATCATGGTCGATCCCTCTCTTACCGTAGTGCACTGGGGCTTTATGGGTTAAGGGGAACATGCCTGCTAGTATACAGTCATTTGTTTCCTCAAAAACATTACCGATGACATGACTTTATGGAAATGTCTACTTCTAGCTCAATTTTAGCCTACTTACCCATTGTGTGCCCACACAACCCGGGAGGCACTCGGGGAACCCCCCCTAGAGGGGCCGAGAGTTGTCTCCCGTTTCCCGCCTTACCAGCTCCGGTCACGAGACCGGCCAGTTTTGCTACTTCGCTCGTACAGAGAAGACGTGTCTGGCCTTGCTCTCGCGCCGCTTCGACCGGTCCTTCTCTTGCCTACGCTCGTTGCCTCTTCGTGTGCTCTGCGCCTCCTAGCGCTGACCTGCCTTCTTGTGCCCTGCCTCTGCTGGCGTCGTTCTGCTGCTCTCCTCTAGGCTGTGGAGGTGTATGACTACCCTTCCCCCTGTTCCCGATTCGTCTCGGATGTAAGGTAGTGGTAGTTTCCCACAGCCGGCCCTCGGGCCGAGAGCCGGCTACCGTTGGGCTTTCCTTTCGGCTTTGCTACTACGTGGGCGCCAGTTGTTGAGCTTACGCTTCGGCGCCTTGCACGACCTTTTTTTTTACGAGTCTCCTCGAGGGACGTCGCCTTCTCTCCTTTGGTATTTCACTGTTACGAGAAGACGTTGCCTTGTAGACTAGGGTTTCTGTTCTCGTAGGGCCTTCGGGCACCCACACTCCGTGCGTCTACCTTAAAGGCCCTTTAGCTCTGGGAGACTGTAGCCACTATTTACGCGCCGGTGGTTACGGCGCTTGGAGTACCTTGGTGTGGGGCTAGGCTCCCTTGTCCGCCTTTGCGACCTTGTGCTCTTTGTCTGTTGCAGGAACCAAATGCTTACCTGCGCTCAATGCGGCGACTTCAAGTGGCCGACGGACGACCATGCGGTCTGCCTCCCTTGCTCGGGCTGCGCCTCGGACCATCTCTGCGATGTCTGTGCGACCTGGCCGGAGATCCGTTGGTCTGACCTCTGGAGTTTTTACCGGCGAGAGCGACCTCCGTCTGCTATCTCTCGTCCCACTCCTGTTGACGTCGCCCCTGTGGTAACGACCGCTCTTCCTCGCCTCGGCCTCTCGGAACGGATTGATCGTCGGGACCCTGCGTTGTTCGCTGACCAGAGGACTGCCACTGCTGCCACGCCCACTGACCCTTCCGGAGGGTCTGTTTGCCGGCAAAGCGCCCGCCTCACTGAGCCCGGCCTGCAGCAGTTCGCCACGAGCCGTCCCACGTTGACTGGCCTTGCTCCTCTCTCTCTCCACGATAAGCCCGCTGATCCTTCCGGAGGATCTGTACACCGGCATAGAGCCCTTCTCACTGAGTCCGGCCAGGAGAGACGTCAGCCTCAACCTACGCGACACAGTCGCGCCCCCGACCTTTCCCGTTCCACCGTCAGTGCTAGACACTCGCGCTCGCCCCGCGAGCGCCGCCGGAAGGATCGTTCCCCCCGCCGGGAGCGTCGCCGCTCCCCCCGCCTCTCCTCGTCGCGCGCTCGGTCACGCTCGCCTTCGCACCGTTCGATGCGTTCGCCGCGTCACCGCCATCGTCGACCTTCTTCCCATGATCGGCACTCCTCTTCGGTTGTCCGCCGTACTTCACCCAGACGTCGTTCCCGCGCACCGGACAGGACCCCTCCTCGCTCCTTCCCGCGTTCGCCTCGGCGATCCCCGCCTCCGTCGTCGCTGCCGGCTCATGCCCAGGCTTCCCGTGAGGTTCGAGATGCGCCCCCGCCCAAGCTTCGACCTTCCGTGGTGCCTCACCCGCCTTCTCGCCACCCCCTGGACGAAGAAGCCCTCAGCTTGCTGCCCGAAGACTCCGTCTCAGCCCTGTTGGAGGAGGATGCTCGCTCCCTTTCGCCCTCCGACGTCGGTGCTGATGTCCCCTCGACCCTTCCGTCGTCGTCCCGGGCGGAGACCCTCCTAGCCTTGGATGAAGCCGCCAGGATCATCGCGGCCACTCTGCCAGCGGACTCCTGCCCAGCCTCTCCCCCCCTGAAGAGGAAGGTCTCGGCCTTTGTGGATGCCGAGCGTCAGGTGAAGAGGTTCAAGTCGCTTCCCCAGCCGCCTGGATTTAAGGAGCTGCGAGATGTCTTCTCAGCGCACCTGCAACTTCCAGCGTCTCGAGAGCCGGTGTTCTTCTCCGATCGTCGCTGGCCGGCTGGCCTGGACATCGCCTTCCGTCGGGATTGGTATGCCGGTCATTCCCAGGCTTTCTCCATCCCTCTTCCTGCGATCGACCCCCCGGCCGTGTCGCAAGCTGGCGGCTCCGCCCTCCTTCGCCGTTCTTTACCTCGTGACCTGGATTTGACTGCGTCTCTGGTGCGGAACACCTTAGCCTGCGCTGGGTTCCTGGAGCTGCTCACTCAAGCCCTGGTTCGTCGTGTGGAAGACGCTTGGCATCCTTCTATCACGCCTCTCCTTGGGGATTTACTCGTCTTAGCGGAAGTCGCCAACCGAGCCGCCTACCACTCGTCCGTTAACGCTATGGCTGCCTCCGCCAACTGTGACCTGATGCGTCGAGACGCCCTTCTGCTTGCCTGCCGAGGGATACCACCTGACCTGCGTGCGCAGCTTCGTCGTGCTCCGCTGGGTGGCCCCCTGCTTTTCGGCGACACCTGGTCATCCGTTCGAGCCTCCAACCCCGACCGCTGGCCTGTGAGTGCTCCTCCTCCCCGCCGCTTTCCGTCCTCCCGCCAGGCTAGGGGTCGCGCCTCGCGGTCGGTTAGACCCGCTGCTGCGTCAGCCCCTGCTTCGGCCCCTGAGCAGGCCCCCGCCTTTGGCCGTCCTAGACCCTCCAGGGCCCGTGTCCCCGCCTGGCCCCGTCCCGCCTGGCGACCGGGTCGCGGGCGGGCTACCTGACTGCCCCCCAGCCTTGCCCCCACCGACCACTTCGGGGTCTCCGGTCGGTGGGAGGCTAGCCTTTTTCAGCGGAAATTGGCTCACACTCTTTCCCGACGACCCCTGGATTTGCGACACCGTCTCGGCCGGCCTCCGGATCGCCTTTCGCAGCCCGCCTCCTTTGCGTCGCTCCCCCCTTTGGACCGAGATCCCCAGCGATCCGTTGAAGGCCTCCGCTCTTCGGGGAGAGGTCTCCTCCCTCCTGAGGAAAGCCGCCACGGAGGTGGTACGCGTCCCCTACTCCCCAGCCTTCTACAGCCGCTTGTTCGTCGTTCCGAAGCCTGGAGGGAGATGGCGACCGGTGATCGATCTCTCGGCCCTGAACAAGTACATTACGGCCCCCTCCTTCCGGATGGAGACTGCTCGAGCCCTGAGAGCCGCGGTCCAGCCTCTGGACTTCGCAGTCAGCCTGGACCTTTCAGATGCGTACCTGCATGTCCCGATGCACCAGGCCTCCAGGAAGTTCCTCCGCTTTGCGATCGACGGTGTGGTATACCAGTTTCGCGCGCTCCCGTTCGGTCTCAACCTCAGCCCCTGGGTGTTCACTCGACTGATGGACGCCGTAGTCACCAAGGCCCGACAGTCCTTCTCCAGTCCGACGTCGAATTACCTAGACGACCTCCTCCTACGCAACCAGTCAGAGACCTCGCTCGCGTCGGACAGGGATGCGCTGCTACGGCTTCTGGCACACTTGGGCTTCCTAGTGAACGACGGCAAGTCGGATCTCTCTCCGTCCCGCCGCTTCGTGCACCTGGGCATGGAATTTGCGACCGACCTCAACACGGTGCGCCTCCCAGCCCCTCGGATCCAGAAGATTGCGGACCTAGCCGGTCAGTTAGCACGACAGGACGTGGCCCCCGCCAGAGTCTGGCTCCAGCTTTTGGGCCTGCTGAACGCCACAGCGGACCTTATCCCCCTAGGTCGTCTCTACTCCCGGCCGATCCAGCTGCATCTCCTACTCCATTGGCGCCCGTCGTCAGGCGACTTAACGACGTTGGTTCCGGTGCCCCAGATGCTGCTGCCTCATCTTCGTCGGTGGACCGACCACTCTTGGCTAGCGTCGGGAGTTCCCCTGGCCGCCCCGCCTCCCCAGACCTCGCTTTGTGTCGACGCCAGCCTCACTGGGTGGGGCGCTCATCTCCTTCCTCGGTTCCTCTCGACTTCGGGGCCCTGGCCCGCGGACTTAGCGCACACTCACATCAACTGGCTGGAGATGCAGGCGGTGTGGCAAGCCCTGCAGTTCTGGGAGGATCTCCTCAGACACCAGGAGCTACTCGTCCTCTCGGACAACACGACTGTGGTGGCTTACATCCAGAAACAAGGTGGCACTCGCTCTCCCGACCTTTGTATGCTCCTCTACCGGATGATGCGTTGGTGCGAGGACCGGGGTATTACCATTCGAGCCCGACACATCCCCGGACACCTGAATGTCTTAGCCGACTCGCTGTCTCGCCGCGGCCAGCTCCTGCACACGGAATGGACCCTTCGGCAGGACATCTTTCGGATGATCTGTGCCAGGTGGGAGACTCCCCAGGTCGACTTGTTCGCCACAAGGTGGAACCATCAGCTGCCACTCTTCGTCTCCCCGATTCCCGATCCACTTGCCTGGGCTGTCGATGCACTCTCCATTCCCTGGGACGGCCTGGTGGCTTACGCCTTCCCCCCGACGGTTCTCGTACCCAAAGTCCTTCTCAAGCTTCGGGGATGCTCGGCGGTCCTGCTGTTAGTTGCGCCGTTCGCCTGGAACCGCTCCTGGACCACCGACCTTCTCAGCCTCGCCACGGACCCGCCCCTGCTGCTTCCCGCCCCACGCACCATGCTCAAGCAACCGCGTCAGCCGCTGTTCCACCCCTGCCCGGAGCGGCTCCTCCTTCACGCCTGGAGGTTGTGCGGCAAGCCCTCGGAGCTAGAGGCTACTCGGGTGCAGCAGTGGAGGCGATCGCTTCGGCCCGCAGACCTTCCACCATCCGAGTCTACGAGGGAAAGTGGCGAGTCCTGTGTTCCTGGTGCTCTGAGCACGGCCTGTCACCCACGGAACTGACTATTCCTCAGCTGGCGGACTTCTTCCTCTGACTCTTTCGAGACTTAGGCCTGGCCCCCATCACCGTGAGGGGTTACCTGTCCATGATCGCTGACACTTATCGACACCTTGGACACCCAGACCCGGGCGCCTGCAAAGACTTAGCCGACCTTATGGGTCACTTTGGCATCCAGCGCCCAACACACCGCTCACTCCTTCCCCGCTGGGACCTGCCCTGGGTGCTAACGTGGTTAAATTCTGACAGATTTGAACCCTTACCTTTGGCCCGTTTCGCAGATGTGACACGAAAGACGTGCTTCCTGCTGGCCCTTGCTACCGCCTCTCGGGTGAGTGAGCTACACGCACTCTCGGCGCGGCCTACCTGCCTACAGTTCCGAGCGGACGGGTCTGTTCAACTCCTCACTGACCCTGCCTTCCTGGCCAAGAACAGGTCTCCTCTGACGGCAACTCAGGTTATCACCTTACGGCCGCTAAGAACCAACCCTCTGTCTCAGGAGACCAGGCAACAGGATCCCGTGCGCGCCCTTAGAGTTTATCTGCGACGATCTAAAGCCTTCCGCAGAGGGCGTTCGCGCCTCTTCCTACCTCTGAGACCCAACAGCCCAGACGATCTCGTCCTGGCTCCGCTGGGTTATACGCTCCGCGTATCAAGATATCTCCCCGCAGGGAGCGAAGAGGCTGCACATTCGCGCACATGAGGTACGAGCCATGGCCACGAGCCTCGCATTTGACCGAAACTGCGCTGTCAAGGACATCGTGGCAGCCGTGGGCTGGCAGACTGAATCTGTATTCGCCCGCTTCTACCTCAGGGACCTGGCAGGCCAAAGAGAGAATCTCGCACTAGTGGGGGACATCGCCGCGGCGCAACACTCCCTCCCGGCGCCACCGGCGCCGTAGGTAGGCACTTCGCTAAAATTGTCGGGAGGTTGCGACTGGGAGGACGGCGCTGTTACCATTAAGAGTTGCGCGGCACCCTCCTCCTCATCGCAATTCTTCCATAAAGTCATGTCATCGGTAATGTTTTTGAGGAAACAAATTCATTTTTCTCTAAAAGGTATTTTTTCGAAAAATACTTACCGATGACATGACTCGGAGGACCCTCCCTCCTGCCCCGCTTGCCGCTTTCGAGCGAAGTATCACAAAAAACTGGCCGGTCTCGTGACCGGAGCTGGTAAGGCGGGAAATGGGAGACAACTCTCGGCCCCTCTAGGGGGGGTTCCCCGAGTGCCTCCCGGGTTGTGTGGGCACACAATGGGTAAGTAGGCTAAAATTGAGCTAGAAGTAGACATTTCCATAAAGTCATGTCATCGGTAAGTATTTTTCGAAAAAATACCTTTTAGAGAAAAATGAATTTTTTATTTGGTCTTACTGTAGTGTACCCCCATACAATTCCTTCTCCCCCCCCCCCCCCCACCGCCCCCTTCCCTCCACCTTCACAGTCTGTGGAAATGTACTTGGTATTGATTTATGTACTTTACACATAGAAACTCATGAGAAAAACAATACACTGGTTGTCATGACAATAATTTTGTGTTTGTTTTGTTTTGTTTTCAGCTGTGGCACCTCCACCATGCTACACACTACAGTGCAAGGCCAGCCGAGGAGCAAGCTTGAGAAGTGTGCTTTCTTTGTATATGTTGCTGCTGATATTGCCCTTCGTGCTTTGGGGATAGCCGAGATCCAACAGGCCTGGCGTCAACAATTATCTGTTAGCCCACTCACTTCCAAGGTAGCATTTCTCAACTTTTTGAGGTGTCTTCTAACGACAGGGTGCCACTTGCAGTGCGTCTGGGCTAAGTGGGTTAAACATTGTGTGCTGGTCTGTGATTTTGGATCTTACAGAACTTACAGCCTTAGACCATAAGGTCCAAAGTCACAGACTAGCACACATATGATATTGCTTCCGACCACAAATCTCATGAAAAGAAATGCCGTACCCAAGAAAGAAGGAAGCGTGCATAGAAATTTAAGGACAAACACAACAGGTCTGTATTTTCAGGTTATATGCATGTAATATGTGTGACCCTTTTGGTCTGAATTTCACATCTGATGAGAAGTTATACTTTTTACAGTATATTGTTATACTTTTACGCTATTGTTCCCCTTCACTTCTTCTGCTGCAGAAAAGAAGTCAGATAAAAGTGTACTATTTCTGTATATCTATGAATATGATATTAAAGGCCCTAAGCGCTCCCGGAGCATTCTCAACATTGCATTTGACAAATGATCAACATGTTATAAAGCCTTCTAACGAGTGACTACATTTGTTATTTCATTCATCATGGCGTGATTACCGGTACTTGAATTTGTGTCCATTTGTTTTCTCAAAACACATTACCGATGGTATTACACTTAGGAAATGGCTCTTAGCTGGCCTAATTTTAGCCAAATTTTTGGTTGTGTCCGTATAAGGGGGTGTTGGCAGGAGTGGGGCGCCATAGACCATGCCAAACCCGAATAGCCTCCCCTTACTCACATCCGGTACAAGGTTACCCAGCATACCCCAGTTTTAGTTCTTAGCTGGCAGAAGTAGGTTGTGTCTGTTCGAGCTCCGCTTTGGTTCTTGGCCGGTCGTTCGACCTTGACTGTTCGTTGGGACTTGAACTGTGAAGATGGTGGCGTGACTGGGGGTGGTAGTGCTCACGCTGTGCTGCCTCGTCGACCTGTGTGTTCTACGGACCTACGGCTTGTGCCATGGAGACTGTGACTGGCGGCTTCCGGACGCTGCTTCGGCCTGCGCTCCGAACCGGTCGCGCGGTGTGGCGTGCTGTTACGTTATGGTGATACGTGGGTTTGCTCCTTTTTTCCGCCATGGCCAGGTAATATCTCGGTGAATGCCCTCGACCGGCGCCCTTGGGTGGGAAGGAGCGCCGAGCGTCGGCACGCGCTGTACACTCGTTTGATTCGACTACATATTCAATTATGTCCGATTCGCCAGCGCGCGCGCGCGTCGTTATTGCGTGACCTTAGAGGCCACGCTCGCTCTTTCATCTTGTACCCTCTTGTTGCAGTAACTAGGTTCGGATCTGCACGATGTGTGGCGACTTTCAGGGCCCCTCGGACGAGCATGCGGAGGGCCTTCCCTGAGCAAGAGGCGAGTCGACCCGTACTGGTGAGGTGTCCGCCTCATGACAGGAAGAGCGATGGTTAACGCTTACCTCCGTTGGCGTCCTACTCTATCAGAGGTCGGCCGACAGTGATGTCCAAGCTAACAAGGAGGGACCCACGTCAGGAACAGAGACTTTGTTGTCCCGCACAGAGATAGGGACTTCGTTGTCCCGCAGAGAACGTACGCCGCCTCAAGGCAGGAACAGGGACTTCGTTGTCCCGCAGAGAACGTACGCCGCCTCAAGGCAGGAACAGGGACTTCGTTGTCCCGCAGAGAACGTACGCCGCCTCAAGGCAGGAACAGGGACTTCGTTGTCCCGCAGAGAACGTACGACGCCTCAAGTCAGAAACAGGGACTTCGTTGACCCGCACAGAGATAGGGACTTCGTTGTCCCGCAGAGAGCGTACGCCGCCTCAAGGCCGGAACAGGGACTTCGTGGTCACGCACAGAGACAGGGACTTAGTTGTCCCGCAAAGAGCGTACGCCGCCTCAGGTCAGGAACAGGGGCTTCGTTGTCCCGCACAGAGATAGGGACTTCGTTGTCCCGCAGAGAGCGTACGACGCCTATCCGAGATCGCCGGGCATTGATGTCCGAGTTTACAAGGTGCGACCCAAGTCAGCAGCAGGGACTTCGTTGTCCCGCAGAGAGCGTACGACGCCTATCAGAGACCGCCGGGCATTGATGTCCGAGATGAACAAGGTGGGTCCCAAGTCAGAGGCAGGGACTTCGTTGTCCCGCAGAGAGCGTACGTTGCCTATCAGAGATCGCCGGACACTGATATCAGAGTGTAACAAGGCGAAACCCTAGTCCGAAGCAGGGACTGCGTGGTCCCACAGAGAGCGTACCACGCCTATCAGATCGCCGGGCAGTGACACCTGGCAGGGACAAGCGGGGACCCAAGTCAGAGCGGTGGCTTTGTTTCCCCACAGAGAGCGTACCTCGCCTATCAGATACCGGGCAGAGAAGCCTGACAGCCACAAGGTCGGACCCAGGGCACAAGCAGTGGCCTTGCTGTCCCACAGAGAGCGTGCTACGCCTATCGGAGATCGTGGCCACGGAAGCAGTGGCTTGGTTGCCTCTTCCCTCATACGAAAGTTATAAGTCGTGGCTGATTCTCTGTTTGTCTATTGACAAGGGGTAATTACCTAAATATTACTAAATTGCGTTGCTACCTTAGTGGCTTGGTTGCCCAGACCGGTTTACCATACACATTCGGCGTATTGAAGTACACTATTTTGCTTGGGGTACACATACATGTGCACGTTCTACACAAATACACATTTTGGAGAAACTGACAACTCACTGGCTTGTGAATAATACACATGTGAGTCCAAAGTACACTTTTAGTCAGTTGGAATTACACTGACTGCACCCAGGGGGTCACCAGGTCGGCAACTGGTTACTCAGAGAGCGGTCGGCGTCTTTCAGAGCTCGCCTGTCAGAGACGCCCAAGAGTACAAAGGGGACCCCAATCAGAAGCAGTGCCTTGCTGTCCCACAGAGAGAGGATGTCGTCTGTCAGAGATCGCCGGACAGAGACGCCCAAGTGTTTTAGGGTGGGACCCAAGGTGGTCCCGGACCTGTAAAGCACAAGATACCTTGTTCTGGGCTCTGGTCAGCAGGAGAGGTAGCTGACAACCTCTACTTGCATGGCTAAACCAATGATTCTTCCACCGGCCCGGGACCCGGCCTCAAGAGTGAACCGCTCCACTGTCCTTCCGCAGGCCAGAGTGGACAAACAGCAGGTGGACTGAGCATCCAGGTGGGGCCCATGTCAACGGCAGTGACCTAGGCGCCCCGGCCCAGTAAGCTGGTAGTCACTGACTGCGGAGGGCTGGCGTCGGCTACCGTACCGACGATGCTTCCAGTCCCGGGCCAGACGACAAGTCATAAACGGACATGCAGAAGCGACTGCTCGGCTTCTCAGGCGCTGGACAGTGTCTAGTGTCTGTGAGAGCATGTGGGCGCGGTAGCAAACACGTATGAGTATGTACGGTTATCGTGGTGCGCGACACAGGGGTTAAAAGGTTGCTTCCCAGCGGCTCAGCGGTTCGCCAGGCCGCTGGGGCGCGACACCGCTTATCCTTCCACGGTTAGGTTCCTGGAACCTCTAATCCGCTTTCTTTGCTTTGGGCAATAGAGATGAGAAAACAGAGGGGTATTCTGTCTCCCATATTTTAATCTAATTCAATAACTTGATTATCCCTTAAGGGCTATTACAATAAAATTGTGCTCATGCATTAAGCATTGATTAATTTAATTTTTCTTATTATTAGGTTGGGCGCCCTCGCCCGGGCTGCTCACCATTTTTTTATGGCTTGTGGCGACCGCAAGGGCTACAGGACCACTGCACTGCGCACTGCAGGATCCCGGCTCGGTGATGTTGGACCATGCCTCGCGCCGACCATGCAGACGAGAGCCGCTCTAGATGCAGTGCAGAAGAGACGACCTCACGATGGGATCCGGGTTCCGGCGTTCGCTCATGATCTTCAGTTCCCCTTCGGAAGCAGGGACTCGCCTCACACAAGCCAGGGGTACGAGAGGAACAGGAGACGCCGTCCCAGTTCCATGGCTCGCTACGCAAGGGAAAGACAGGCTCTCCGAGTTTTCGCCACCGTTCGGGGGAGCGGCCCCCTGAGACTACGTTGTTCCTTCCAAGTGCGGGGTACGCCTTCGTTGGATCGCCGCCGGCCGGAGTTCCCCGGACTTCGGAGGGGTTGGACATCCCTTCGCCTGCGGGCGGAGCATACGGTTCCCGCTGGACGCCAGAGGACGTCATTCGCCGTGGCTGGACGAGGTTAGCTTCTCTACGTCGCTACGCTCGCGGTTCCGAGAGGTCTTGCATTTGCCGTCTACTGCGAAGATTACAGGAGAGTCTACTCGAGCCGGGGACTACGCAGGTCCCCTCATCGCGTCCAAGCATTCAAGTACCTGCCCCTTCTGGTCGGCTTCTGTCTCCGCTTCAGGGCGCCGGGGGAGGCGCTGGTGGCTTCAGCTGGATCCTACTTCTTCCGCTGCCAACGGTTGCTGCGTCCGTCCTGATCGATTACGCGCGGCTGAGTGGAGAGTCGGCCACGCAGGGCACCGCGCAGTGGAGAACTTCTTGGCCCCCTGGGCAGACCGACAAGGAGGCTTGCAAGGCCTGTCACTCAGCTGATTCACGCTGCGGGCGCCGCCGGATGTAGCAGCCTTCTTAAAACACTGTGGACCGTCAGACAGGATTGGCAGGGACCACTCTTCCGCGGAGGCGCGGTTCGTCCGATGCACCGGATTGGGCGACTTACATCCGAGAGACGGAGGCGGCGACGGGACGCCTACGGCACTCTCCTGTGAACGTCAGGGACAGCATACTCCAGGCGCGCGAGGGATAGAGGTCAGCGCGGGTGGCGGACTGGTCCGACAGACTTCACTGCGGACGACGTCTTCTTCGGGGGTATGCGCACAGTTCAGATTAGCTCCGCCTGAGTTGACTTGCGGCTAGTCGCTTCATTTCCCCGACGGGATGCTACTCTTCGCTTGGGCCTGGCCGTAGTCAGCGGTGACCAGGCACGCTTGTCGCCTCCTTAGACGACAGCGTCGGGACCTAGCGGAAGCGTTCGCGTCCCTGGGTGGCGGCAACTTGGAGTTTCGGCAGGCTGCAGCGCCGGACCGGAGCGGATGGACCTACCCTCGGTAGCGCCTTCAGGGAGTTACCCATTCGGCGCTGTGGATCCTGCGGCCGGGGGCGCAAGTACAGGGAGTTAGACGGGACAACTTGGCAGGAATTAGTTCCTGAGAGGTCGTTGCGCTCGGGCCTGTGGCAGTAGGGTCGACGCAGCTCTTCCACTAGACGGTAGATTGGAGCACGATCTTCGTCCTTCGACTCGACACAAGTGCCTCGTCATCTCGGCAGATACCAGACAAAGACCTGAGAGCAGCGGTGCGTCTCCAGGACCTGGGACAACTCGAGTTTCGAAGTCGTAACCAGTTGGCAAGCCGGGCGGTAGGCTGGGATCATGCCCACTTCGCCGTCGACTAGAGGGCCGACGCTACGGGACAGGTACTACGTGTTTTCTTCGCCGGGATTCCGTCGAGGATGGAGTGCGTGGTCGTCCTGTTCGAGTGGGACTCCCAGTAGACGGGAGCAGGGCAGCGTAGGAGGGACTCTCAGTCCCTTCTTCAGCTCTCTTAGGACGGATGACTCACTAGGGGATCACCGCTCAACCTGACACCTCCTCTGCTTGGAGAAGGAGGGCGTAATTGGGAGTGGCTAGTGCGCTGGAGGCCTGCCGCGCGGGGAGGCGTCGCTGTGGCCAGATCTTCCAGCTCCACTGCTCGCCATCGAGATTGCATGCCGAAGTGTACGCGTGGTTGTCCGCCTTTACTTGTGTTGCAGCTTGGTGGATGTAGGTGCGCACCCGCAGATTGGGCAGCAAGCCCTCTTCCACAGAGGCTTCCTACGGCGGCCATAGGTGCTACCGAGACAACCCGCAGACCATCAACCAGTCGAGTTGCGAGGGTAGATGACGAGCGCTGTGTGACGGGAATGACAACCTTCTTCCTTCCGAACTGGACGAAGCCCCAGCTGGCAGGGTGCTTCATCGGGGGTTTTTCATCTCCTAAGGACGGCCCCTTTCACCGTTCAGGACTATCTCACCATGATCGCCGACTCCTACAGGCGATTTCGCTCATCAGACCCGGGTAGCGGCAAAACCTCACTTCAGAGGCTCCCTTCGCTTGAAATGCCCCGCTGTGCTGCGCAGGGACCAAGTTCTACCTTGGGGGCTTACGGGATCTCAACCTCGTCTGTTGGAACCCGGCACATGACGCGCCTGACAGATGTTTCAAGGAGGAGAGCTTCAGGGCAGTCCTTGACTCAACCTCCAGGCTCAGTACTATGCACGCTGTCCACACACCCGGGTGGCTGGCAGTGCCAGTCGACCGGTTCATGCTACAGCTACCTGACACATCTGCCTGGACTAGACGCGGCCTACATGACGGCGACAGTTGTTTCGCCCTGCGCGTGTTGGGTGCCACCCGGGAGAACAGACTTCAAAACCCGGTGACAGCCTTACCTCTTCCAGGGTCAGTATCCGTACGCGCTGTCGTCACACACACACAGATGGCTGGCTGGTACGGACGGACGGCGCCGTGCAACTACTACGGTACCAGCCTTCAGGGCCAAGTCGTGGTCGCCTTGGCTGCCCTACAGTCTATGTCTGTCTGCCCGTACGAGTGTCAGATTCCACTCAGTAGCCCAGACAGTAGGAACCGGTGAGAGTCTTCCGTGTGTACCTGCGCCGGACCAAGCTGGCGCAGGGGGACGCACACACCTGTTTTCTCCCTCTGTCCACAGGTAGACGTGGTATCTCAGCCAGACCTGCTCCTCCTGGTTCCGGGGAGTTATCCGCCCGGCCTGCCAGGACGTTGACCTGTTGAGGCCACATGTTGCACAACGCGGCGCACGAGGTCAGAACCAGGGCCGCAAGTTCCGCTGCGACAGCACCGGTGCAGTCAAAGTCTTGTGGCGGCTATGAGATGGCGAGCGGAGTCCACCTTCGCCCGCTGCTACCTGAGGGACTTCTCCTCCTAGCGACAGATCCTCTCGCTGGTGGGAGACACCGCAGCAGCGCAACACTCCCTCCCGGCGCCCTAGGCGCCGCAGGTATCTTAGCTAAAATTATCGGGAGTGTGCTGCAGGAGGGCGAGTTTGTGGGCAATGTGGTTGGCAGTAGGGGCGCTATAGCGGCACCCACCTCCTCTTTGTGATTCTTCCTAAGTGTAATACCATCGGTAATGTGTTTTGAGAAAACAAATGAATTTTTCAATTAAAATGCATTTTTTTGAAAAATACTTACCGATGGTATTACTCGAAGGTCCCTCCCTCCGGCCCCGCTTGCCGCAGTTCGCTAAGAACTAAACTGGGGTATGCTGGGTAACCTTGTACCGGATGTGAGTAAGGGGAGGCTATTCGGGTTTGGCATGGTCTATGGCGCCCCACTCCTGCCAACACCCCCTTATACGGACACAACCAAAAATTTGGCTAAAATTAGGCCAGCTAAGAGCCATTTCCTAAGTGTAATACCATCGGTAAGTATTTTTCAAAAAAATGCATTTTAATTGAAAAATTCATTTTACCACTTAAGCGTAACGTCGCTCAACTCCAGCAAGCGACAGAGCTGAGGTAAAATAAAAGCTATTTATAGCTACAAACTCCAGGTCCTCGAGCAAAACAGAAATTAGCTGACGATCGGATATAACGGCCTTTATGGGGCTATATCACAGTCAGGTGTCTTAATTAATCTGTCCATGAATAAATGATGATTTTATGTAGCAACAACAAGGAACAATATATTATGAGGACACTAATTAAGCACATACACAAATGTATTTACACACATGCGCGCACACACACATACACTTACACACACACACACACAGAGTTGATATCAGGGGGAATCGGCAGTGAACACATGCAAACCAGCTTTTCAAATATGGAGCAAAAGAGAGAAGTTTTTAAGAGTGTTTAGCTAGAAGTGCATTACAATAGTGAAGCCAGGAGAGAACTAAGGAACAGTCGAGAGTCTTTGCTGCATCAATTGATAGATAATTGTGTATGGAACTGATTACAACTTCATCCTTTATCAGTAGCGCGTTTTGTTTTTGATGATTCCTGCAGGAAACATCGCGACAAAACGCGCTACTGATAGCCACAAAATAGGCCGATCATACATTCAGGACATGCTAGTTTAACCCTTATCATTCGGAATACACCACTGTGTGAAATAAGTTTGACTAAAATAGTTCAAGGGTAGTGCCAGAATAGCTTGGCGCCTCTAGGCGCCAAGCTATTCTGGCACCACCCTTGAACTAAAGCCATTGGTCTATATCTCTGTAAGTACTGTAATGTAGCTTGCATATGGCAGTGTACAAATTTGAAGCTTTTAGCCTCAGTGTGATATGGGTTAAAGATAGAGCAGAGTCTAAAGTTACACCCAGACTTAGCTGTGGAAACGAAGGTTTTGTCAACATGAATTGAGACTGGCAGTGAATCAGGGAGTGAGCTGGGAGGAGAGGCCATGAGAATTAAGCAGCCTCGTTTTTCTCCATCATCTACACGTATATTCAGTGATAAACTAAACATATGTTTTTACAATGCGTAGTAAATTCCGTGGCTGATAGTAGTATATTCCATGACTAATTTGGAAAGGGCAACTGCAGAACTTTTTGATATTAGACTTATAAATGTACTGTGTTTTTGCGTTAACATTACCAAGCAGTGGCTGTATCCACAAAGGAATTAATTTTGCCTACGTATAGTTTTTCTTTGCATGCGACCGATTGATTTTGCCTAAGTATAGTTTTTCTTTACATGTGACTGATAATACACATTTATAGGCAGCTTTGACCCTTCTTTTTGAATGATGTGATTTTATGCGATTCTGGCACTTTTCAAACATACATTTTGACCCGACTATTTTTTAGATGACACTCGTTTTGTGATTGAGGCATTTTTTAAATAAATTTTTCACAGCACTTCAAGCAGGACACAATGTTCAAACTATGGCGATTGCTTCATTACCAGAGTTGAGTCATGATAGGGCACATACAGTGCTCATTCCAGATCTTGTTTGTATAAATTTAGTTTGAGATTGCCCCCATTTTGGGGATTGTACAAAATGTACAGAATTTTTTAAAAGAATTATTTTATTAGTGTTGTGATTTTATGTGATCCAGACATACATATCATGATTAAACCCATTTAACAGCATGGCCACATTTTATAAGGTGTCGACTATGTATACCGCTTGCAGGAGACAGATTGACCATGATAATTCAAGGGTAGTGCCAGATTAGCTTGGCGCCTGAAGGCGCCAAGCTAATCTGGCACTACCCTTGAATTATCATGGTCAATCTGTTGTCTGCTGTAGGGTGTTGGGGCTAAATGGGTTAACTCTTTGCCTACTAACTTTTCTGTATTATGTTCTCTGTCAATAAGCAATAAGCATGGTCGATCCATCTCCTGCAACTGGCGCATCGTCATTGGATGACGCCTCCAAAATTTGGGAAATACGGCCATGGGACTAAATGAGTTAATAGTACTGGAACATACTCATTTCTACAACATTCCACGTAAATTAATATTTTTGTTCGATATATTACTCAATTTTGTGTACAAAATGTATAAATAATACTTTTGAATAAGTGCCAATGTGTGTTTTTAATTTTTTTTTTGTATGCTGAATTTCATATTAAAAACACTTTGCAGCTGGTATACTCTGTATGTGTGTGTGTGTGATGGTGTGCGTGTGAAGTCAAAGTCAAATCGTGTATTGTTGTGGGTCGTGTATGTGTACAATGCTACACACAAATTGAAATATTTGAAGAAAACTCTTTGTGAAGATGTATACATTGTGTGTGTGTGTGGCTTACGTCCACATGAGAAACAGAATAACGTTCATAAACGCCTCGTGTTGGCCGAGTTCAGCTCCCACTTTCCTGTGGGAACATCATCGGAGCTTAGGTGTGCAACTGTGAATAAGAGGTAGGTGTGGGTTACGTGTGTAGCAGTCATTCCCTTCACTGCCAATAATAATAATAATAATTACGGTATTTATAATGCGCTTATCTTATAATAATTATAACTCTAAGCGCGCACTCACAACTCGCATGCGCACGCTTTAGACAATGACTCACGTACCACAAATAGTGAAAAAACATTACGACGGTCAGCTTGGGGTGGGGAGTGTGGTGATGTAGTGCTAGAACTGTTGAAAGAGATGAGTTTTGAGGGCGGACTGGAAGGAGGAGAGAGAGTGTTTCTGACGGAGAGAGAGTGGGAGAGTGTTCCAGGTTGATGGACCGTATACTGAGAAGGAGCGGGGGCCGAAAGTGCTGAGTTTGGTGAGGGGGATGAGGAGGCGGAGCGGGAAGGAGTGTAGGGGTGAAGTAAGTTGGAGAGATGCGTAGGAGCGTAGTTGTTCATGGATTTGTAGCAGAGAGACAGAATCTTGTATTGGATGCGTTGGGGGGATGGGGAGCCAGTGAAGAAGCTTGAGCAGGGGAGTGATGTGGTCGGATTTTTTCTTTCCGAGGACGAGGCGGGCAGCATTGTTCTGGAGAGTGAGAGTGGTGGAGTGAGGAAGGCCGGAAAGGAGAGAGTTGCAGTAGTCGATGCGAGATAAGATGAGAGAGACAGCGAGTTTGGTGGCAGCTTCGGTAGTGAGGTATTTTCTGATCTGACTGATGCAGCGGAGGTGGAAATAACATGCCTGGGCCGTGGCGGAGATGAAGCTGGTCATGTAAAGAGAAGAATCGAGGATAACGCCAAGGTTCTTGACCGAGTCAGAGAGGGAGATGGGGGTGCTGTCGAGTTGAAGGTGGAGAGAGGGAGGGAGCTGGGAAAGTTTCATGGCTTCCGTTTTGTCGTTCAGTTTGAGCTTGTTTGCGGTCATCCAGTTTTTCACGTCTTCATAGCAGTCAGCCGTGCGAGTCAGTAGTGTCTGAGTGTTGTCGAGTTTGTCTTTGTCTAGTAGTTGTGAGTCGTCAGCGTAGAGGTGGTGGTGTATGTGGTGAGACTGGATGATGTTGGACAGGGGAGAGGTGTAGAGTGTGAAAAGGACCGGGCCCAGGACGGACCCCTGTGGAATGCCGCAGGAGAGCCTGACTGGGTTGGAGGAGACGCCGTCAATGGTGACGGACTGCTGTCTGTCGGAGAGGTAGGAGAGAAACCAGGAGTGCGCAGAGTCAGTGATGCCAAAGGAGTGGTGAAGGCGGTGGAGGAGGATAGAGTGGTCTATGGTGTCGAAGGCGGCAGAGAGATTGAGTAGCGTAAGAAGGGAGATGTTGCCCGAGTCAGTGGAGAGAAGCAGGTCGTTTAGGATATGTAGAAGGGCTGTGATGTTTGCGATAGGCAGACTGGAAGGGACTGAGGAGGTTGTTGTCGGCGAGGTGGAGGTTGAGTTGGTTGAGGACAACCTTCTCAAGAAGCTTGGACAGGAAAGAGAGATTGGAGACTGGGCGGTAGTTCTTGAGTTCGTTTGGGTCGAGGTTGTGTTTTTTTAGGAGAGGACGGACGATGGCGGACTTGAAGATATCGGGGACGGAGCCATTCTCTAGAGATGTGTTGATGATGTCGGTAATGAAGGGCAAAAGTTTTGGGAGGCCGTCCCGGTAGAGAGAAGCTGGGAGGGGGTCTAGTTCGCAGGTTTTGAAAGGCATGGACTTTATGGTCTTGAGGACTTCATCCTGAGAGACGGGGCGGAAGGACGAGAGGGGAGTGCCGGAAAAGGGGGGGGGGGGGGGGTCAGGAAGGCAAGGCGGAGAAGGCAGAGTGTCGAGTGTGTTGCGCAGAGTTTGGATTTTGTCGGAGAAAGCGGACGGAAGTTCTTCTTTGCTGTGTGTGTTGGGAAGAGGAGAGTCTTTAGAAGTACCTAGGAGTGTGTTCATGGTGGCGTAGAGGGTTTTGGAAGAAGAAGTGGATTCCAGGATTTTGTTTTGAAAGTGTTTACGTTTGGAGTCGGAGATCATTCTGCAGACTTTGGATCTAGTGGTTTGAATGGATGAATTTCTTAAATCTGTCTTGACCACTTAACCCAATGGCTACATTTCACTGTACCAGGAGATGGATCGACCATGATAATTCAAGGGTAGTGTCAGATTAGCTTGGCACCTTCATACCAGGAGATGGAATGACCATGATAATTCAAGGGTAGTGTCAGATTAGCTTGGTGCCTTCATACCAGGAGATGGATTGACCATGATAATTCAAGGGTAGTGTCAGATTAGCTTGGCGCCTGAAGGTGCCAAGCTAATCTGACACTACCCTTGAATTATCATGGTCGACCCATCCCCTGTTGTAGTGCATCTAGGGCTGAATGGGTTAATTCAAAGCCAAAGGCCAAAACTTCAAGGAACTTTAGATACAGTGATTTCAGCAAGAGGCATAGATCCTCATGAACCCTTGCCACAGCAGGGGCTCATGAGGATCTATACATCTTGCTGTTGGGTGGTTCATTTTTTCTTGGCAGTGAAGGGGTTAAAAGTTGTGTGTGTGCGTGTTAGAAAGGAAAATTATGAACCACCTACTGACACCTCCGTCTTTAACCTATTTAGCCCTGACGCCCTACAGCAGGGGATGGACAGATCATTATAATTCAAGGGTAGTGTCAGATTAGCTAAAGGCGACAAGCTAATCTGGCACTACCCTTGAATTATCATGGCCAATCCGTCTCCTGCAAGTGGTACACAGTCGTTGGGTAACACCTCCAAAATTGTGGAAATGTGGCCGTGGGGATGTATAGGTTAACTGATCTACCTGTGTATGAAAATCTCAGACGGACTGAACGAGTACTTACGCTTCCTCCAACTGGGGTATACGCAGCATCCTGGGTGAGCATGTCGGGGCCAGCGTGTAGCGAACAATACTTTCCCCGTCAAAATAATCTCACTGGTGAATATATGCATGCTTGGCATACAAAGGAAACAAACCCAAAACCAGACTAAAGAAAATCGTAATAGCAATGGCTTGGCTTGACTTCGCGAACGAAGATTTTATAGGAGTTGCCCACGACGTCTGCAGGCTTGTTCGTGGCTGCGGAGGCCAATCCGAGACAGGCAGGTTCGACCGCAGTGGCTGCAGGGGAAGATATGGCCAGGGTTCTGAGCTGCGGCATCTCTGTTTTTTCTCCTGAGCCGCTTGTCCTTAAGGCTAGCTCTGTGAGAGTCCTCAAAGGAGACAGCTGCCTTGTAAATGGTGGAGCGCCAGGTGTCACGGTCCGCAGCAAGCGAAGACCACTGGTGGTGGTCGATTTGGCAGGCACTAAGTGATTTCTTGAGACAGTCTTTGTATCTCTTCTTTGGTGCCCCTCTGTCACGGTGTCCAGTAGCAAGCTCGCCGAACAGGGTGATCTTTGGTAGGCGATGATCCTCCATCCTGGAGACATGCCCCGCCCAGCGGAGCTGTGTCCGCAGCAGCAAAGCCTCGATCGCAATAATAGCAATAATAATAATAATAATTACGGTATTTATAATGCGCTTATCTTATAATAATTATAACTCTAAGCGTGCACTCACAACTCGCGCACGCATGCGCACGCTCAAGACAAGGACTTGCGTACCACAAACAGTGGAATACATTACGACGGTCAGCTTGGGGTGGGGAGTGTGGTGATATAGTGCTAAAACTGTTGAAAGAGGTGAGTTTTGAGGGCAGACTGGAAGGAGGAGAGAGGCAGGAGCGCAGTTGTTCAGGGATTTGTAGCAGAGAGACAGAATTTTGTATTGGATGCGTTGGGGGATGGGGAGCCAGTGAAGGAGTTTGAGCAGGGGTGTGACGTGGTCGGATTTTTTCTTTCTGAGGACGAGGCGGGCAGCATTGTTCTGAACGCGTTGGAGAGTGAAAATGGTGGAGTGAGGGAGGCCAGGAAGGAGAGAGTTGCAGTAGTCGATGCGAGATGAGAGAGACAGCAAGTTTGGTGGCAGCTTCGGTAGTGAGGTATTTTCTGATCTGACTGATGCGGCGGAGGTGGAAATAACATGCCTGGGCCGTGGCGGAGACGAAGCTGGTCATGGACAGAGAGGAATCGAGGATAACGCCGAGGTTCTTGGCCGAGTCAGAGAGGGAGATGGGGGTGCTATCGAGTTGAAGGTGGAGAGAGGGAGGGAGCTGGGAGAGTTTCTGGCGAGAATAGCAGTAATGGTAATAAACACATTAAAATGGAACAAAGGCACCACTGATGGAAATCATGACGGATCATCAAGGTTTGTCCAGGCAATGTGTGCTAAGTAAGTACTTAACCCTTTGTGTGTCGGTAGCGTTTTTTTGTCCCAAAGATTCGAGAATCTGACTGATCATGACAAAACACTTGCAAGAAAACGCTTGGTCTCAAATTATGGCTCAAATTATCTGCAAAGCCCCTCGTAACCCTTTTCATCCTGATACACCCATTGCTTGATATAAATGACTTTGACAGCGAGTTTGGTGGCAGCTTCGGTAGTGAGGTATTTTCTGATCTGACCGATGCGGCGGAGGTGGAAATAACATGCCTGGGCCGTGGCGGAGACGAAGCTGGTCATGGAAAGAGAGGAATCGAGGATAACGCCAAGGTTCTTGACCGAGTCAGAGAGAGAGACGGGGGTGCTGTCGAGTTGAAGGTGGAGAGAGGGAGGGAGCTGGGAAAGTTTCTGGCGAGTGCCTACCAGCATGGCTTCCGTTTTGTCGTCATTCAGTTTGAGCTTGTTTGAGGCACCAAGCTTTTTTAGCACCACCCTTGGACTAAAATGGTTGATCTATCTCTTAGGACAATAAGCAATTAAAAAAAATCGGTCTCATGATGTAATGGGTTCAGTATGTCTCACGGAGACCGAGCTTGCCCAGATCAAGGCTGGCAAAAAATGTGCAGTTATAAATGCGAACTACAGCTTTTTGTGGCAGCCCCTTCCAACTGTAAGAGGCCAAGATTATCATAACTCCTCAGGCGGCAGGGGCTTATGAAAATGGATGCCTCTCGCCGCTGGTAAATAGTTCCACTAACCCTTTGCGTTTCGGTAGTGGTTTTAGTCGCGATGATTCCTGCAGGAATCATCGCGACTAAAACCGCTACCGACAGCCAAAGGGTCAACATTCTATGACTAAAGAATGGTAAGAACTGTGGTAAATGTTAACCCTTTTAGCCCCACGGTTCCATTCTCACATTTTGTCGTTGTTACCTAATGACTATGCACCAGTAGCAGGAGATGGACTGACTGTGATAATTCAAGGGTAGTGCCAGATTAGCTTGGCACCTTCAGGCGCCAAGCTAATCTGGCACTACCCGTGAATTGTCATGGTCAATTCATCTCCTGCTGCAGGGACTCGGGGCTAAAAGTAAATGGGTTAACTCATTCTACCCCAACACTGAACTCTTTATATTTCGCCGTTGTCCTCTGAAGACTGCATTGCAATGCAGGACACAGATCGACCATGATAGTTCAAAGGGTGATGCCAGAATAGCTTGGCGCCCATAGGCGCCAAGCTATTCTGGCATCACCTTTGAACTATCATGGTCGATCCTTATCTTCCTGTGGTATCTTCCCGGGGCGGTCCGTGGCGCAGTGGTTAAGGCGCCTGCCACCAATGCCAAAGGTGCGAGGTTCGAAAACGGGTTCCGGCATCGGACTTTTCTCCTCTGGTGTCACCGTTAATTCGGGCGGACCGTCGGGGGTTCTTTCTCCGGGTACTCCAGCTCTTCCACCCCCCCCCCCCCCCCACTTTGGTACTGGTTTCAGGCCACTTTACAAATTTCAAATATAAGCGATAAAAAATCTCTGTAACTTCAGTAGCTGAACTGGCCCTTCGTCTGTCTTGTACTGTGTTTGTCTTAAATGGCGTAAATCCGTGTCTGTTACTTGAGTGTGCGTGTTGGGTTTCAGTTCGCGGCGCTTTGAGTCGATTTGCCCCAAAATTGAGAAAAGCTCCTATATAATAATGTATTATTATTATTTTATTTTATTATGTGTGTCTGGGGTAGAATGAGTTAAGCATATTGTAATAAATGATCTTTGTTGATGAAAGAAGAAAACAAAAAGCGTGACATAGTCGCAGGTGAAGTTTGTTTTACTGTTTGTACAGTTCAATTTACACACTTGACAAACTATTGTACATCATCACACACAGAGATGACTGTACACTGTGCTGTTCATGTGTAGGAACGTTAACCCCTTCACTGCCAGTGGTTGGGGATTGTGTTTCTGAAATCATCCAAGTGCCTTGGCCGTCCAACAAGGAACACAGATATAAAATGGTATTGGCAAGAGGCATAGATCCTCATCTCCCCCTCCACCCCCCCCCCCCAAAAAAAAAAAAAAAAATAAACATGGATAAAATGTAGTGTCAGCAAGAGGCGTATGTCCTCATTAACAGCAAGACATGTTTCCTCATGAGCCCCCACAGTTGTGGGGGCTCATGAGGATACATGTTTGCTGTTCGATCAGTTTGATTTTATTGGCAGCGAAGTGGTTTCAATGAATATTAAAATGGATAAGGGCAACGGAAAAAAGCACAGGATACTTTCGATCAATTCATCATCAGTTATAATACAAAAAGAAACATCGGAATCTGGTGATACATACCGATGGCACTGATGCATAGTGTTAGTATGGTTATAAGCTCAGACATGCCCCCCCCCCTCCCCCCCCCCCCCCCCCCCCCAGCATGACACCTTCCCCAAACATGCATAAAATAATACAGCAACAAAAACAACACAGCGTACAAGAGCTGACTTCCTCTCACGTAATCACACACACTACTCAAACACCCACCCACCCATCCCACTTCCCCATGTTGGCACTGTTCCCCAGAAGCGCATAAAATATGGGACAATCAAAACAAACTTATCCCATTGTCAGCGAGGTTTCCTTTAATCTTTACACGTCTTTTCTGCATGGCTATAACCTCCGTACAATTCGCGTCACCTGTGTGTCAGATGACATCAAAAGTTCTTTATTTTTCTTTATTTTGTTCCATTCCCATGCCCTACATTCTGGGATTTTGAGACCATGCGGCCTATGAAACTCTACAGTCAGACCTGGGTCACGTTGGACTAAATTCAGGCACAACACTGGAGTGGAACACAATAAAGAATGGTTGACATCACAGCAGAAATTGTTCAAGAGTGGTGCCAGAATAGCTTGGTGCCCATAGGCGCCAAGCTATTCTGGCATGACCCTTGAGCAGTCATGCTCGATCTGTCCCTAAAATTGTAATACAGTCCTTCAGAGGACAACTTCAAAATTTGGGGATTTTCGGTCCTGGGACAGAATGTGTTAAGGAGGCCCTTCAGGGTTATAAGAAAAACCAAAGTAAGCAGTATGGTTGAGCAGGCTCTATCGAGTCAATTCCACAGTCAAAACCACATAACCCGCGACAGTGGGATAAGAATTTTAACCCATGAATGATGACTTGCGAGCCTCAACTTGCTCTTGACATAGTTCTGGCTCCTAAACAGAGCCTCTGAGCCAGAACTTGTGTGTCAAAGTCTCAGTTCATATATTAATACTATAATAATAGCTAAACACATACATAAAATAACATGCCTTCACAAGGGCTGAATTTCCCCCACTGCAATCAGCACATAATAACAAATATAAAATTATTAAAAATATAATGGCTGCATTAATCAATGTATAAAGCAGGACAAGTTAGCATTTAGACCGTTAAAAAAAAAAAAGGATTCACACAGTCACTTGTCAAATTTATCTTCATCCAAAACTAAAAGCCTGGTTCAAATTCAGCCCATAATAAGAATTGATATTTCTGCTGCAATAATCAATGTTTATGCCATTATATACTTGAAAACAAGCTACAGTACAGTGACATCTTTTTTTAAGAAAAAGAAGCAAGTCCTGCGCAAGCCACTAAGCAAGAGCAGGACTAAAAGGAATTCACACGCACATAAGCACACTACAGTCACTGTTGAAATGTTTTGATGCACAACTCTAATTTTAGCACAGGGCCAAGTACCAAGTACGTTGAGGACCTCGAGCTAGTCTATTCCATCTGTACGCGGCATAGATCCTCATGAGCCACCCGCAGTGTGCCGGGGGCTCATGAGGATCCAAGCTTCTTGCTGGCCCCTTCATCAGCAATATCAATCTTAATTTAAATTTTACGAAGAAGCGTCCGCTGTAGTACAAATTTAGAACTGTGAAGGAGCTGCCTGCTTAACACTCCCAAATGCAAGAGGAATAGATCCTCATAAGCCCCAGCACACTGCGGGCGCTCATGAGGATCTGCGCCTCTTGCTTGCCCCTTTCCCCACCCACATTAACCCTTAGTGAGAAGGGCCGACTGCGAACAGAAGGCAGCACAGTCACTCTAACAGGTGCACCAGAAAAAAAGCGGCTCCAATGGCTGTTATCTTTAACCCATTAGACCCTGAGGCCGAATGTTTTAAGCTGGCTTGCTGTCCTATGAAGGCTACATTATAGATTGGGAGACAGACCAGTCATTTTAGTTCAAGGGTGTGCCAGAATAGCTTGGCGCCTGAGGCGCCAAGCTATCCTGGCACCATCCTTGAACTGTCATGGTCAAATTTATTTCAAGCAGTAGTGTATCAGGATGAAAAGGGTTAATCCCCTTGTACGTGCACCTGCTGGTACTGATTTACCAGAGGCTGCACACACAAGGGCATTAATAACGACTCTAAAATTAGAACAATTAACAAGAGATCTTTTAGTACTGAAAAAATATGCACAGTAAAGCGGCATCAAACTGCATGTGCCTGTCCAATCAAGAGCATTATTTGACAGCGGCACTGCACAGATACAACATGAGAAAAACATAGGGAGCCTGACGAACTCGAGGAAAACTTGGAAAAGAAATCTGTAAACGCAAGGACCCTGGATCGGCCAGTGGTCCATATACCACGCAACGTGTGCAGAAGCAAGTACCTCCATTTCTGTTTTACGATGAAGAGAAGTATGTGGTTAAGATTAACCCTTAGTTTAACCCCTTGTGCTTGCAGCCACCCAAACAGTAAACAGTACCAGATGCTGCACGCACAAAGGGGTGAATTTATACGACAGAGAAAAAAAGCTTTCATGAGTAACTTATAATCTGATTTGTTACTCTCAGTCGAGATGTGATTACCTCAGTGCAAGAGGCATAGATTCACATGGGCCCTTGCAGTTGCAGTACTGATCTGATTTGTTACTCTCAGCCGAGATGTGATTAGCTCAGTGCAAGAGGCATAGATTCACATGGGCCCTTGCAGTTGCAGTACTGATCTGATTATTTACTCTCAGTCAAGATGTGATTACCTCAGTGCAAGAGGCATAGATTCACATGGGCCCTTGCAGTTGCAGTACTGATCTGATTATTTACTCTCAGTCGAGATGTGATTACCTCAGTGCAAGAGGCATAGATTCACATGGGCCCTTGCAGTTGCAGTACTGATCTGATTTGTTACTCTCAGCCGAGATGTGATTACCTCAGTGCAAGAGGCATAGATTCACATGGGCCCTTGCAGTTGCAGTACTGTACTGGTGCGTGAGTCTATGCTTCTTGCCGAATGAAATCGGTTCCCCATAAACCTCAAACTGTGTTACTTGAGATCAAAGCGTACAACTGATAAAGCTAACATTCTAAGCAACTGGTAAAGCTATCATTCAAAAATGTCACATCGATAACGGATTGTGGAAAATACAAATGATGACTTGACCCACTTGTGCATTAAATCATGGGAAATATAAACAGTCTCACTGGTTGAATGCACAAGGAGGTTAATTCATTCACGACGTGACGCATCCGGCTACGCGGTGCTAACACCGCATATCCAGATGCATCAAGTTGTAAATGTGTTAAAAGTATACAGCAGGTTATCTATCGACTCGCTCATAGCTGCAGAAGTGTCGCCTAGTGCTGCCCCAGGCAACGCCATACCACACTTATGCAGCTACTGATATGGGGCCTAAAATGTGTTGACACACACTACAGTTGCTGATTTTCGGTCATGCTTATTCACACTGCGCTAGTTACGATATTTTTTCTTTACAGCACAATAAGTCCTGTGAGCAAGAATGAAGGCATCAAATCTTGGAGACCATGAAGATAAAATCAAAAGCAATAAAACAAAAGACTCTGCAAGTCTATGTGTGAGTCATTTATCCTGCAATGCCTCGAGTATGTGACCGCTGGGATTGTAAACAGCACCAAGAAGTTCCATTGTTTACTCAAACAGGCTTAACAATTAAAGGTCTCTTTTCAAACTAAGATACAATTAAAAAAGTGGATGGCATGATACAAAACAGAAGAAAAAAACATAGTCACAAGTCCGAAGATATTTTATTCATGTACCGTTAAATCTGCCCCAGTAAGCAAAGCCCCTTGGGCCCATGAGGGCCACAGTGGGCTCGCGCACGGCTGTGCGCGGGCCCACTGCGGCCGTCGTGGGCCCGTAGATGTTTGTTACTGGGGGCCTTAGCAGCCCACCTTAATAAACAGCAGCAAACTGATCCATTTCCACCTATAACGACCCTTTACAAAATGGCCATCAGCGTGTTTCACTTCCAGCCAGCTGGCCTCACCTCCAACCGCAACTTGACCCTGTTTATAATGGTCACAGCCCTGCTTGGAGTCGGAACATCACTTGCATAAGCTCAGCCGTGAAAGTATTTATTGTCCACTGGCTGATGGCGTGCTGTGAATCTTCATGTCAGTCGCGCACACTCAGTCCAGCAGAAAAGCCTTTTCGTTCACCTCCCCTTAGCCAGCGACATCTCTCACACCTTATTGAATGGCACATAAGCCTCTTTTGTTCAGACCAGATCAGAATTTGTTCCTCCGATTCTTAACATAGTAACGCGGCAGACAGCAGCCCATTTGGCGGCCTTTATATAAACCTATAGACAGGTTTGACTATACTCGGCCAACAGAGGAAATTAAAACGGACTCCTCTACTGGCAATAAATCTTTTTCAGTCATTCTGACATTTACAAATAGTTGTTTGGTTCTTTAACAAGTGGGGTCTAAAAATGTAACACTTTGGCTCCAAAAACTAAATGACTTACATTCTATAGAATGAAACTGGGAGTCAAAAGGTTAAAAATGCAGATGGCATCAGACCAAATAAAGAAAGACAAAAATTAGAGTGGCTTGGCAGAAGAAAATTTCATACAGCTAACAGGAACTTTGTAAAAAAATACCTTCCATTGGCAACCAGTCAGCATCGTCACCTTACCCTCCATAACGCCCATCTGCCATTTCTGATTTCTATCCCATCTAGGCAACTGGTATTGTAAAAACTCATAAGGGCTGCATGCAGACAGAGGTTAACTGTTGTACTGGTTTTTTCACATTTACTCAAACATGCACACTGTAACCGGTCTCCTTTTTGAACAGCTAGGGTCTCGAACATGAAAAAAGCTGACAGCATAAGACAAAAAGTAAAAACATCACAGTGGCTTGGCAGAAGAAACTTCATCCACATACTCAACCCACAGAGGACAATGCCTCTATTGATCGATCAAACTTAGCATCTCCATCCACACATACCTGCAACTAAATCTCCGCCCGCCCCCTCCCCCGCCCCCGCTTCCCATAGGTAGTTCACCAGCACAAAATAATAATCCCCACACCCCACCCTCCTCACCCACCCATTTATGATTTCTGTGCCAAAACAGCAGTTGTGCAAAACAGTCTTTCAGTTTCACTAAGACAATAAGAACTACCTCGGTCAACGGCACCTGTAGGCATCTTTTTTTCTTCTTAAAGTGCTAGACTTGAACTATGGCCAGTGCCTTCATCTAGCGATAAAAGTGGGGACCACTCTACTGGCAAGAGGCGTATATTCTCATGAGCCCCTGCAGATGCAGGGGCTCATGAGAATCTATGCCTCTTGCAGCTGAAGACATGGGCTGATGGAAACTTTGGTCTTTCACTTGGAAGGGCCGCCAAAGTTTGCAGCAAGGCGCATGCGTCGTTTCTTCCCTGACCCTTCTGAGGCAGGACCTTTAGATGCCCCAGCCTTCCCCACCGAAGCAGCATCGCCTTCCGAGCCCGATTTATGCGGCGTTGCACTGTTGTTGGAGTTAGAGTTCGACACGTATTGGCTGGCTCCGTGAATGTTGTTGTTACTCGCGTGTGACCCTCTGGAACTGTCGAAGCCTTGTGGGCTCGAGTTCTTCTTAGCATGACTGGCCTCTGAAGCGTCAGATGCATCATGGCTGGAGCTTTGCTTCTCAGGCGTGTCTTCTTTCCTCCTCTGCTTACGAGTGACCTGAGGGACAGATTTATATGAATGATAATCAATTAAAATGTTTCTTGAAATAAAGAAGTTTTGCATCCAAAACAGCTGTCCTCCTTACAACATTGAAAAGATGGTTTTGTCCATTTCAGCAACGGTGCAATGACTCATACTAACAATGTATATGATTTAATTCCTGCACAAAACATGTTCTTGCATTAATGTTTTATCAAATGGCACATCTGAATGAGTTACGAGGCATGATAAAACATGAAAGGCAAAGCTCACATTGTCGACCGATATACATATGTGCGACCTTTGTGACAATAAGGGCTGGCTTCCGCACCAGTAAAATCCATGTTTTCTCAAAATGTAAGCATTTTTCACACATGTCAACCCCTTCGACCCTTGACCTACCTTTGTGCCAAATTTGATTGAAAAATTTGCGAAAATGTTCATAATACCTACAATTTTATCAAAAATTGGCATTTTACACACATTTGCCAGCCTGTGACCCTGACCTTTCTGAAGGGTCATCCAAATTAATATGCATAGGTCTTACCATCAGGTATCTCTGTACCAAATTTGGGTTTGAAGTTGTGAATAGTATTAAAAGAAAAAAAAACATCTTTTGTAAAAAATTTGGCTATTTGGACCTATTTCCTGAGCTCTTGTGACCCTTGACCTTTCCGAGGAATCAACCTGTCGGGTCTTCCTATCAGGTATCTCTGTAGCAAGTTTGGGTTTGAAGTTGTGAATAGTATTTGAGAAAAAATAAATTATGTCAAAATATAGCTATTTCTTTACCTATATCCTGAGCCCCTGTGACCTTGACCTTTGTGAAAGGTCACTCAATTGGTATGTTTAGAATGGTCTTGCCTCAACATATCCTTGGGCCAAGTTTGAAGACTGTGGCTTGAATAGTCTCCGAGAAAATGCTAGTGTTAAAGTTTACCACGGATGGACGACGGACAACGGATGACGGACAATGGATGACGGACGGATGACCACTAGCCCAAAACATACTCACTTTTTCTTCGCACGTGAGCCAAAAAACGATAGTTGGGCTGCCATTTGAAAAGATAAGGGAAATTAGTATCAAAGCAAATGTCGGCCTTTGCTCTTTATTCATGCACAATATGGAGCTGGCACCTTCACGCATCCTCGCGCTGGGACCATACGGCGTTGAGGCGCGTCCCCTGGGTGGTGGATAGGGGGTCCCTCGTGAGAGGGGTGCACCGAATGAAATAAGGTGCCGTGAACCAACATGGTCTAAGGGAAGGTGACCCCGACAGAAAACCCCTGGTCCTCCTAGTAAGGGGGTTGGGCGTGGGGGTAGCTTCCCCACCCTGCAAAAAAGGAAATAGCTACAAAAACGCCGACGAAAAGACTAACAGTAATTCCTTTCCTGGAGGAGGAAGGTTCTTCTACTAGAAGACTTATGACGTCCTGTGGTGAAAGCCGGAAGTCTTCGGAAGCCACAGGACCGAGCCGCCTCTCTCTATCCAGGGATACAACCATGGGCACATGGAACGTCAAGACCATGTACCAGAGCGGCAAGGCCGCCCAGATAGCAGCGGAAATGCAAAAGTACAACCTTTCCCTGCTAGGCATCAGTGAAGCCAGATGGACGCAGTCTGGCCAGAAAAGGCTGTTAAGTGGGGAGATGATTCTGTATTCAGGTCATGAAGAGGAGAATGCCCCCCATACAGAAGGAGTAGCACTCATGCTGTCACCAGTGGCACAGAGAGCGCTGATGGGCTGGGAACCTCTTGGGCCAAGAATTATAACAGCAGCCTTTAGAACCAAGAAAAAGCTCAAGCTGAACGTCATCCAGTGTTATGCGCCCACCAATGACAGTGACGAGGAAGAGAAACAAGAGTTCTACGACCGACTCCAGAGTGCCGTGGACAAATGTGCGGAGCGAGACATCACCATCGTCATGGGCGATTTTAATGCCAAAATAGGGGAGGACAACACCGGATACGAAGAGGTGATGGGGAGACAGGGACTAGGCTCGGAGATGAGTGAGAACGGGGAGAGGTTTGTAGACTTTTGTGCTCTAAACCGACTTGTCATTGGAGGCAGCATCTTCCCACACAAAAGAATACACAAAGCAACTTGGGTCTCACCTGACCATACAACAGAGAACCAAATAGACCATATCTGCATTAGCAAGAAATTTAGAAGATCCCTTCAAGATGTTCGAGTGAGGAGGGGAGCAGATGTCGCCTCAGACCACCATCTGCTTACCTTAAGAATGAAGCTCAAGCTAAAGAAAAGCCGCACAGAGACAACAAGAAGACAGCGCTATAATGTAGGCCTCCTGAGAGAAACTGGAGTTAGAGAAGAGTTCAAACTGGTGCTGTCCAACCGGTTTCAAGCGCTACAGGAGCTAGTAAATGAAGAGGAGGCGGTCACCACAGAGCAGCAGTGGAAGGCAGTTAGAGAGGCACTGAACTCAACCTGCAAAGACACTGTAGGGTTCAGGAAACACCACCACAAGGATTGGCTGTCGGCACAGACCTTGAAGAAGATAGAAGCGAGGAAGCAGAAGAAAGCAGCGGTCAACAACAGTCGCACGAGAGCAGCCAAAGTAAGGGCACAGGGGGAATACTCGGAAGCCAACCGCGAGGTGAAGAGGAGTATCAGGGCAGACAAGAGGGCCTACACAGACAGCCTGGCAGCAGAGGCAGAAAAGGCAGCAGGCAGCGGCAACATGAAACAGCTCTACGACATTACCAGAAGATTGTCGGGTAAGTATGGCCATACAGAAAGACCAGTAAAAGACAAAGAAGGCAAGCCTATTGCAGACAGAGCAGACCAACTCGACAGATGGGCCGAGTATTTTGAAGAGTTACTGAACAGACCTAGCCCACCCGACCCCCCCGACATCCAGCCGGCAGAGACCGACCTACCCATCAGCTGTGACAGACCCAGCCGGGAAGAGATCAGAAAAGCAGTGGCATTTTTGAAGAATGGCAAAGCAGCAGGGCCAGATGGCATCCCAGCGGAGTCTCTGAAAGCAGACCTAGAGACAACAGTTGAGATGCTGTACCCACTGTTTGGAAAGATCTGGGAAGAGGAGGTGATGCCAGCTGACTGGAAGGAGGGGTACCTAATCAAGCTTCCCAAGAAAGGCGACCTCAGCAAGTGTTCAAACTACAGAGGAATCACCTTGCTGTCAGTACCAGGAAAGGTCTTCAACAGGATCATCCTAGAGAGAATGAAGAGCTCCGTTGACCCCCAGCTGAGAGACCAGCAAGCAGGATTCAGGAAGAACCGATCATGTACAGACCAGATCGCCACTCTCCGCATCATCGTGGAACAGTCTCTGGAGTGGAGCTCCCCGCTGTACGTCAACTTTGTGGATTATGAGAAAGCATTTGACAGCGTGGACCGAGAGACTCTGTGGAAACTCCTACGACACTACGGTGTACCCACAAAGCTCGTCCGCCTGATCAAGAGCAGCTATGATGTCGCGTGATCCACGAAGGGCAGTTCACCAGAGAGCTCCAGGTCAGAACTGGTGTCAGGCAGGGGTGTCTGCTGTCTCCGTTCCTCTTCCTACTGGCCATAGACTGGGTCATGAAGATGACCACAGAGCACAGACGAAGTGGAATACAGTGGACACTGTGGACACAGCTTGACGACCTCGATTTTGCAGACGACTTGGCATTACTGTCCCACACTCATCAACAAATGCAGGACAAGACCACGAGGCTTGCTGACATCTCGTCCCAAGTGGGCCTCACCATTCACAAACAGAAAACAAAGACAATGAGGCTGAACGCAACCAGGGAAGAACCAGTCTTGCTTGCTGGCACCCCGTTGGAGGAGGTGGAGTCCTTCACCTATCTCGGGAGCATCATAGACAAAAAAGGCGGCACTGATGCAGATGTCAGAGCACGAATCGGTAAAGCCAGAGCAGCCTTTCTCCAGTTGAAAAAAGTGTGGAGTTCCAGAGAGCTGTCACAACACACCAAAGTCCGGATTTTCAACTCCAATGTAAAAGCAGTTCTCCTATATGGAGCAGAGACATGGAGATTGACAAAAACCACAGTCAACAGAGTACAGACCTTCATGAACAGTTGCCTTAGAAGAATTTTGAAATCCACTGGCCAGAGAAGATCAGCAACGTCAGACTCTGGGAGAGAACAGAGCAGATAACAGCAGAGAATGAAATTGGGCGAAGAAGATGGGGATGGATCGGTCACAGTCTGAGAAAGCCAGCTTCCAGTATCACTAGGCAGGCATTGTCATGGAACCCCCAGGGAAAGAGGAAAAGAGGTAGGCCGAGAAACTCCTGGCGTCGAGACCTCCAAGCAGACATCAAGAGACTGGGAACCACCTGGAGTAGAATCGAAGGAGAAGCACAGGACAGGAGTTGCTGGAGGTCTCTCGTCGACGGCCTATACCCGGGTAGGGGTTACAGGCGTAAGTAAGTAAGTAAGTACCTTCACGCATACCGCTGTATGACATCATTGAAGTGATGTCATGAACTGTGCTTGAAAACAGTGGACTCTCAAAAATAGTAATTTTCAAAAGAGTACTCCGAGTCAGTCCGGTCAAAATCCATACAAATGTAACAGTTGTTTGATAGGGCACACTGTACTTTTGTATCGACCAGGCTGTAAGTGGACTGTGCAATTCAACTTTGAAGGAGAGGACTTTTAATAGTACTGGTCAGATGGTCAAATTTCAACTGAGATCAAGCAAACTTTGCACTTTGTTTACACACTGACAAGAAAATGTTCATGTCTTGTCTTCTAAAAATATTTAATTGTCTATTCATTATTACTGTGGTGTGGTGTGCTTGTTCTCTTTGCTCACAGTCATGTTTGTGTAGAGCTGACTACATGCACAGTTGGCAGACACTACTCAGGCAGGTGTTGCTGTGGGTGAGAAGAAAAAGCACATCGCAATATGGCACACGTTTTGTAAAGTTTTTTGCACTGATCAATGGGGACATATCGCAATTAATAAAGCCTTTATTATCATTTATTATTATCATTTATCCAACAATTGACTGTCGGATGTTGTGCCTTTCAGGCTGAAAATCACACACCAACACACAAAGTAAAACTCACCTGCATTGGAATAAAAGCTTCTGTGGACGGTGTTTTCACCGTTGACTGTTTCACTTCCTCGTCCATCTCCTGGCTCCCACTTGAGCTGCTGTTCCTCTGTCGTGCTCCTGGCCTTGGCTGGGAGGAAGGGTGCGCCTGATAGGCCGGTCTTGCGTGTGGAGGGACCTGATTGGGCGGCCACTGAGGGGCCTGGCTGTATGGAGGTGGGGGCTGGCCCAGTGGTGGCCCGAATGGACCCATATTAAGGTTTCGGGGCGGGGGATGGTTGAAGAGGGGGGTACGGCCTTGCTGATTGGGAGACATCATAAACTGTCCTGGGGGTGGCTGCCGGAGCATGCTTGCATTACCAAACCCTGCAAAGATTGTAAAATGATTAGTAACAACTAAAAAATTACTGATCTTTTCCAACCCTTATCATTCGGAAAACACCAGTGTGTGAAATAAGTTTGACTAAAATAGTTCAAGGGTATTGCCAGAATAGCTTGGTGCCTCTAGGCGCCAAGATATTCTGGCACCACCTTTGAACTAAAGCCATTGGCCTACATCCTTATCTGTAAGTACTATAATGTAGCTTGGATACGGCAGTGTACAAATTTGAAGCTTTTAGCCTCAGTATGATATGTGTTAATCAAAGAAAAAATACACAAAAATTTTAAAAGAGAAAAAAAAAAAGCCTACACAGTCTCTGAGTTTGATAAATGTGCACACAGTAAAGGCTATTTCACCGAGACGATGAAAGGAGAATTACATCAGAGTACTCTTTCTGAGCAACCACCTGGCGAGGGCCAGTAGGAAGCAAGTCTTCCGTGTTACGTCCGGCAACCGCACCAACTGGATAGGTTCGAAGCGGGCTGAGTTGAGCCAGGTCAGCACCCAGGGCATGTCCCATCGTGGCACGAGCGAGCGAAGGGCGGAACGCTGTAGCCTGAAGGAGGCCAAAAGATCGGCGAGGTCCTGCAGTCAACATTGTCGGGTCACCCCAAAAGCCGGTACGTGTCAGCGATCATGGCCAGGTAGCCCCGAAAGGTGATTGGCGCTGAATGCTGGTCGGTGAATAGCCAGAGGAAAAAATCTGCCAGCCGGGGAACCGTCAAATGCGTGGGGTAGAGTCGTTTGTCGTCACACCAGTGGCACAGGACTCGCCACTTCCCTTTGTAGACTCGTCTGGTCGAGGATCTGCGAGCTGTTGCGATAGCCTCCACTGCTGCACCGGAGAAGCCTCTAGCCGCGAGGACTTGCCACCCAATCTCCAGGCGTGGAAGAGCAGTCGGTCGGGCAAGGGTGGAAGTTGCTTGAGCATCGTGCATGGGAAGCCGCAGCGGGGGGAGCCGAGGCGAGGTTCACGAGGTCAGTGGTCCACGACTTGGTCCAGCAGAAATGGGCCACCAGGAACAGGACCGCGTTGCACCCTCTGAGTTGTGTGACAAGAGTTCTCGGGATTTGCAATCAACATGCGTGGTTTCACGTGCGGGTCAGGAGGCCGGCGACCCACGAGCACCTTCCGCAGCAAGTTTCACCTGGAACAGGACCGCATTGCCACCTTAAGCTGAGCCAGAGCTTGGAGCTAGCACCGTAGAAGGTTCGGCGAGGCGAAGAGGCCGTCCCAAGAGATGTAGAACGCGTCAACCACTCAGGCTAGCGGCAAAGGAACGGTGGCAGACGAAGCGAGGAAGCTGTCGGTAGCAAGTCGGCGCGATCAAAGGGAGCTCACAGCCGCGCCGATCACCCGAAGATGTCCGGACAGCGCGTCCCCTCGGAGCGGAGCAGCTGGTTGCGACACGCGATGGAGTCGGCAGGTCATGCGGAAGTCCAGTGAAGACTCCTTCTCGGGCAGCGACGTCTCTACTTCGCACCAATGGAATCCCTAGCAGAGGAGGAAGGAAGGGAGATAAACTGCATCCCGCCCTGCCTCTAATGTAGTTGACGACTGTAGCGCTGTCGGAGAGGACGATAAGCTCCTGACGTTGTCGACGTGACATCTGATGCTGGGCCACAAGGTCCGGAGCACATCCGGCGAAGGCTGAGTAGAAACTCTGTAGCAGGTGAGCACCCGCGGCGGCGCGACTTGCGACGGTGCCAGGGACATCTGGGGTGAAGGCGAGAAGAAAAATCTCCTGTCTCGAGACAGACGGGAACCGCCCGACGAAGAAGGTGAGGACGGAGCAACGGCCACACCCAAACGTGAGACTCGAGGTCGTCCGTCGAGAGTCGTCCGTGGAGAAGCGGGAGCAGCTGAAGCGGGGTGAGGGGGGGCAGTAGAGGCATCGTAGGGGACGAAGGTCCGCTGCAGTACTCACCAGATCCTGAAGCTGAAGTCATCGTCTGGCGTAGGATGCCAGCTCTTGAAACACCCGCCGCGCTGGGTTCGCGAACTGCTGAATCCGCCACTCCGAAAGTCGTCTTTCGTGATGTCGATGCGTGATTCCATCCCTAGACCAAGCGGCGCTATGACGTGAAGTCGGACTTGCCCACGTAGACCAGGAAGCTGAGCCTGGGAAGGCGCCGAACCGCTACGGTTGAACCCCAGAGGTAGCGACTGACACCGAAGGGAGCGCGCGATACTGGTAGATGACCCCGCCAAAGGCAAACCAGAGAAATGTCAGAAGATGGGCTGTCTGTTGACGTGCAAAAGGAATTCTTCTCCCAGGATGTCTCCGATCAGTTCCGCAATTGCCGATCGTCTAGGGACGTCGACGTGGCTGTACGAAGACATCCAACAGGCCCAGTCCACTACAGGGTAACCGGGCAGCCAGGACTCCTAACCACGGCGAGTGCAGGGAGCCTCTGATCCTCGATGCGCGGAACGAAGCCCAGTAGAGGCTCAGTCATGTGTAGCCAAGCGCCATCTCCACAGACTGACGCGCAACGTCCTTGGATCGTAGAAACTGGCCGACAGCCCTAGGGCGCCGGCAGGCGAAGCTACTAAGAGAATAAAGCAGATCACTAAACGACAAAGCTAACATACCTTCCAGCTGTAACACACTACAATGTGTACACCCTAGAATAACCCCGCGACATGTGTACACCCAAGCCCTACTAGCGACCGTAGTGGCCGACGCTATGGCTACACTCGTAGTACTCTAAGTGCCACACGGGCGCGCAAAGCCCCGCAGGCACATCCTGTCCAGGGAAGGCATCATCCCTGGGCCAGAAGCTGTACTACTGTGTAGGGCCGGAAGGCTTGCGTCATAACTCGCGCAGCCCGAGACAACCTGCCCCGTGAGAGTCAGGTGCACGCCGCACAATGACCCGTAGTCTCGACCGGGGCGATAGTACTTGTAGTGTGCTTGAGGCGGAAAACTCTGTTGGCCTGTGGCAGGTTTGGTCGGACCGTACTCTTGTCCCGACAGCCGGCCCAGGGGACGGGCGCATCCAAGTCGCGGGAAACAGTCTGTGGCAGCGGCGGACTGTCCCGCGAGCGCGGCTGCCCTCAAGGAACGGCAGCCCGCTCGTACGTCAAACGCCCAATGGTCCGTCCGCACCGATCTGAGAGATGGGGTGTGCGAATCGATGTGAACCTGGCCCGTCCGTTAACTTCTATCTGACGGTCAGGTGTACGCAAGCTCAGCAGTCTTGTCCGGTTGTGAGCGCCTTTCACTGATCCTCTGCCCTGAGATGGCCTTAGTCGACTGTCGGCGTTATCCCCCAATCAACCAATAACAATGTACTGTCCTTTGGAGCGAGATGCTGAAGCTTCAAGTAATCTCGTCGTGATCCCGACTTGTCACTTACCATTCCCGATGAGCGGGTGCACACTAGTTCAGCAGTCTGGGCTATTCGTGGTCCCCTGTCAATGCCCTAAGAGCAGGGTGCCTAACGGCTGTGCTGGACAAGCGTTGAGGGTCGGAGTGCCATACTCCAATGCGAGCGCCACATGGTCCAGCAAAATCTGTAGCCATGCTGCACGGGAGGGGAGACAGGGAGAGGCAGCTCGTCGCGATCCCGTCTTGTCCAGAAAACTACTATCCAACAAGCGGGTGCTCTCAGAACTTACAAGTTGGCGCGCACCAGCCGATGTTCTAGGAGTAGTCCCCGTCCTGTGGCGTAAAACACATGAGCGCCGCATGGACCAGCATTCTCGCCCCGCCGAGGATACTTGTCACTCACCACGGCCGGGACGTCATAGTCTATCCATGCCCCGGGGTGCAGCGAACGACGTCCCCGGAGGAAGGGTCATCTCGCGCGATCCCGTCTCGTCCATATTCTTATCTATCCCACAAGCGGGCGCTCGTCAGTCCAGCATACTTGTCCAGTCGTGGACCCCTGTCCCTAACTGTGGAGAGGGGTGCTGAACATCTGGTTGGGCTCGTGCAAAGGATTGGAGGCAGTGGCTGGTCTAATCTTTGCCGTTCGAGGTTCCACAACCGGTGAAAAACCACTCTGTCGGATCTGTGGCAGTCAGCGATGCTGGAGTCCGTTCTCAGGCTGATGTCGGCCGTTCACACATCAGTCTATCCCATGCCGCTCGAGGCTCCAAAACCAGTGAAATACCACTCGTCGGGTCTGTGGCAGTCACCGATGCTGGAGTTTGTTCTTGGGATGGTAGCGGTCGTTCACACATCAGTCCATCCCGCGTCACTCGAGGCTACACAACCGGTGAAATACCACTCGTCGGGACTGTGGCAGACACCGATGCTGGAGTTTGTTCTCGGGATGGTAGCGGTCATTCACGTATCAATCTATCCCATGCTGCTCGAGGCTCCACAACCGGTGAAAAAACACACGGGTCTGTGGCCGTCACCGATGCTGGAGTTTGTGCTCGGGATGGTGGCGACCGTACACGTGTCAGTCCATCCCACAACACTCGAGGCTCCACAACCGGTGAATGCCACACGTAGGGCATGTGGCCGTCACCGATGCTGGAGTTCGTACTCGGGATGGTGGCGACCGTTCACGTGTCAGTCCATCCCACGACTGGTGAAATACCACTCGTCGGGTCTGTGGCAGTCACCGATGCTGGAGTTCGTTCTCGGGCTGATGTCGTCCGTTCACGCATCAGACTATCCCGTGCTACTCGAGGCTCCACAACTGGTGAATACCACTCGTCGGGTCTGTGGCAGTCACCGATGCTGGAGTTCGTACTGGGGCTGGTGTCGGCCGTTCACACATCAGTCTATCCTTTGCCCCTCGAGGCTCCACAACCGGCAAAATACCACTCGTCGGGTCTGTGGCAGTCGCCGATGCAGGAGGTTGCTCTCGTACTGATGTCGGCCGTTCACGACTGTAGAAACTCCACCGCACTTCCCACCAGGTGGCGAAGGCCAGGCACGGGTGCGTGGAGGCACAGCCGGGGCAGGGTAGGCAGACGGCATGCTCATTACTAGGCCACTGAAACTGCCCACATCGCGTGCAGGTGTGGACGCATCCTGCAACACATAGTGCACAAAGAAAGGCGAGCGAGCGTGACCCCCGCGGGTCCGCAACGAGTATCTGCATGTACTGAACGAGGCCAAGTGCACGGCGCATGCCAACGCCCGGCGCTCTTCCTTAGAGCGCCGGCTGAGAGCAATAACCGAGGTTTTACCTTGACATAATGGAGAAGTCGGCGAACCAACAAGGTGCGAAGACCAACCACGTCACCTCGGCGAAACAACAGTACCCAGTCCGCCGCCGGCTAGTCCAAGTCCGTGGTCCGTGGCAGCAGCTCACAACGTCGCCACTGGCTCGTCCGGTGAAGCAGAACACGAACACCAACGAGGAAATTCCGCAGGCAAAGCGTCCCAGCTTAGCACAAGGCAGACAGAGACTAGGACCACCGAAGCGGAAAGTTCAGGACACACGACGACCGGTTCACACCATACACAGCCGCAAGCCGCGGACCATGACCACAAAGTCGCTAGTAGGCTCGCCAGGCCTAAGAAATCCCAAGGAACCGCCGAGGAAAGCCACAGATTAAGCGTCCAAGCGTAGCACAAGGCACACAGCTGCTAGCACTTCCAACACTTGGAAAGTCGAAGACGCCAGCACTAGTTTCTTCCCTACAAAGGAGAGCTATCCTGGTACACAACCATCCACTGTCTAGCGAAGAAACAACCAGGCGAGCATCCGGTGGGTGCGTGCCCGGATAGGATGGAAGGAGGCTACTCGGGTCACGGCCTAGGCTATAACGCCCCTTGTTACCTCCCCTACCATGTACACAACAATTTTTGGCTAAAATTAGTCTAGCTTAGACACAATTCCTAATAGTAATGTCATCGGTAATGTGTTTTGAGGAAACAAGGTGATATGCTCAAAACAGGTTCCGCTGTATCAAACTAATGCATCGTAACCAGCAGTGGCTACAAACTTACTCATCTGCACGGGGTTCGGCACGGGGCTGAAGGCAGAGTTGGGCGAGAAGAATCTCCCAGGCTGCTGGCCCATCCACTGCCCAGGGTGCGGGGGAGGAACGCCCATCAGTCCGTTTCTCTGATCAATCGAACACAGATTACGAAGTGGGGTCAGCAAGTGGCACAGATCCACATGAGCCCCCGCAACTGTGGGGGCTCATGAGGATCTACGCCTCTTGCATGTGCGCGTGTCCCAACAAGGGTTTCACCCCCTCATGCATGGGGGCATCCGTAAAGTTTACAGTACCAGCGCCTGCATCATGCAGGGGTTAAAGGCACTATCTAGAATACTTTCAGCCTCGTGGATCACCTACTTGTGTCACTGTACAAAGGGCACCCACTCAGAGAACCACTATCAATCAGATATTTGTCTATGTGACGTAGAGTACAATGCTCGCAGGACTTTTGCCAGTTGGCTTGGTTATTTTGCCAGTTACTGAACCTGGGGCCCGGAGTAACTTAGAAATCAATTAACTGGTTTTTTGGAAATTATGTATTTACAAATTCTAACAGCAAGCCGATAAGACTGACAAAAACTTTCAATGAGAAATGAACCTAGGAGTTCTTAGAATGGCATCGTTAAATACACAGGTTGGTATTGTTTTTTTAACAACATTTTTTTGTCTAATTTAGAGAAGTTTCTTAGTGAAAGGTCAGAATGTAAATGTGATTATAAGAAACAAAATGGCCATGCATTTTAACTATCTATATGATTGTTTTACAGCTTCAAAAATCATTATCATCTTCATTCAAAGTTTCACAGATTTTAACCCACTGAACCCCAAAGCTGAACTTCCCAACTTTTGGAGGTGCCACCTAACAACTATTTACCTGTTACAGGAGATGGATTGACCATTGTAATTCAAGGATAGTGCCACCTTAGCCTAATGGCGCCAAGCTAATCCGACACTACGCTTGAATTATCATGGCCAATCTATCTCCTGCTACAAGGCATTGGGGCCAAATGGGTGTCCATAATGCTTTTTGTCAAGGTGATTCTGGCAGGAATCACCTCAACAAAATGTGCCATCAACAGCCAAAGCATTACGGCAATGTGTCAGTGCAATATTGCAACAACATCGTGAAGAAGTACCCAGCAGAGAAAGAAACACGCTTAGAAAAGACAGTTACAACACAATTTATTAATATTTCGGGTAAATACCCTATTTCAAAATAGACAAACAAACAGAGAGATCAGTCGCTACTTATCTTCATTTATCGCAGAAGGAATGTGGCAACTCAGTTGCCACATTCCTTCTGCGATAAATGAAGATAAGTAGTGACTGATCTATTTGTTTATTTTGAAAAAGGGTATTTACCCGAAATATTAATAAATTTGTTGTAACTGTCTTTTCTAAGCGTGTTTCTTTCTCCGTTGGGTACTTCTCTGCATTTTACACGCTTGGCAGTCACCTTTTTGGTCTGGATTGTGTATTTAACAACATCGTGACCTACCAGACACAAAATGGCCATGCTGGCTGCACTCTCGTATGCTTCATCCTTGCTGGCGGACATGGACCCCTCGAATCGAGCCCCGCTTGGCAAGATCACATAGCCAATATACCCCTTCTGTTCACAAAAACACAACAACAAACAAACAAATATAGAGCTGAACCCTTAACCCCCTAGTAGCAAAAAGTCTACGGGCCCACGACGGCTGCATTGGGCCCACGCACAGCAGTGCGCGGGCTCACTGCAGCCATCATGGGTCCAAGGACCAGTGCTGACTGGGATGCTCAAAGACAAAAAAGTGATAAAATGATCATAAAATGATGGAAGTGACACAAAGATGAATATAAAATTACCTGAATATACAGGCAGATCTGCAATGTCATGCAAAGCTGATGCAGAGCAACATTCGATTGGGTTACACCATCACATTCAGCAAACAAGGCAGAAACCTTTTGTGTTTGTGTTCACTATCTCTCTCTCTCTCTTTTGTGTCTGCGCACAACTAACTGTGAGATGCTGACACTGTCAATGTGATCAATCATTCCAGGTCTGATTTTCTGCAAAAGTCTTGGCACTGCAACTTCACTTCCAGTTGAATGTCTTCAAATATGGAAATACCCCCACAAATTCTTCTCGATCCAGAAATCATGCAAAATAAATTCTTCTCAATCTAAAAACACTTGCACATGTTTCAACCCAGATTAATACCTGCACCCCTGCAACGAATTTCGTTGAGGCAATTCCTGCAGCCAAAGGGTTCCCAAAATTTCACATTCAAAGTGTATCTTACAAATAAAATTATAAAAAAAAAACATTAACCCATTTAGCCCCAAGACCCTACCGCAGGAGATGGATGGACCATGATAATTCAAGGGTAGCGCCAGATTAGCTTGGCGCCTTCAGGCGCCAAGCTAATCTGGCACTACCCTTGAATTATCACGGTCCATCCATCTCCTGCAACTGGTACATTGTTGTCAGGTGACAACTCCAAAATTTGGGAAATGGGGCCTTGGGGCTAAGAGGGTTAATGCTACCACTCACCTGTTTGGGGTGGTAGTTGGTATCATACTTGGGAGGCGGCTGTCCTGCCACTTGGCACATCATGGCCAAGTCCTCCACTGGATTCCTGCAATAAGCACACATCCAGTACACACTTTTGTGTAACAACGTGCAATTTACATAGAAAACATCTTGCCGGGACCTGTGAAAAAGCGGTGTTGCTTTAGCCGACTTTGTTAAAAATATATCCGACCTCATTATCAGTTTAGTTGTTGAAAAAAGTGTGGAGTTCCAGAGAGCTGTCACAACACACCAAAGTCCGGATTTTCAACCCAAACGTAAAAGCAGTTCTCCTATATGGAGCAGAGACTTGGAGGTTGACAAAAACCATAGTCAACAGAGTACAGATCTTCATAAAGAAGAATTTTGAAAATCCACAGGCCAGAGAAGATCAGCAACATCAAACTCTGGGAGAGAACAGAGCAGATAACAGCAGAGAATGAAATTGGGCGAAGAAGATGGGGATGGATTGGTCACAGTCTGAGAAAGCCAGCTTCCAGTATCACTATCAGGCATTGTCATGGAACCCCCAGGGAAAGAGGAAAAGAGGCAGGCCGAGAAACACCTGGCGTCGAGACCTCCAAGCAGACATCAAGAGACTGGGAACCACCTGGAGAAAAAATCGAAGGAGAAGCACAGGACAGGAGTCACTGGAGGTCTCTCGTCGACGACCTATACCCGAGGAGGGGTGACAGGCATAAGTAAGTAAGTAAAGTATCAGTTTAGTTGAGTGTACACACATTTATCATGGACTATTTTCCCTGTGTTAGCTTGCTCGGCAGGAAATCCCTGTACCTAACTAGCTTAGTGGTCCAGGCATCAGCTCATAGAGAAACATTTTCAGAAACATATATAGTCTACTTTGCAATGTCGAGGCTTAACTCTTTTAGCCCTGGATCCGTACAGCAGGAGATGGCTTGACCATAATTCGAGGGTAGTGCCAGATTAGCTTTCCGCCTGAAGGCGCCAAGCTAATCTGGCACTACCCTCAAATTATCATGGTCAAGCCATCTCCTGCAACTGTTACAGTTGTTAGGCATTGAGAAATGGGACCCTGGGGCTGAAAGAGTTAATGTATTTGCTCTTACCCCTCCTGTGCACACAGCCGCCAAAACTGTTAACCCTTTGTGTGTCGTTAGAGGTTTTTGTCTGTGATGAACAACAAAAAGCGTTGCCGACACTTATTAAATGGTTTTTGTGGCAAGGATTCCTACAAAAACCATCGTGACAACAAGAAGGGCAAAGCCATTATGGCTCACGTGTATGACCTCTTTACATACGTGTGACCTTTGTGACAATAAGTAAAGCGCGGGCTTTTGCACCAGCAAAATTCATGTTTTCTCAAAATGTAAGCATTTTTCACTTATCTGTCAACCCCCCCCCCCCACTCCCCCTGTGACCCTTGACCTTTGCGATGCGATTGTGAATAGTATTTGAGAACATACATCTTTTGTCAAATTTATGGCTATTTTGGACCTATTTCCTGAGCTCTTTTGACCCTTGACCTTTCAGAGGGATCAACCAAATTAGTGTGCACAGAAAGGTCTTCTCATCAGGTATCTCTGTAGCAAGTTTGGGTTTGAAGTTGTGAATAGTATTTGCGAAAAAAGAAAAAAAAATCTTTTGTCAAAATATGGCTATTTTCGACCTATTTCCTGAGCTCTTGTGACCCTTGACCTTTCCGAGGGATCAACCAAATTAGTATGCATAGAAAGGTCTTACCATCAGGTGTCTTTGTACCAAGTTTGGGTTTGAAGCTGTGAATAGTATTTGAGAAAAATATAAATTATGTCAAAATATAGCTATTTTTGACCTATTTCCTGATCCCCTGTGACCTTGACCTTTGTGAGAGGTCACTTATTTAGAAAGGCCTTGCCACAAAGTATCCTTGGGCCAAGTTTGAAGACTGCGGCTTGAATAGTCTCCGAGAAAATGCCAACATTAAAGTTTACCACGGAAGATGGCGGACGGACGCCGGACCACTGGCCCAGAACTTGGACTCACTTTTGCTTTGCATGTGAGCCAAAAACTGCTACCGACACGCAAAGGGTTAAACGTTTTAGTGGCTGAGTGCAGAGGAAGGTTAAGGCACTGCATCAAGAGGTGGAACATCCTCGATAGTTCGAGGTTAGTTAGATCTCAGAATCACTACGTTAAAATCAAACGCTACCTTGGTTTTGACCGTTTCCCGGCAGCCCCTGGAGCATTCAGAAGGGGTGGGGGAGGTACAGACGTTGGTGGCAGCTGCTGCAGGGGCAGAGGGCCCTGGTCTTTCTGTTGTTGTTGTTGCTGCTGTTGCTGCATCTGCTGTGGTGGTTGTGATTCAGAAGACACCTGCTTGGCACCTGAATTACAGGATGTAGACTTCATGACATATTTTATACAAGAAAGGCAAAGCCATTATGGCTCACGTGTATGACTTATTTACACATGTATGACCTTTGTGACAATATGTAAAGGGCTGGCTTCTGCACCAGCAAAATCCATGTTTTCTGAAAATGTAAGCATTTTTCACACAACAGTCTACCCCCCATGACTCTTGACCTTTGCGGTGAGTCAACTAAATTAGTATGCATAGGAAGGTCTTATCATCAGCTACCTTTGTGCCAAATTTGATTGAAAAATTTGCAAAAATATTGATAATACCTACAATTTTATCAAACATTTGCTCGCCTCATGACCCATGACCTTTCCGAGGGGTCATCCAAATAGTATGCATAGATAGGTCTTCCCATCAGGTATCTCTGTACCAAATTTGGGTTTAAAGTTGTGAATAGTATATGAGAAAAAACATCTTTGTCAAATATGGCTATTTTGGACCTATTTCCTGAACTCTTGTGACCCTTGACCTTTCCGAGAGATCAACCAAATTAGTATGCATAGAAAGGTCTTACCATCAGGTATCTTTGTACCAAGTTTGGGTTTGAAGCTGTGCATGGTATTTGAGAAAAAATAATGTCAAAATATAGCTATTTTTGACATATTTCCTGATCCCCTGTGACCTTGACCTTTGCAAGAGGTCACTCAAATTGGTATGTTTAGAAAGGTCTTGCCACAAAGTATCCTTGGGCCAAGTTTGAAGACTGTGGCTTGAATAGTTTATCACGGACGACCACTGGCACAAAACATACTCACTTTTGCTTTGCATGTGAGCCAATAAAGCATAAGACAAACTGCAGTCATTCCCAAATCAGAATAAGGTCACCTAGAGTAGGTTGAGCCCCCTTACAGTAAGACAACAGATTGCACCCCTTTACACAATGGGACTGTTTTGCTGATATGTCCCTGATCACTGCTGCACGCGTCCTCATAGCAAGTAATACGGTTAACCCTTTTAGCCCCCAAGGTCCCATTTCTCAAATTTTGGTGGTGTTGCCCAACAACTATGTACCTGTTGCAGGAGATGGACTGACCATGATAATTCAAGGGTAGCGCCAGATTAGCTTGGCACCTACAGGCGTCAAGCTAATCTGGCACTACCCTTGAATTAGCATGGTCAGGCCATCTCCTGCCGCAGGGATCCGGGGCTAAAAGGGTTAATACAGTACCTCAAGCTACAGATGTCAATGAGACAACTCTGTGTGAGCAAGCGGCATATATTCTCCCGAGTCCCTGTGGTCGCAGGATCTCAGCAGTATGTACGCCTCTTGCACAGCGTGCAGCCCAGGGTGCATCCACATAATGCTTGTAGTCCACGCAATGTTTGAACCTACTTCTAACTGTGGTAATGGGACAATGAAGAAAAAACATGGCCTGATTGGCTGGCTGGCTGGCGACATGTACAAAAGAGTTAACAAAGAAAGACAGTGACGATGAACTTTCATTTTGCAACGGTTAACCCCATTTAGCCCCAACACCCTACAGCAGGAGATGGATGGACCATCAGGCGCCAAGCTAATCTGGCACTACCCTTGAATTATCATGGTCCATCCATCTCCTGTAACTGGACTGTAGTTGTTAGGTGATGCCTCCAAAATTTATGAAAAGCGGCCACTTGGGTTAAAAGGGTTAAGAAGGAGCACCTTGCTTGGTGGCTGGCGCAGGACTAAGCTCATTCACACTACTGGCCCCAGTTTTCAAACGCAAGAGAGAGAAGGATGGAGAGTAAGACTAAGAGAGGAAAAATGTCTGCTTAACGTAAAACGTTATTGTATTTAACGCCTGCCATATAGATACACCGGGAAGCAAGAGAACATAGCGTTTCCCTTGGAAACATTAGTCACCTATTACGCGTTATTGATCAGGTTTTACCACTAAGGGAGAACAAGGATGGCTCTGGTGGTAGAGCGTCAGACGCGATTGTAAGGTCACGAGTTCAAACCCAAGTGGGGTCAAATTTTGTACAAACACTCTTCCCCTTGAAATAACCTTCCAGGTGGCAAAAGATGTTTATCCCTAAATGTTTAACTTTTTTCTTTAACAGCTAAACCCCTTACTCAAGTGGGACAATAAGACTCATTCTATCATGTTTATAGAAACAGGCCTAAAGAATGGAAACAAATGTTTCCGCTTACCATCAAAGAGTTCTTGTATTGAAACCTGCCGTCCATAGGACTTCCTATTCTGATCTCCACCAGTCTCCTCCACACCAATTTTTAGCATCTGCTTGAGTGCTGCACTCCCATCCTGCAAAAGAAGTGAATATTTGCGTGACTGGTTTGTTGAAAATAGGATACAGCCACTACCTCCAATGTCAATGACCAAGCACACAGTTAAAACTTGGTTCCTTACAACAGACATTCAGAAAATTAGAAGTAGGTCAAAATTGCACGTGTTTCGATGAAAACAGTGGATTAAAAGAAAGGACAAACATGCGATCGTGTTTTGTCCAGGCTTTTAATCCACTGTTTTCATCGAAACATGAGCAATTTTGACCTACTTCTAAATTTCCAAACTTTCCAGTCAACACTTTCCATGATACTCACATCACATGATGCAACCACCTGACCCTTTTCTGTTGATGATGTCACTTGTGGTGCTGTGGAGGCCTGCGTCACTTGCAAAGCAGCAAAAAGAGCATTAAATTCATTGGATGACGATGTTGATGCCGCTGACAATGAGGACTTATCTGCAGCTTTCTGAGCTTGCTCAAACAGCGCCAACACAGAGGGGTTCTGACTGTTCGTACTCCCACTGCTGTTGTTACTGGGGCTTTTCGACTCACTACGTTTGGAGTTATTCATGATCATCGTCTTGACCGGTTTTGCTGAGGCAGATTCGTCTTGTGAGAGTCTCATGTGCTTCTCAATCTGCTTGCTTGCCGCCTTTTCTCCCTGCTTATTTGCAGGCTTCCCTCCTTGGCTGATGGATGCATCACTCTGTGTTTCTGTGTCCTCTGAAAGGTCCACCAAGAGTCCTGTGGGTGGGTTCTGAGGAGGCGGACTGCCGCCAGTACCTTCCAACAAATCAGGAGTTGGCAGCGGGATCTTTACCAGCGCTTGGGCAGCTGACTGGAGAGAGACTTTGCCTGTGCTGGGTGAAGAATTTAGCAATGATGATGATGAGTGGACCGATGATGAAGACAATAAAGCTGTAGATGTGGACGACGACTGCTGAAGTTCTTTCCACATGTTGGCAAACTCACTTTCTCCTGTGACCTGCGTGAAAAATAAAGTCTTTAAAAAAAATATTACCCCATTCAGATCCAGCATCAAAAGATATGAATCAAACATGATAGTTCAAGAGTGGTGTAACAAGTAGCTTGGCACCTCTAGGCACTGTAATATCTGATGTGCCCTTCTAATAACCCCGTGGCTGTTGGTGGCTCTTTTCGTTGAGGAGGAATTACCTCAACAAAAAGCACTACCAACAGCAAAAGGGTTAGCCTGTTCGGTGCCAGCTGACGCAGACTGTGTTTCTGCATGCTTTGTTAATTCATGACCATAAAACCCTAGATGTACCAGTGACATGGTTTCAAAGTGGTATCAGCAAGAGGTATAGATCCTCATGAGCCCCCGCAACTGCGGGGGCTCATGAGGATCTATGCCTCTTGCAGTTGGATAATGTTCACACTTTCTCGGCACTGAACGGGTTAACAAAAACATAACCTCAATACAGTGAACTTTAGATATAAAAAAACTCTATGGAACCCATAAAATAAATAATCTCTGTAGCCTCCCTTACCTCCCCATCTGGTGGCGTGAGCATTGGTGTCACACCAGTCTGAAGCTTAGCTTAGGAGCGGCAAGCGAGGAAGGTGGGAGGGTCCTCCGAGTAATGTCATCGGTAAGTATTTTTCGAAAAAATACATGTTAGAGAAAAATTCATTTGTTTCCTCAAAAACATTACCGATGACATTACTATTAGGAAAAATAACAAATAGGAGGTGGGTGCCGCCTAGCCACAATCCCCTCTAAGGGGCCCACCAGAGCCGCCCACCCAGCCACACTCCCGACCATTTCAGCTAAGCTAACACAAGGCGCCTAGGCGCCGGGAGGGAGTGTCGTGCTACGGCGAAGGCCCCAGTCCGGGCTCAGTTCGCCCGTGTGCTCTAAGGTCACTGTAGCAGCATTGGGCGAAGGTAGATCATGCCCGCCAACCCATGACCGTCCCAAGCCTGACGGTGCAGCTGTGGGTGAAGGAGATTCTCTTGGCCAAGGCTAGCACCTCATGCGCCCTGATCTCCAGCCTCTGAGCGTTCTCCGGGGAGAGGTCCAAGTAGGAGGACCGGATAACCCCCGCGGAGACAGGAAGATACCGCCTGTCCATGATGTCTGCCAGGTGGAGACACGTGTCCACAATCAAGGCCAGGTAGCTCCCGCAGGTGATCGGCGCCAAGGACTGCTCGACGCAAGCCAGAGAAGTAGGCAGCACTGTCGTCGCCCAAGTACCGCAGGACTTGCCACTGTCCCTCAAAGACGGGTCTGGTTTAAGGACTGCGAGCTGTAGCGATGACCTCTATCGGCGCCCTTGAGAACCCCCAGCAGCCAGCTTGCGTGGGACCTGGGACTAGCAGCGTTGACGGGAAAGCATCCATGAAGAGGGCCACCCCAGAGATGGAGAGTGTGGCGACCGCTGTGAGGGGGGAGCAGGCAAATCCACTGTGTTGGGAAGAGGTTGAAGATCTTGCACTACGCGCAGCTCCTCTGAAGATACCCACTGCCGGAGTGCCCACTCGGTGTCGAGCAGCCGGCCGCGCTGCGAGGGGGAGTCAGCAGGACCCACAGGTGACCAGGTGGCGTCGTGCTCGGAGAGGGATGTCGCAATCTTCACACCACCAGATGATCTGTGATGGGAGTCAGCCGAAGGAGCGGAGAGGAACCGGACCCGCCATCGGAAGTAGGAGCCCTCAGTGTCGGTGTCGGAGAGGACGAGAAGCTCCAGATGGCGGAGGCGCGTCTCCCACGGACGAAGGTTCACCCAATCGCCGCCAGCTCCAACCCATTGGGGTGCCTGTCTGCGCGGCCTGGAGGTCAGCAGCAGGAAGCGATGCGGAACGTCGGTAGAAGGAGCGCATCCCATCTGGCGAGGCTTGCGTCTGCATCGGGGGGTGCGCCTGACAGGAACCGGCCAGCTGTGGAGACGGGGCGAGGCATCGGGAAGACCGGCACCAGGGTCGTGAAGTCGCCAGGGGATGGATGCCAGGAGGGAAGCTGGAGCAGCCTAGGCGAAAAGGAGGAAGCCAGTCGAGTGGAACGACATCTGGCGCCGTGGTCCTCAGGCCCAGGGGATGAAGTCCAACTCTGGAGAGAACTGCGTCTGCTAGAAGCATCTGCCGGCCAAAGGTCGCCAGCGTCCGGAACCGAGGCTCCCGAAGTCCCACCAAGTTGCGGTCGGCCCGAAGCACGTCCAAGTGCACCACCAGCGGGAAGGCATGGAGTCCAACTTGCCGAAGCTGCCCGGGAGGCCGGTCCGAATGGGTAGATCGTGCCCAAAATGATGGCAGAAGGCGACGAGCAGGTCCCGGCTGACGAAGTCCAAGGTGTGTACCACCGCCCGCAAGCTCCTGGTGACGAGGCGGGCGTAGAAGGTAGGCAAGCGACTCCCTCCATTCGCGAAGGAACGTAGGCTCCACGCCAAACTGTTGGGACAGCTGACCACCAGGGAGAGCGCCGCATCACAGAGGAGACCCGAGGAGATCCAAGGAGGTCAGGAGGCCCTTGGAGCTGGCTAGAGTGGGCCCAAGGGTCATCTGGGAGCAGCAAGCGTCACAAGAGGCGGTGGAGAGTGGCTGGGTCACGGGTCCCTGTCGAGTCCGTCACCTCCTGCAGGCTAGGACCAAAGAGGTGAGCCACCGCGCCGGGTCTGCGTAGAAGCGTCTTCCCTTCGGCAAGGAGATCGCGGCAGGAACAGGGGACAGTATCACTACGCAGCGGGTCTGTCGTAGACGCGCCTCTCTCTGGTGAGGAGGTCGAGGCAGGAACGGCGACCAGCATGCCGAGGTATCGGGTCCCAGTAGGTGGTGGAGGCCAAGGCGTCATTGGAGGCGTAGGTCGCAGTCCGGTGTCCTCAGCGCAAAGAAGGTAGCGGTCCAGTCCAAGACCCGGGGGGAGCGGCGTAACGAAGCTGAAGAGCCGTGTGCTGTCACTGCTGGGGTAACCACTGCAGGTGGAGATCCAACCGGGAGCCATGTACCAGGGAAGGTGGACGGTGCTGTCCAAGACCGTGCGGGCCGGAGGAGTCGGAGAGGAAGCCAGCGTAACTCAGGAGCTATGCTGCCCGAGCGTGGAGCGCCTCAACAAGGTCAGGGGAACCAGAAGAGGTCGACTGTCATCCCACGGAGAACCGTGACGGAGCCACTGGGCCAACAGCTGGGGCTTGTCAGTGTCGGTAGACTCGGGCAGAAGACGCACGCCGGGGCGAGTGCAATGCCGCAGGCGAGACTGGATGCGCAGCCGGGACAAGGGAGGCACCCCGCAAGCGTCTCGCCCAACCACTGGAAGTCTCCACAGCGTGTGCGGGCTATAACTGCAACATAGTCAAGGTGAGAGGTGAGCTGCTGTGGCCCGGAAGGCCATACGAAGCAGCGCACCCGCGCTCGCATTATCCCATCACTCATTCATAACTGTACCTGCTGCATGGCACAGTGGTCATGTCCAAGTACCCAGAGTAAGATAACCTTCATGCGGTAGTGCGGAAAAGAACCCCACGCTTTTCCAAAGACCACATAGGTATGTCATAATGAGTGTATTATAAGGGCACTGCACGCCCAGTACAAGTCCGTACCATTCGCACCTACCCTCTGCCAAGTGAAAACGGCAGCCGGATCTAATATACACAGCTATAACATAAACACATAGCGGAGACAACCAAGCGCAAAGTGAGCGAGCGCGGTTCTGCAAGGCCACGCAAACCGACACAAGCAACCTCTATAGAGAGTCCCAGTAATTCCTTCCTCACCGACCCCCTTCTTGGTCAGGTGATCCATTGCTTTCTGTTTCTTTTTTTTTTTTTTAAAGAACCATCACTTAGCAGAGCGTGCTTACGATCTACATACCAATGGCTAAAGGGTCCAGCATATTCCCACTGCGCCACTCTGTCTCACTTCATTCTCTGCTTAAAAAGGACTAACTGTCAAGCTCAGTAGCCACAGATGCATTTGACAGAGATATGACAGTCCCGGCGTTCCTACTGGGACACTCGTTGGCACATGTGAAGGAAACCTCTGTATAACTAGCCAAATTCACTGGATGTGTCACCGCCCGGCACGCTGAGCGCCGGTCAAGGGCAAGAACCGAGGCCTTACCTTGCCATGGTGAGAGAGGCCAGGGGGAAACCTGACTGAAGGACGTCGGCCACTGCTTTACGAAGAAGCTGTAGCCCGTCCCGCGAGGCGGAAGTAGAAGGTCCCTCGCGCGCAGTGGAGAAGGGCCAAACACCTCCCAAGCCAACGAAGTCCCCGCCAAGGCAAAAAGGCACCCAGCATGGCTTTTGTTTGTCGTCGTGCAGTCTAAGCTTGTTAAAAAAAACTACCAAGTGAGTAGGAAAAGGCACTGTCAAGGGAGAGAAGTGTGCATGATCGACCAGTGATCATAGATCTACTGTGGCCAAAGCACACAAAAAAAAAAAAGAGATAGGAAAGAGAGGGGGCGCTAAGAAAGTGACTGAAAGCAATGCATATGGAAGCCCCCCCGAAGGGGGGCGTATCACATATCCACTGTTCCAGCCACTCAGTGCATGGAAATTTAAATCTAGGTCCCCCCAAGGGGGGTCCAGATATTTAGCCGGTGTGGACAGCTGTTTCGGTCTTGGCGACCTCATCAGCACACCATCGGCAACACTGGAGGAAGAAGGAACTTCTGCTTACCTGCAAAGAAGACCACATTTTACTGTGGTTCCTGCAGGGGCATACATTCCATGCCGCCACCTAGAGCCAAATTTCCATGCACCCTAAGAGAGAACCTACTAAAAAGGGGGAATGATTTGCAGTCGAAATTGTGTTAAAAAAGCAGACCGAAAGGGTTGACTGCCAGTGCCTGTAATTTAGAAAAAACTACCAAGTGAGTAGGAAAAGGCACTGTCAAGGGAGAGAAGTGTGCATGATCGACCAGTGATCATAGATCTACTGTGGCCAAAGCACACCAAAAAAAAAAGAGATAGGAAAGAGAGGGGGCGCTAAGAAAGTGACTGAAAGCAATGCATATGGAAGCCCCCCGAAGGGGGGCGTATCACATATCCACTGTTCCAGCCACTCAGTGCATGGAAATTTAAATCTAGGTCCCCCCAAGGGGGGTCCAGATATTTAGCCGGTGTGGACAGCTGTTTCGGTCTTGGCGACCTCATCAGCACACCATCGGCAACACTGGAGGAAGAAGGAACTTCTGCTTACCTACAAAGAAGACCACATTTTACTGTGGTTCCTGCAGGGGCATACATTCCATGCCGCCACCTAGAGCCAAATTTCCATGCACCCTAAGAGAGAACCTACTAAAAAGGGGGAATGATTTGCAGTCGAAATTGTGTTAAAAAAGCAGACCGAAAGGGTTGACTGCCAGTGCCTGTAATTTAGAAAAAACTACCAAGTGAGTAGGAAAAGGCACTGTCAAGGGAGAGAAGTGTGCATGATCGACCAGTGATCATAGATCTACTGTGGCCAAAGCACACAACAACAAAAAAAGAGATAGGAAAGAGAGGGGGCGCTAAGGAAGTGACTGAAAGCAATGCATATGGAAGCCCCCCCCGAAGGGGGGCGTATCACATATCCACTGTTCCAGCCACTCAGTGCATGGAAATTTAAATCTAGGTCCCCCCAAGGGGGGTCCAGATATTTAGCCGGTGTGGACAGCTGTTTCGGTCTTGGCGACCTCATCAGCACACCATCGGCAACACTGGAGGAAGAAGGAACTTCTGCTTACCTGCAAAGAAGACCACATTTTACTGTGGTTCCTGCAGGGGCATACATTCCATGCCGCCACCTAGAGCCAAATTTCCATGCACCCTAAGAGAGAACCCGCCTCAAGCACCAGACGGCGCAGAGAGGACTGAATGAATGAATAAGAGAGAACCTACTAAAAAGGGGGAATGATTTGCAGTCGAAATTGTGTTAAAAAAGCAGACCGAAAGGGTTGACTGCCAGTGCCTGTAATTTAGAAAAAACTACCAAGTGAGTAGGAAAAGGCACTGTCAAGGGAGAGAAGTGTGCATGATCGACCAGTGATCATAGATCTACTGTGGCCAAAGCACACAAAAAAAAAAAGAGATAGGAAAGAGAGGGGGCGCTAAGATGCTTGTTGCTGTCATCCAGTCCCCAAACTTTGTAGGAGACAAGTTTCACGAATTCTAGCTGGCATGTGTCTGGTCATCACAAATGCACTTGCACTTCGGCAGACAAAGTGTATGTTAAAAATTCAAATGTCTCCATGAACAGGAAGTCTCTAAGCGGAAACTGTGAAGTGTCAGCAGTCAGCCGTGTGTCAGATGAGACTAAGCGCCGCCGAGTTAGCCTTGTCCAAAGGAACCACCAGTGCCCACACTGCCAATCCTTAGCACAGAACACTTGAAGAGAACGAGGTTAATCCAAGGCAGGCACGGCAAAGCCCAGGCAAAGTCAACACTGGTAAGACCGGTCACAACTGCACACAGCCGAAGATCCAGTAGGCTGAACACGTAAGTTCGCGGTAAGCTGAGCGAACAGACTGGTGTGACACCAACGCTCACGCCACCGGATGGGGAGGTAAGGGAGGCTACTCGGGTACCTGGCTACGGCTATGGCGCCCTTGGGTCGCCTCCCTTGTCGTGTAGGTACACAACAGAATTTTGGGCTGAAATGGTAAGCTAAGTGCATGTTTCCTAATAGTAATGTCATCGGTAATGTTTTTGAGGAAACAAATATCTGACTATATTATATGAGAGGCCCACTGTAACAACGTACCGCTTGTGGGGGAGGCCCTCTGGGTGAAGACTGTTGTGCTGACTGCAAAGGGCGACCAGGGCCGGTGGTGATCTTGGGCATGACGAACCGCGGCTGAATCCCAGATCCAAAACCGTTGAATGCTGCTGCCATCAGGTTCTGTAATGAGTAAGGTTGGGCTTCATTTTTCAAGATACGAGAGAAAAAGAAAGGCAAAGCCATTATGGCTCACATGTATGACCTATTTGCATATGTATGACCTTTGTGGCAATAAGTAAAAGGTTGGCTTGTGCACCAGCCCCAAAAAATGTTTTCCTAAAAATGAAGACTACCTTTGTGCCAAATTTGATTGAAAAATTTGCAAAAATGTTGATAATACCTACAATTTTATTTTAAAAATTGCATTTTACACACACTTGCTGGCCTCTTGTGATCCTTGACCTTTCCGAGGGATCAACCAAATTAGCATGCATAGAAAGGTCTTACCATCAGGTATCTTTGTACCATGTTTGGGTTTGAAGTTGTTAATAGTATTTGAGAAAAAAGAAATCATGTCAAAATATAGCTATTTTTAGCCTATTTCCTCACCCCCATGACCTTGACCTTTGTGAGAGGTCACTCAAATTGGTAAGTTTAGAAAGGTCTTGCCACAAAGTATCCTTGGGCCAGGCTTGAAGACTGTGGCTTGAATAGTCTCTGAGAAAATGCCAACGTTAAAGTTTACCATGGACAACGGACGACAGACGATGGACAGACACCAGACAGACGACCACTGGCTCAGAACATACTCACTTTTGCTTTGCACGTGAGCCAAAAAGCTCATGTGTACTTTGGAAGAAGAAAACAAAGGCAAAACACTTATGGCAGAGACAGATACTCATGAGCCCCCGCAACTGAGGGGGATCATTAGGATCTATGGCTCTTGCTAAACAAATCCACACAGATGTTACAAACCCGACCTTTCCCACCGGTCACTCTAAGTCTTCAAGTGTCTTAAAATAAGGGCTTGACTTTACTACCGTGAAATCTATGTCTTCTAAAAATGTATCAACCTGCCATGACCCTTAACCTTTTGAAATCGGCAAGAATTGGTTTTGTTTAGAATGGTGTTGCCACAAAGTATCACTGGGCCAAGTTCAGTCTGTGGCTTGAAAAGTCTCTGAGAAAATGATAAAGAGTTTACCATGGGTGGCAGCTGACACATCTGTCAACCTCCCAAGACCCCTAACCTTTGCCAGGGGTCAACTAAATAAGTATGTATGAGAAGTTCTCCTCAACAGCTACTTTTGCATGACATTTTATTGAAAAGTTTTCAAAAATGCTGATAAAAACTGAAACTGGTGTTGTTTCCTCGAAAAACATTACTGATGGCATTACTATATGGAAGTAGCACTTAGCCTATCAATTTCAGCCCAGGGATCGTTGTGTACAGCAACGCTACCGGGGAACCACCCAAGTGAGCTGTACCAACATCCCTGAGTAGCTTCCCTTCATTGAGTAGCTTCCCTTACCTCATACGGGCAAGTGCGTAGCGTCACCAGTTTTCGCGCTTAGCTTCCTGCAAGCAGGTTGCCTTCAACCTTCGGCTCCCTTCATAGTTCAGATTTTGGTTTTCCTACTGGTCTCTTGACCTGACGAGGTAAGGCCTCAGGTACTGCCCCCGCCAGGGGTCCCGGAATAAACTTCCTGACCAGCGGTCGCACTACCCTTTGGATATTTTCGTTTTCTTCGCACTTCAACCGGCGCGGTGGTGCATTGCTCTATGGGCTCGATTCGGCCTCGGCCTTGTGTGCTTGATGGTTCGCTTTCAGAGATGCTAACTCTTCTGAATTTGCCGTCTTACGCTGTATAGCCAATAATTATCCTCGGCTGACATGGTCCGCTTACGGCTGCCATTTCTTCGCTATCTTGCAGCTCATTACCTCCGAGCCATCACGTCACCTCGGGGGTTATGATCCAATCGGTTGGGTCCTCTGGATAGCGCAACCAATCGGAATCTGAATATGCCTGATCGGAAGTGGTGTGATTCAGTTCCGTTCAGTAGTTCTTGGGACTTTGCAGTTTACTCTGTACTTGTGGGTGATGGAAGTGAATCGTTAAACGTCAAGTGCTTTTTGCCGCGGCATGCTGGGGAATACTCTGTGTGGCGGCATAAGTTTTGCAATGGATAATCGCGATAGTACAGCGGTGCAGTACTTTCTCAGCATGCAGGTAACCCGGGTTCGATCCCCACAGAAGGCGATGTTTTTAGAGCCGCATCCTAGGGTCACGCGGACATGCTCGCTGAGTCTCCTTTAAATGAGTTTGGTGGATTAGACGTTGTTGCTAGTTATCTTCTCAAGCGCAAGTAAACCGCGATAGTGCAGCGGTCCGATACTTTTCGGCACGCAGGTGAAAAAAAACAAAAAACAACCAAGAACGGTAAGGTGGTCCCGGACTGTGACATTGCTACAGTTCGACAGTAGTGACTGTTGAGGACCTGCAGACTTCAACAAAGGACACGTTGTGGAGGTTCTCCATTTCTCCTTTTGGTATGTGTTTCTGTCAAGTTGCAAGACGGTAAGGTCAGGTAGTGACAGTAGGTACTGGGACGGCTCGCCGCGGTCCATATGCGGAGAGGGAGACAAGAGGCTTATGTGATATCGGATTTTTGACCTGCCAGTACCTCCTGACAGAGGTCAGCGCCTCTGTCTTTATCCCGTCTCGCACTGATGTGTTACAGTATGCCAGTCCAGACATACTGGCTGTTGGGGCCTTCAGTGGCCCACCGACATGCACACCTTCAGCCTGCCGTGTGCCGGCTGCTCGGCTTCTCAGACATGCGGCTTGGAAGGAACTTCAGTGGTTGCAGTTATGGGGCTTACTGCGGCAACGACCTGCTGCCCCCGGGACCCACGTGCGCAGCAGGGTAGTCTGTCCGTCAGGAACATCCGTACTGCTACAACGCCTTCTGTTCTGCCTTACACCGGCCATCGGCGTGCGCTATCAGACGATGTGGTGTCCACGGCCCGCTCGGCCCAACCACCATCTTAACTGCTACAACGCCTTCTGCCCTACATCGGCCATCGGCGTGCGCTATCAGACGATGTGGTGTCCACGGCCTGCTCGGCCCAGCCACCATCTTACACCCAGTCGTCTCACCTACGACGCTCCCCCCACTCTCACAGACAGTTCATGGGCTATGGAGCTTGGTGTCGGGCCCCCTCCCCCAGGGTGTTCAATCAGGAGTGAGACGGCCTCCCCCAACGCAGGACGGCTACGCGTCCCGACCACTACAGTAGCCACACATGTGAGTACACACCGTGCTTTGCCTGTTACCGGTATGGAAACGGCAAGAGCCTTACGAGCCTCGGTACAACCTTTGGACTATGCGGTCAGTCTTGACTTCCGAAGCATACCTGCACTTTCTCATGCACAAGCTTCGGGCATGCAACTCGGTCCTCCTGCTCGATGCTCCATTCAGTTGGAACTGGACGTGGACAACAGACCTTCAGCCTCCCCACCTCTTCGGCTCCCCCGCCTTCGGTCTCAACCTCAGCCTTTGGGTCTTTACCACGATTATGGACGCTGTATTCACCAGAGCCAGGCAGGATTCCTTGAGGCCCACGTCCAATTATCTCGACGATCTGCTCATCAGGACTCGGCCGCGCTAGCGGCGGACAGGGACGCTCTTCTAGCGCTGCTTCACTGACTTGGATTCTTCCTTAACGATGGAAAGTCAGACCTGGTGCAGTCGCACCGGGTTGTCCACCTCAATATGGACTTCTGACCAATCTCAACAGGTAGTCTAACGGAGCCTCAGATCCAGAAGCTGTCGACCTTGGCGCGGCAAGTCTCCCTAGCGGTTGCGCTTCTGGCCAGGACCTGGCTCCAGCTTTTGGCCCTGATCAGTGTAGCGGCGGACCTGTTAACACTTGCCAGGCTTTACGCTCGACCACTACAGCTCCTTCTGCTGCTTCACTGGCATCCGTCCTCGCAAGATCTCTCAGCCCCGTTCCCAGTCTCGTTGCTGATCAGGCCGCTTCTGCTTCATTGGATAGTTCACTTTTGGTTGGCGACAGGAGTCCCGTTCTCCCCCCTCCGTTTACTTTCGCCATTGCACAGACGCAAGTCACGACGACCGGAGGAGTTCAGCACCGTCTCGGACCTGTGGTCGTCGGATCTTCGAGACCAACATATCAACTGACTGGAATTGAAGGCGGTGTGGTTGGCCCTCTTCCACTGGGAATATGAATTCTGCAGTATAGTCAAGTTAAACATTTTCATGAACCTGTGAAAAATGGTCGTTTGTACCAAAAGTAAAACAACCAAAAGAAATGTCCAAGCAACAACCAACAGAGATGTATTTAAAATTGGCTTATTTTAGGCACTGGTTAGTTTGATGTATATGGCATGTTGGCATGTGAAATTAATTAATGTGAATGCAGAAACATGATTTCCAGCAATGAATAATTACATCTGGCCCTTTCTGAAAATGTTGGTTGTTTCGGTGTGATATATATGATCACTTTAAGTCAGTTTATTGTTTTTAATTTTTCTGTTTCAAAAGAAATTTATTGTATAACCTGTTTTTACAGGTGGAAGTATGAAGAGTATTTTATCCATTTTGAAATTAAGGAATCGCGGCTCTGCGGCCAGAAGGTCCTGATCCTGTCCGACAATGTGAAGGTGGTGGCTTTTATTCAGAAGCAAGGCGGCACTCGGCCTCTGACCCTCTACATGTTACTTACCAGATCCCAGACTATTGCTGAAGTCCAGAGAGACTGCTGCTTCACCTCTGGAGGTTGTCCGGCATGCCCTCTCAGCTCGAGGTTTCTTGGATGCAGCAGTGGAGGCGATCGCGGCAGCCCGCAGACCGTCCACCCTGAGCCCACACGGCAGCTGGCCGAGTTCTTCTTGTGGCTTTTTCATGCACAGGATTTGGCCCCGATCAACTTTTGTGGTTATCACTCGATTGGTGGCAGACACGTATCCGCACTTGGGCCGACCGGACCCTTAAGCGTGCAAAGACCTCTCCGACTTGATGTTCCATTTCGAACTCCAGCGACTAGTCACTCATTCTCTCGTTCCATGCTGGGATCTTCCGTGGGTACTTACTTACTTACTTACGCCTGTCACCCCTACCCGGGTATAGGCCATCGATGAGAGACCTCCAGCAACTCCTGTCCTGTGCTTCTCCTTCGATTCTACTCCAGGTGGTTCCCAGTCTCTTGATGTCTGCTTGGAGGTCTCGACGCCAGGAGTTTCTCGGCCTACCTCTTTTCCTCTTTCCCTGGGGATTCCATGACAATGCCTGCCTAGTGATACTGGAAGCTGGCTTTCTCAGGCTGTGACCGATCCATCCCCATCTTCTTCGCCCAATTTCATTCTCTGCTGTTATCTGCTCTGTTCTCTCCCAGAGTCTGACGTTGCTGATCTTCTCTGGCCAGTGGATTTTCAAAAAATCCTTCTAAGGCAACTGTTGATGAAGGTCTGTACTCTGTTGACTGTGGTTTTTGTCAATCTCCAAGTCTCTGCTCCATATAGGAGAACTGCTTTTACATTGGAGTTGAAAATCCGGACTTTGGTGTGTTGTGACAGCTCTCTGGAACTCCACACTTTTTTTAAACTGGAGAAAGGCTGCTCTGGCTTTACCGATTCGTGCTCTGACATCTGCATCAGTGCCGCCTTTTTTTGTCTATGATGCTCCCGAGATAGGCGAAGGACTCCACCTCCTCCAACGGGGTGCCAGCAAGCAAGATTGGTTCTTCCCTGGTTGTGTTCAGCCTCATTGTCTTTGTTTTCTGTTTGTGAATGGTGAGGCCCACTTTGGACGAGATGTCAGCAAGCCTCGTGGTCTTGTCCTGCATTTGTTGATGAGTGTGGGACAGTAATGCCAAGTCGTCTGCAAAATCGAGGTCGTCAAGCTGTGTCCACAGTGTCCACTGTATTCCACTTCGTCTGTGCTCTGTGGTCATCTTCATGACCCAGTCTATGGCCAGTAGGAAGAGGAACGGAGACAGCAGACACCCCTGCCTGACACCAGTTCTGACCTGGAGCTCCCTGGTGAACTGCCCTTCGTGGATCACGCGACATGTCATGCCATCATAGCTGCTCTCGATCAGGCGGACGAGCTTTGTGGGTACACCATAGTGTCGTAGGAGTTTCCACAGAGTCTCTCGGTCCACGCTGTCAAATGCTTTCTCATAATCCACAAAGTTGACGTAAAGCGGGGAGCTCCACTCCAGAGACTGTTCCACGATGATGCGGAGAGTGGCGATCTGGTCTGTACATGATCGGTTCTTCCTGAATCCTGCTTGCTGGTCTCTCAGCTGGGGGTCAACGGAGCTCTTCATTCTCTCTAGGATGATCCTGTTAAAGACCTTTCCTGGTACTGACAGCAAGGTGATTCCTCTGTAGTTGGAACACTTGCTGAGGTCGCCTTTCTTGGGAAGCTTGATTAGGTACCCCTCCTTCCAGTCAGCTGGCATCACCTCCTCTTCCCAGATCTTTCCAAACAGTGGGTACAGCATCTCCACTGTTGTCTCTAGGTCTGCTTTCAGAGACTCCGCTGGGATGCCATCTGGCCCTGCTGCTTTGCCATTCTTCAAAAATGCCACTGCTCTTCTGATCTCTTCCCAGCTGGGTCTGTCACAGCTGATGGGTAGGTCGGTCTCTGCCGGCTGGATGTCGGGGGGTCGGGTGGGCTAGGTCTGTTCAGTAACTCTTCAAAATACTCGGCCCATCTGTCGAGTTGATCTGCTCTGTCTGCAATAGGCTTGCCTTCTTTGTCTTTTACTGGTCTTTCTGTATGGCCATACTTACCCGACAATCTTCTGGTAATGTCGTAGAGCTGTTTCATGTTGCCGCTGCCTGCTGCCTTTTTTGCCTCTGCTGCCAGGCTGTCTGTGTAGGCCCTCTTGTCTGCCCTGATACTCCTCTTCACCTCGTGGTTGGCTTCCGAGTGTTCCTCCTGTGCACTTACTTTGGCTGCTCTCGTGCGACTGTTGTTGACCGCTGCTTTCTTCTGCTTCCTCGCTTCTATCTTCTTCAAGGTCTGTGCCGACAGCCAGTCCTTGTGGTGGTGTTTCCTGAACCCTACAGTGTCTTTGCAGGTTGAGTTCAGCGCCTCTCTAACTGCCTTCCACTGCTGCTCTGTGGTGACCGCCTCCTCTTTATTTACTAGCTCCTGTAGCGCTTGAAACCGGTTGGACAGCACCAGTTTGAACTCTTCTCTAACTCCAGTTTCTCTCAGGAGGCCTACATTATAGCGCTGTCTTCTTGTTGTCTCTGTGCGGCTTTTCTTTAGCTTGAGCTTCATTCTTAAGGTAAGCAGATGGTGGTCTGAGGCGACATCTGCTCCCCTCCTCACTCGAACATCTTGAAGGGATCTTCTAAATTTCTTGCCAATGCAGATATGGTCTATTTGGTTCTCTGTTGTATGGTCAGGTGAAACCCAAGTTGCTTTGTGTATTCTTCTGTGTGGGAAGATGCTGCCTCCAATGACAAGTCGGTTTAGAGCACAAAAGTCTACAAACCTCTCCCCGTTCTCACTCATCTCCAAGCCTAGTCCCTGTCTCCCCATCACCTCTTCGTATCCGGTGTTGTCCTCCCCTATTTTGGCATTAAAATCGCCCATGACGATGGTGATGTCTCGCTCCGCACAATTGTCCACAGCACTCTGGAGTCGGTCGTAGAACTCTTCTTTCTCTTCCTCGTCACTGTCATTGGTGGGCGCATAACACTGGATGATGTTCAGCTTGAGCTTTTTCTTGGTTCTAAAGGCTGCTGTGATAATTCTTGGCCCAAGAGGTTCCCAGCCCATCAGCGCTCTCTGTGCCACTGGTGACAGCATGAATGCTACTCCTTCTGTATGGGGGGCATTCTCCTCTTCATGACCTGAATACAGAATCATCTTTCCACTTAACAGCCTTTTCTGGCCAGACTGCGTCCATCTGGCTTCACTGATACCTAGCAGGGAAAGGTTGTACTTTTGCATTTCCGCTGCTATCTGGGCGGCCTTGCCTCTCTGGTACATGGTCTTGACGTTCCATGTGCCCATGGTTGTGTCTCTGGATAGAGAGAGGCGACTCGGTCCTATGGCTTCCGAAGACTTCCGGCTTTCACCACAGGATGTCATAAGTCTTCTGGTAGAAGAACCTTCCTCCTCCAGGAAAGGAATTACTGTTAGTCTTTTCGTCAGCGTTTTTGTAGCTATTTCCTTTTTTGCAGGGTGGGGAAGCTACCCCCACGCCCAACCCCCTTACTAGGAGGACCAGGGGTTTTCTGTCGGGGTCACCTTCCCTCAGACCATGTTGGTTCTTACTTACGCCTGTCACCCCTATCCGGGTATAGGCCGTCGACGAGAGACCTCCAGCAACTCCTGTCCTGTGCTTCTCCTTCGATTCTACTCCAGGTGGTTCCCAGTCTCTTGATGTCTGCTTGGAGGTCTCGACGCCAGGAGTTTCTCGGCCTACCTCTTTTCCTCTTTCCCTGGGGGTTCCATGACAATGCCTGCCTAGTGATACTGGAAGCTGGCTTTCTCAGACTGTGACCGATCCATCCCCATCTTCTTCGCCCAATTTCATTCTCTGCTGTTATCTGCTCTGTTCTCTCCCAGAGTCTGACGTTGCTGATCTTCTCTGGCCAGTGGATTTTCAAAATTCTTCTAAGGCAACTGTTCATGAAGGTCTGTACTCTGTTGACTGTGGTTTTTGTCAATCTCCAAGTCTCTGCTCCATATAAGAGAACTGCTTTTACATTGGAGTTGAAAATCCGGACTTTGTTGTGTTGTGACAGCTCTCTGGAGCTCCACACTTTTTCAACTGGAGAAAGGCTGCTCTGGCTTTACCGATTCGTGCTCTGACATCTGCATCAGTGCTGCCTTTTTTGTCTATGATGCTCCCGAGATAGGTGAAGGACTCCACCTCCTCCAACGGGGTGCCAGCAAGCAAGACTGGTTCTTTCCTGGTTGCGTTCAGCCTCATTGTCTTTGTTTTCTGTTTGTGAATGGTGAGGCCCACTTGGGACGAGATGTCAGCAAGCCTCGTGGTCTTGTCCTGCATTTGTTGATGAGTGTGGGACAGTAATGCCAAGTCGTCTGCAAAATCGAGGTCGTCAAGCTGTGTCCACAGTGTCCACTGTATTCCACCTCGTCTGTGCTCTGTGGTCATCTTCATGACCCAGTCTATGGCCAGTAGGAAGAGGAACGGAGACAGCAGACACCCCTGCCTGACACCGGTTCTGACCTGGAGCTCCCTGGTGAACTGCCCTTCGTGGATCAAGCGACATGTCATGCCATCGTAGCTGCTCTTGATCAGGCGGACGAGCTTTGTGGGTACACCGTAGTGTCGTAGGAGTTTCCACAGAGTCTCTCGATCCACACTGTCAAATGCTTTCTCATAATCCACAAAGTTGACGTACAGCGGGGAGCTCCACTCCAGAGACTGTTCCACGATGATGCGGAGAGTGGCGATCTGGTCTGCACATGATCGGTTCTTCCTGAATCCTGCTTGCTGGTCTCTCAGCTGGGGGTCAACGGAGCTCTTCATTCTCTCCAGGATGATCCTGTTGAAGACCTTTCCTGGTACTGACAGCAAGGTGATTCCTCTGTAGTTGGAACACTTGCTGAGGTCGCCTTTCTTGGGAAGCTTGATTAGGTACCCCTCCTTCCAGTCAGCCGGCATCACCTCCTCTTTACAGATCTTTCCAAACAGTGGGTACATCATCTCCACTGTTGTCTCTAGGTCTGCTTTCAGAGACTCCGCTGGGATGCCATCTGGGCCTGCTGCTTTGCCGTTCTTCAAGAATGCCACTGTTCTTCTGATCTCTTCCCGGCTGGGTCTGTCACAGCTGATGGGTAGGTCGGTCTCTGCCGGCTGGATGTCTGGGGGGTCGGGTGGGCTAGGTCTGTTCAGTAACTCTTCAAAATACTCGGCCCATCTGTCGAGTTGGTCTGCTCTGTCTGCAATAGGCTTGCCTTCTTTGTCTTTTACTGGTCTTTCTGTATGGCCATACTTGCCTGACAATCTTCTGGTAATGTCGTAGAGCTGTTTCATGTTGCCGCTGCCTGCTGCCTTTTCTGCCTCTGCTGCCAGGCTGTCTGTGTAGGCCCTCTTGTCTGCCCTGATACTACTCTTCACCTCGCGGTTGGCTTCCGAGTATTCCCCCTGTGCCCTTACTTTGGCTGCTCTTGTGCGACTGTTGTTGACAGCTGCTTTCTTCTGCTTCCTCACTTGTATCTTCTTCAAGGTCTGTGCCGACAGCCAGTCCTTGTGATGGTGTTTCCTGAACCCTACAGTGTCTTTGCAGGTTGAGTTCAGCGCCTCTCTAACTGCCTTCCACTGCTGCTCTGTGGTGACCGCCTCCTCTTCATTTACTAGCTCCTGTAGTGCTTGAAACCGGTCGGACAGCACCAGTTTGAACTCTTCTCTAACTCCAGTTTCTCTCAGGAGGCCTACATTATAGCGCTGTCTTCTTGTTGTCTCTGTGCGGCTTTTCTTTAGCTTGAGCTTCATTCTTAAGGTAAGCAGATGGTGGTCGGAGGCGACATCTGCTCCCCTCCTCACTCGAACATCTTGAAGGGATCTTCTAAATTTCTTGCTAATGCAGATATGGTCTATTTGGTTCTCTGTTGTATGGTCAGGTGAGACCCAAGTTGCTTTGTGTATTCTTCTGTGTGGGAAGATGCTGCCTCCAATGACAAGTCGGTTTAGAGCACAAAAGTCTACAAACCTCTCCCCATTCTCACTGATCTCCGAGCCTAGTCCCTGTCTCCCCATCACCTCTTCGTATCCGGTGTTGTCCTCCCCTATTTTGGCATTAAAATCGCCCATGACGATGGTGATGTCTCGCTCCGCACATTTGTCCAAGGCACTCTGGAGTCGGTCGTAGAACTCTTGTTTCTCTTCCTCGTCACTGTCATTAGTGGGCGCATAACACTGGATGACGTTCAGCTTGAGCTTTTTCTTGGTTCTAAAGGCTGCTGTGATAATTCTTGGCCCAAGAGGTTCCCAGCCCATCAGCGCGCTCTGTGCCACTGGTGACAGCATGAATGCTACACCTTCTGTATGGGGGGCATTCTCCTCTTCATGACCTGAATACAGAATCATCTCCCCACTTAACAGCCTTTTCTGGCCAGACTGCGTCCATCTGGCTTCACTGATACCTAGCAGGGAAAGGTTGTACTTTTGCATTTCCGCTGCTATCTGGGCGGCCTTGCCGCTCTGGTACATGGTCTTGACGTTCTATGTGCCCATAGTTGTATTCCTGGATAGAGAGAGGCGGCTCGGTCCTGTGGCTTCCAAAGACTTCCAGCTTTCACCACAGGACGTCATAAGTCTTCTGGTAGAAGAACCTTCCTCCTCCAGGAATGGAATTACTGTTAGTCTTTTCGTCGGCGTTTTTGTAGCTATTTCCTTTTTTGCAGGGTGGGGAAGCTACCCCCACGCCCAACCCCCTTACTAGGAGGACCAGGGGTTTTCTGTCGGGGTCACCTTCCCTTAGACCATGTTGGTTCACGGCACCTTATTTCATTCGGTGCACCCCTCTCACGAGGGACCCCCTATCCACCACCCAGGGGACGCGCCTCAACACCATATGGTCCCAGCGCGAGGCATGTTGGTTCACGGCACCTTATTTCATTCGGTGCACCCCTCTCACGAGGGACCCCCTATCCACCACCCAGGGGACGCGCCTCAACGCCATATGGTCCCAGCGCGAGGATCTTCCGTGGGTATTGACCTGCAACTCCAGTCGGTTCGAGCCTCTTCCTCTCGCCCGCCTCGTGGATGTGACTAGGAAGACCTGCTTCCTCCTGGCCCTCGCCACAGTCAGCAATTTGCATGCCCTGTCTGCAGACCCACCCTGCATGCAGAAGAAGATCCCTGCCGGCGTGCCACGAAACCTTTCCGGAGAGGCCGCTCCTACATGCCTGGCGGTTGTGTGGGCAGCCCTCGCAGCGCGAGGTTACTCGCATTTAGCGGTGGAAGCTATCGCTGCAGCCCGCAGACCCTCCACCCACAGAGTGTACGAAGGGAAGTGGCGTGTCCTCCAGTCCTGGTGCGCGACTCTACGCCTTTCCACCACGACGCTGACTATGCCGCACATGGCCCAGTTCTTCTTATGGCTTTTTGAGGACAAGCAATTGGCGCCCATCACCATCTGGGCTATCTGGCACTTGGGGCATAACGACCCAGGCGCGTGCAAGGATCCCTACCGGTGCCCTAGGCGCCTTAGGTAACGCTTAGATGAAATTGTGAGGTGTTGACCCCAGCCTTTTTCACTAATGCGTCCGCAGTGGCGGGGTAATTGGCGGCGAAATCCTCCTTTTCGTTATTCTTCCATATAGTAATGCCATCGATAATGTTTTTCGAGGAAACAAATGTATTTTTCTCTAAAATGTATTTTTTCGAGAAAATACTTACCGATGGCATTACTCAGAGGGCCCACCCACCTGCCCCGCTCGCCGCCAGTAAGCCAAGAGCGAAACTGGTGATGCTACGCACTTGCCCGTATGAGGTAAGGGAAGCTACTCAGGGATGTTGGTACAGCTCACTCGGGTGGTTCCCCGGTAGCTTTGCTGTACACAACGATCCCGGGCTAAAATTGATAGGCTAAGTGCTACTGCCATATAGTAATGCCATCGGTAAGTATTTCTTGACCCCCAGTGACCTTGACCTTTGAGAGGTCACTGAAATAGCTATGATTAGATGGGTATCACTTTGGTATCAGCTTCAGCCCACTTAATCAAATTTCAAATACAAACGATTTTGAATTTCCAAAAACTTCAGTAGCTCGCTTGAGCTTGCCCTTAGCACCACGTGAATGTTCTGTGTTTACGTAAAGTGTGTGAGTGAATGCGCGTGATTCACGTGAGCGTACTTGTTGGGTTCAGTTCGTGGCGGCGCTTTGAGCCGATTTTCAATTGGGATAAAGCGCCTATTTAATGCGCTTATTATTATTATTATTATTATTATTATTATTATTGCCACAAAGTTCTCTTGGACCAAGCTTGAAAAACAGTCTCTGAGAAAATGCCAATGTTTAATGTTTTACCATGTCAGACCGATGATGGCAGATGGCAGTCGGATGCTGGATGGATGACCACTGGCCCAGTACACAGACTCACTGTTGCCATCACACGTGAGCCAACGATACATGAGTGCATATTATGTCAACGCAAGTGAACATAATTTTGTTTAAACAATTTTGGATTACGTGCATCCTTCAAATAACATACCCTATGCAAATTTGTTGATGAAATCCACAGACACCATACGGGCAGGTAACTCTGCAGACAGCATTAGCCCATTTAACCCCAGGGCCACATTTCCCAAATTTTGGAGGTGTCACCTAATGACTGTGTACCAGTTGGCGGAAGATAGACTGACCCTGACAATTCAAGGGCAGTGCCAGATTAGCTTGGCGCCTAATGGCACCAAGCTAATCTGGCACTGCCCTTGAATTATCGGGTCAGTCCATCTCCTGCTGCAGGGCGTTGGGGTTAAATGGGTTAAAGAAAAAGCATCAAATTGTAAACCCTTTTGTGTATGCAGCGCCTGCTATCACTTACAGTAATCTGGGTTTAACGTCAAGCAGGCTTAGTCGCCTGCTCGGCGTTAAACCCAAATAACTGTAAGCGCCATCTCACGGCGGGGTATCACTTACAGTGCCAGTGGTTGCATGTACAAAGGGGTTAAAAACAAACAGTGGCTGCAGGCACAAGGGGCTCAAACTATCCCAAACTTACCTGCGTTTGACTGATAGTGTTCGATTTTGCAGAAGCAACACCACTCGCCCCTCCCTCCGTTTGTGACTTGACCTTCTGCTGTCCTTGATTTGACATGGCCTGATTCTGGTTCCCGTAGCTACCAAAAGCCTGCTGTGAAGGTTGCTGCTGCAGCCAGCTCGGTTTCTGTTGCCTCGCGCCCTGTTTAATCGGATACGGCTGTTGCTGCTGCTGCATCTGCTGCTCAGGGGCCTTTCCGCCGGATTTTGCGCGCATGCCGTGAGAGAGGTTCAGCATGGCCACTGCTGGCACTCGGTATCCCCGCTTCTTGGAACACCTTCAGGGAAGTACAGCGCATCAGTTCTCTCAGTGCTAGATCACAGTGTATGCCGGACTGTGGTTTTCAACCTTTCGGCCTACAGCCATAATAGAGGTTATCTCAATTTTCAACCTTTCGGCCTACAGCCATAATAGGGGTTATCTCAGTTTTCAACCTTTCGGCCTACAGCCACAATAGAGGTTATCTCAGTTTTCAACCTTTCGGTCTACAGCCACAATAGAGGTTATCTCAGTTTTCAACCTTTCAGCCTACAGCCATAATAGAGGTTATCTCAGTTTTCAACCTTTCGGTCTACAGCCACAATAGAGGTTATCTCAGTTTTCAACCTTTCGGCCTACAGCCATAATAGAGGTTATCTCAGTTTTCAACCTTTCGGCCTACAGCCATAATAGAGGTTATCTCAGTTTTCAACCTTTCGGCCTACAGCCATAATAGAGGTTATCTCAGAAGTAGATCACACAAAGCACAGACTTCAAACATTCAGTGGATTCTGCTCTATCTGCAAGAGGCGTGTCGTCTAAAAGACCTCTGCAGCACCAGGGGCTCATGAGAATCTATGCCTCTTGCACGCAAGGAGTTGCCTCATTAACAGCCACAGTGTGAGGCATGTACCCTGGCCGCACGCGGTATGAACACATCGACTGAAATTCCCCGATTCAGAGGTTGTCCTCTGAAGGGTGCATTACAGGTGAGGACATAATCGAGCATGACAGTTCAAGGGTGGTGCCAGAATAGCTTGGCGCCCATAGGCGCCAAGCTATTCTGGCACAACCCTAGAACTATTATGCTCGATCTGTCTCCAGAAGTGTAATATAGTCCTCAAAGGGCAACACCCAAATTTGGGGACTTTGGTCCTGGGGCAGAATGTGTTAATAGTTGGGTTTCAGTACTACGCAATTAATATTATCACCACGTTCAGCCTTTGACCAATGAGCCCACACCTACCTCAGAGTGATCCCTCCCACAAACTCCTCGTCGAAAATGACGTCAAAGATGGTGTCCTGAGGTCTCTCCCCTGGATGGATACCGACGACAGTCCCTCGCAGCCCGAAGGGTACCGAGTACCCCATCTTCACCACTACAATGCGATCCATCATTTCAAAGGTGGTGCCGGGATCCGGTTCCAGAGTACCTTGGTTGGGCAATGGCTGAAAAATGAAATCCATACCAAATGCGTGAGCGCCACCACGAAATGCAAGAAAATAATCAAGAAGGAAAGAACATGCTTGGAGGAACAAAGACATAAAGAGGTGCTGGGGTGGGGTGGAGGTGGGGGTGGTAGAAAGATGATGGTAATCTGTAAAGATTGTGCACCAGCTGTTGGCAAATTTCAATCATAGTTCAATGGGAGTGCCAGATTAACTTGGTGTCCCAGGCTCCAAGCTAATGTGGCACTATCCTTGAACCATCTCTGTTTGTAGTGACTGTCTCAACTCACCCTGAACAGTAGGTGCGGTTTGACCTGCATTTTCACCCTCTTGGTCTTTCTTCGGTTCACCTCCTGTGCATAGAAAAATAAAACAACAAATGTGACATCGAAATAAATGTCCACCATTAACCCATTTAACCCCACAGCCACAAGTCCAAAATTTTAGTGATGCTACCTAATGACTACGTACAGTTGCAGGAGATGGTTCGACCATGATTATTCAAGGGTAGTGACAGATGAGCTTGGCGCCTCCAGGCACCAAGCTCATCTGACAATACCCTTGAATTATCATGGTCGATCCATCTCCCGCTGCAGGGCGTTGGGGCCAGCAAAATTTAAGAAATAATAATTCTGAATTAGATTAACTTTCTGCACGGTTAGCAACACACAAACCAACACATGACTTAACCTGTATCATCCTGATACACTGCTGCTTGAAATTAATTGGACTATGATAGTTCAAGGGTGGTGCCAGAATAGCTTGGCGCCTGAGGCGCCAAGCTATTCTGGCACCAACCTTGAACTAAAATGGTTGATCTATCTCCTAATCTGTAATGCAGCCTTCATAGGGCAATAAGCAAATTTTTTAAAAAATCAGCCTCAGGAAGTAAAGGGTTAACTCGCACACAACGCGCGAACGGCACAGACCCTCATGCAAACAGCCGGTAATATAATTATATATAATAAGTAATATAAGTATATACTTACCACAGTCATATCGACGGTCTTCTCGATGCCCAGGATGGTCTCATCCTGCAAAATGTCAGAGCTGGATTTCATGGGCGAGATTTTGGCCGAGGGCAGCTCCTCCAGGTATTTCAGCACATCCTTCAGAGTGTAGTCACTGTCGCAATCACGCAAACTACAATGCCACACATGAATACCTACGGCTGGCTATAAATCTGAATTCAAATCCCAACGGACGTTACTGAATCCCAATTATGCACCAAATTACTTGTGCCATCCTCATCAGGCCCACATTTCTTTTTGGTAGCTGTCGTCATAACCCATTCAGATTCTTTTATTGTCCCACTGCCTGGCTGAATAGGGAAAGATTTCTCTTGACATGAGATACACATAAGAAAATGATGTCTCCCAATTTCCCGCAGTCACTTGACATTCCACATGCAGCTGCTATCTTCCCCATTCACACAGTCAGTTCGTATCCTGACATAGCCTCAGCCTACAGGCAAAATGACGAGGGGTGATGAAGCATTCACTCTGGAGCACATTACACGCAACAGCATTATAATTGACACCATGAGCTGACACATTATTAAATTTAGGTCAGTCATGATAGTTCTAAGTTCAAGGGTGGTGCCAGAATAGCTTGGCACCTCCAGGCACCAAACTATTCTGGCACCACCCTTGAAATATCATAGTCGATCCACATCCTGCTGAATGGGTTAGATTTATGAGGTCTAAGTAGCATAGGCCGTCTTACTTACCACACTTCAAAGAGCTCAACCTCTGTGTAGATGTCGCTGCCTCCAGTTTGCGAGTTGGCGATGTAGTCCCACAAGTCCGCGAACCTGATACGCAGAAAACATGCACCCGAAGCTTTGGACACTGAACAAAATCAAAGGTGAGGAAACAAAAGCAAAGAGACAAGCAAACGAACACAGGGACAGATTGCTACCATGTTAGGGTATCACTGACCATCGCTGCTTACCTGTTCCCATCACTAACCCCCTTGTGTATGCAGCAACAGTGCTGTTTACAGCATCAGTGCTCGCACAAACAGATTAACCCCTTCACTGAAAATGAGCATCACCCAACTGCCAGAGGCACAGATCCTCATGAGCCCCCGCAGCTGCGGGGGCTCATGAGGATCTATGCCTCTTGCTGAGACCAATTTGTATGTTAACCATTTTCATTTGATGGTTGTGGTTTTTGGTCTAAGTGGACCTTCCTAATAGTAATGCCATCATTAAAGTTTTTGAACAAAAAGATTTCAAAAAAAGAATATGTGTCCAGTAGCAGGGAAGGAGTCAACGGGCAGGTTCCGATTGATAAAACTGGCCGACGCTACGGGGTCTCAATGTTATTTTGCCTAAACTAAGACCTTTCTATCCTTCCTTTCTCATACCATAACAAGACGTTTTGTGTGCACAGTGTGCACTTTCCTATGGAAGAAGTAGAGCTGAAAACTCATTCTTTTTAGACCTTCAAACGTCCCAAGTTTGCCCTTTTGTCAAGCATTATTGTAAGACATACCAAGAACTTCACGTATAATAAAAGGAGAAATTGCAAACTATCAACCCTTTATTCCACTGAACAGGTCAATTTAACCCATTTAGCCCCGACGCACTACAGAAGGAGATCAATCAACCATGATAATTCAAGGGTAGCGCCAGGTGAGCTTGGCGCCAACAGGCCAACCCTTGAATTATCATGGCTGATCCATCTCCAGCAGCTGGAACATAATCGATATATATATATAACAGCCCCACAATTTTGGAAATGTGGCCTTAGGGTTAAATGGGTTAAAGCCTGCTGAATAGACTATGAATTTAACCCCAGGGAAAACTGAACTCTGAGTGACCCCAGCCCTCCCTTTTCCACAAGAGTCTTTGCGGCAACAAAGTAATGTGGACATTGGCAGCAACACGTTTTGCTCCCTGTAGAAAAGGCATGGTGGGTTTCAGTTCCCCCAGGTAAAAACTGACATTGTACACTCAGTACACTTTAACTTCGAGGTCCTCAGGTCGTAGGTTTTATATCAGACTGTTGATGCCACCGTCCCAGCTTGCTAGGCCATGGCAAACGAACCAAGGGTTTAAAGGGTGGGGCCAGTACTGCGCACACTGCACTCCACCAAAAAGCTCCACCGCGCAGGCTTTAGGAAACGCCCACGGACTATGACACTGAACTTTCCAAGTCCTGTAGCGATGGGCAAGGGGCAAAACGGCAGGTGAAAGATGTCACTGGAAGCCGCAGTCTCAAACCTGCATGCAGGCGGTTCAGGATATTGGTCGCCTGATGTTGACCTGGGGATGACAACGTCACTCGGCACACCCTGAACGACCAAGCAGCCTTCTCTAGGGACAGCACTGCTTGCTCCACACGGAGAGGGGCCTAGAAAAGGTGGCCTAACCAAAGCTCATCCCCTTGTAACCCCAGTTGGCTAGCCGCGGTCAACGGGCATCTTCTCATGCGGTCAGAAAACAAGAAAAAACAATGGATCCACTCTCATGACGACCACGACCGGATTCAACGTAGCATGCTGGAACATCCGAACCATGCTCGACACAGCAGACAGCGGACGCCCTGAACGTCGCTCCGCCCTCATTGCCCATGAATTGCGGAGGTTAAACATCGACATCGCCGCGCTCAGCGAAGTACGCCTTCCGGAGGAAGGCAGCCTCCAAGAACTTGGCGCTGGCTACACCCTCTACTGGTCAGGCAGGCCTGCATCAGAAAGACGTGGGCTTCATGGTGAAGACCCCCATTGCGACTAAGTTGGAAAACCTACCAACGGGTCACTCCGACCGCATCATGTCCATGCGCCTCCCACTGAGACACCAGCAATACGTCACCCTTCTCAGTGTGTACTCCCCAACCCTCCTGGCAGAGCCTGCAGAAAAAGACAAGTTCTACTCTGACCTGCGCAGCCTCCTGCAGATCACCCCTGCAGACGACAAAATCATCCTTGGCGACTTCAACGCCAGAGTGGGCCAAGACTCTGAAGCCTGGAAAGGAGTCCTCGGCAAGCATGGCGTTGGGAACTGCAATGACAATGGTCGCCTACTGTTGGAGCTCTGTGCAGAGCAGCAACTTGTCATCACCAACACTACTTTCCGGCAAAAGGACAGTCGAAAGACCACCTGGATGCATCCTCGCTCCAAGCACTGGCACCTTATCGACTATGTCCTAGTGCGTCAGAGGGACCGCAGTGACGTCCTCCTCACCAGAGTGATGCCCAGCGCAGAGTGCCACACTGACCACCGCCTTGTTCGCTGCGAACTCAGGCTCCGCCTCAAGCTGAAACCCAAGAAAGGGGGCCCCCCCAAGAAAAAGCTTGATGTTGCCAGCCTTCAGCGTGACGACAAGAAAGCTGCCCTTCAGGCCGATTTACAGCGCATGCTCAAAGACACAGTTGATCCAGCAGACTCCTCCCCTGAAACACTCTGGGAACAACTGAAAACTGCTATTGTAAAATCCTCTGTGGAAGTCTTGGGCTTTGCTAGAAAGAGGAACAAAGACTGGTTTGACGAAAACGACGTAGAGATCCAGGAACTTCTAGCAAAAATAAGAGCCGCCCACCAGGCCCACCTAGCCCAGCCTTCCTGCCCTGTGAAGAAGTCTGCCTTCCGCCTCATCTGCAGCAGTCTCCAGCTTAAGCTTAGAGAGCTCCAGAACGAGTGGTGGTCCAGACTCGCACAGAGGACCCAGCTCTGCGCTGACAACGGTGACTACAGGGGCTTCTACGAAGCACTGAAAGCAGTGTATGGCCCTAGGCACCTGGTACAAAGTCCCCTGCGAAGCGCTGATGGACAGGCACTCCTCACAGATAATACCTCCATCTTGAACCGCTGGTCGGAATACTTTCAGGACCTCTTCGGCGCTGAACGCACTGTTCAAGAAACAGTCATCCTCCAAATCCCACACCTTCCACTAAAGGTTGAATTGGATGAACCGCCCACCGCCGAAGAGACCCTCACAGCCATCCACCAGCTCAAGAGTGGCAAAGCTGCAGGCATTGACGGAATCCCGCCAGAGATCTGGAAACATGGAGGCCCAGCACTGCACAACAAGCTCCACGACCTCTTTCTCTGCTGCTGGGAAAAAGGAACACTACCAAAGGATCTCCGTGATGCAGTCATCATCACCCTGTACAAGAACAAAGGAGAGAAGTCTGCCTGCTCTAATTATCGTGGAATTACCCTGCTGTCCATTGCCGGGAAAATTCTCGCAAGGTTGCTCCTGAATCGGCTGGTACCTGCCATCGCTGAAGACCACCTCCCAGAGGGCCAGTGTGGCTTCAGAGCCAACAGTAGTACCACCGACATGGTCTTTGTGCTGAGACAGCTTCAGGAGAAGTGCCGCGAGCAGAACAAAGGGCTGTACATAACGTTTGTCGACCTAACAAAAGCGTTTGACACTGTGAGCAGGCAAGGTATGTGGCAGATCCTGGAGCGACTAGGTTGTCCCCCAAAGTTCCTCAACATGATCGTCCAGCTCCACGAGGACCAGCAAGGCCAGGTCAGACTAAACAGTGACCTCTCAGAACCATTCCCCATTCGCAACGGCGTGAAGCAAGGCTGCGTGCTGGCACCGACCCTCTTCACCATCTTCTTCAGCATGATGTTGAAGCAGGCCACAGTGGACCTCGACGATGACGACGCAGTGTACATCAGGTATCGTCTCGATGGCAGCCTGTTCAACCTCAGACGACTGCAGGCCCACACGAAAACCCTAGACCAACTGATTCGTGAGCTGCTCTTCGCTGATGACGCTGCCCTCGTTGCACACACAGCGCATTACGTCCTGCTTCGCAGATGCTGCCCAGCTCTTTGGACTTGAGGTCAGTCTGAAAAAGACAGAGGTCCTTCATCAGCCGGCACCCAAGGAAGAGCATCGCCCTCCCCACATCACCATCGGCGAGTCCGAACTAAAGTCTGTACACCAGTTTACCTACCTTGGCTGCATCATCACGTCAGACGCCAAGCTGGACAAGGAGCTAGACAACAGGCTGGCAAAAGCGAACAGTGCTTTCGGGCGACTATTCAAGCGGGTGTGGCACAATCAACAGCTGAAAAAAGGCACCAAGATCAGCGTGTACAGAGCTGTCGTCCTCACCACCCTGCTGTACGGTTCCGAGTCCTGGGCCCTCTACCGCAGCCAACTACGACTCCTCGAACGCTTTCACCAGCGCTGCCTGCGTACCATCCTCAGCATTCACTGGAGTGACTATGTCACCAACGTCGAGGTCCTTGAACAGGCGGAAACTGTGAGCATCGAGGCTTTGCTGCTGCGGACACAGCTTCGCTGGGCGGGGCACGTCTCCAGGATGGAGGATCATCGCCTACCCAAGATCACTCTGTTCGGCGAGCTCGCCACTGGTCACCGAGACAGAGGGGCACCAAAGAAGAGATACAAAGACGGTCTCAAGAAGTCACTTAGTGCCTGCCAAATCGACCACCGCCAGTGGTCTTCGCTTGCTGCGGACCGTGACACCTGGCGCTCCACCATTCACAAGGCAGCCGTCTCCTTTGAGGACTCTCGCAGAGCTAACCTTAAGGACAAGCGGCTCAGAAGAAAAAAAAAAACAGAGTTGTCGTAACTCAGAACCCTGACCAGACCTTCCCCTGCAGCCACTGCGGTCGAACCTGCCTGTCCCGGATTGACCTCCGCAGCCACGAAAATGCCTGCAGACGACGTGGGCAAGCCCTATAGAATCTTCGTTCGCGAAGTCAAAGCCAAGAAGACACTTTAACTTATTTAGCCCCAAGGTCACATTGGCTAAATTTTGGAGGCGCCACTTAACGATTATGTACCACTTGCAGGAGATGGACCGACCATGATAAATTCAAGGGTAGTGCCAGATTAGCTTGGCGCCGTCAGGCGCCAAGCTAATCTGGCACTACCCTTGAATTATTATGGTCGGTCCATCTACTGCTGCGGGGCGTCAGGGCCAAACGGGTTAAGCAGCACAAACTCCCACAGTAAAAAATCAACACACACGCAATCTGCTCACTTGCTCATGTAGTTGTAGATGGTTTCCACCGCCTTCTCAGAGTACATCCATCCGTCGTCCGTCCTCCTTGTGTATCCCGGGATCTCCTCACCGCGCTTGGAGAACTTGAGGTTCAGGCCAATGTTGGCACGAGAGTCCTGGTTGCCACCATCCCCCCTCAGAATGAGGATGGTGCCAGTGATGCGGGCCAGAAAGTGTGTGTTGATGCCCAACTGCTGCGCTGCAATGTAGCCTGGCATGTACTGCAGCGACATGATCTGATAACAAAAAAAGGAAACATGGAAGTCAGGATAATGATGATGATGATGACAATAATCATAATCATAAAAACGTAGGTAAAATGTATTTTTCTTTAAAATAAATTTTTTTGAAAAATACTTACCGATGGTATTACTTTTAGGAAAAGGTTCCTTGCTAGTCTAATTTTAGCCCAAAATTGTTGTGTACGAGTATGGTCATGATGGCATGTGAGGGGCGCCATAGCTACGGCGGTAGCCTCCCTTCCGGTTCAACCACGCATGCGCTCAGCGCTTACCACTTCAGTCACTTTCTTTGCGGACCAGCGGCAAGCGGGGCAGGTGGGAGGGACCTTCGAGTAATACCATCGGTAAGTATTTTTCAAAAAAATTTATTTTAAAGAAAAATACATTTGTTTTCTCAAAACACATTACCGATGGTATTACTTTTAGGAAGAATCCCGAACAGGAGGCGGGTGCCGCTACAACGCCCCTACCCATGCCATCGAGGCGGCTAGAGCCGTCATCTCCAAGCAACCTCCCTCTAATTTTAGCAAAGATACCAACGGCGCCTAGGGCGCCGGGAGGGAGTGTTGCGCCGTCCCAATGTCCCCCACCACGAAGGTTCTGGCGCAGGGTGGAGGGGTCCCTCAGGTAGAATCTTGCGAGGGAAGACTCCGCTCGCTAAAACAGCCGCCACAAGTCTAGACAGCACAGTTGCAGTCGAATGCTAGTTCTGTTCTTGTGTGCCCTGAAATTCATGTTTGCTGTATCAGGGGCGAGTTCCCGGCAGGGAGGTCATCGATGACCGAGGCCAGGAGGAACCGTCTGTGCTGAGATGCCATTCTACCTGGGGAGGGAAGGAGTAGGCGGGCGAGTCCCCTGCGTAGCGGCTTTGTTCCGGCGCAGGTGCCCTCGTAACGCTCGTACCGGGTCCTGTAGCTGGAAACACGGGTGGCGCTTGGATCTGTAATGGTAGTAAGTACTGTGGACAGGAGGACGTTTCTGTAGCAACTCTCGAGCCGATAAGTACGGCGGAACCGGACAGCGTGCACTAGTCGGGTCTGTGCCTGCTGCCGGTGTAGTAGAACGAGCCAGCGACCGAAGTCGTGATGATGAGCGTTCTAACGTCTGGCAAGCACCACTAGTCGGGTCTGTGGTGATTACCAGAGTGTCTGTATGTTCAGAGAAGCGGGTCTGACTGAAACCTCAGGTCTCGTCTCTGTGACCGTACAGCGCGCACTAGTCGGGTCTGTGTTCGCTGCCGGCCCAGGAGGACGGGCTCGCGGCCTAAGCTGCGGTGTTGACTGTCCTCTCACCAGGTAATACCCACTAGTCGGGTCTGTGGTTCTTACCGGTGTTTGACCCTGTATCGTGCCGGTGTCAGAAGTCCACGACGGTAAAAGTCCCACAGCTGAGTCCATTGCTCTTCCAGCCCGGGGGCGCAGACCAGGCCCGGAAGTGATGTTGGGAGTCCCGTCACCCGGTAATAGCCACTACGGGTCTCGCTGGTGAAAAAAAAAAAAAACCGTAACTGTGTAAGCGGTGACCAAGAGAAGCAGTCAAGAGGATCTGGTCTTTGTTACAAAGGCCGGGTAGGGTAGCAGGTGAACAGAACCGACCGTCCGGGACTGCCACCCGGCGGAACGCGCCGAAGGGCGCGCACTTGCTGACCGTGGAGGCTGAGGTGAGGGCCAAGAAGCAAGTGTTCCTAGACACGTCCTGTAGTCTCGTCGGCTGGATCGGCTCGAAGGGGGTCGAGTAGAGCCAGGTGAGGGCCAGTCCCTCCGCTCCGGTCAGGCGCCGCCGAAAGCCGGAATTCCAAGTCGACTCCACCCAGGCAAGCGAGAGCTTCCGCGAGGTCCCGAAACCGTCGTCTTGGAAGAGGGCAGCAGGACTCGGTCGCCGCTGACCAAGGCCAGGTCAATGCGAAGTGGAGGGTAGCACCCCGCCGGGAGAAGGACGCGACGAGCCGAGAACTACTCTCAGCAGAGGCTAACTCTGAGCTGTGTGCGTTGTCCCCGATGTAGACCGAAGAAGGCCCCCGCAGTGTGGTCGGTCGGAACAGTCCTCGACCGCGCTGACCTCTATGAAGGTAGACTGCAACGTGCTATGCAACAACGCACGCCTGGAGTAAGCAGCCATGACGTTCCCGGGACTGCGCCGTCGGTGTCACAAACGTCGTCTCCGTCCCTCGGATGTAAGCCCCCATCCGGTGCAGCAGACGAACTGCGCCTCCGCGGAAGAGTGGTCCCTGCCAATCCCGTCCGACGGTCTGCGATGACCGTGCGCCTGTCCAGCAGAGTACCTGGAAGACTGCTACATCCAGCTGTGAAGCAGTGTGAATCGGCTGTGCCACCGTCCTTGTTAGCCTCCTTGTGGGTCTGCCCGGGGGGGGGGGGGGGGGGGGGGCCAAGGAAGGTCACCACCGCGCAGAGCCCTGCGTGGTCGGCTCTCCAACTCGGTCGGCCGCGAGAAGCGTGCAGGGCGGTATCTCGAACCCTCAGACGCAGTCTGTAGCCGCAGCGAAGCGTTGGCAGCGGAAGAGAAGTAGGGTCACACGGTGAAGCCACCAGTGCCTCCCAGCGTCCTGGAGCGGAGACAGAAGCCGGCGACAAGGACCCGGCACCCGAACGGATGAGGAAGAGACTGGAATGCTTGACTCGATGAGGGGACCTGCTTCGTCCAAGGCCAGAGGAGACTCCCTCCTCTATCTGCAGGCAGCTGGTGGCGAATCCAAGACCTCCCGTAACTGCGAGCGTAGCGACGTGGAGTAGCTATCATCGCCCAGCCATGGTGAACGACATCCTCTGGATCCAAGCGGAATAAGCTGTCTGTCCCGCACGCAGGAGAACGGATGTCAAAATGCTCCGAAGCCCGGGGAACCCGGGCGGCGGCGATCCAAGGAAGGTGGACCCAGCACTTGGAAGGAACAGCGTAGTATCCGAGGGCCGGTCCCACGAACTCGAACGGCGACGAAGAACTTCAGAGCGCCCGACTTCCCATTCGTAGCGACCCAAAGGAACTGGGACGGCGTCTCCTGTTCCACGTATCCCTGGTCTCCGTGAAGTGAGCACTGCTTCCGAAGACAGGCGAACTGTAAGATCGTGACCGATTGCCGGGAAAGGGTCCCATCGTGGGGTCGTCTCTCTGCACTGCAACTAGAGCGGGTTCTCGTCTGCACGGTCGGGGCGAGGGCGTGGCCCAACGTCACTGAGCCGGGATCTTGTCGTGTGAAGTGCAGCGGTCCTGTATCCCTTGCTGAAGCCGCAAACCGTAGAAGTGTCGGTGTAGCCCGAGACGGGAGATGGCGCCAATGCGAGTATAGCCCGGGCGAGGGCGCCCAATTAATCATAATCATAATAATAAATTAATTAATCAATACGTAATGACCGAGTCAGAATACCACCCTGTTTTCTCATCTCCATTTTCTCAAGGCTGAAGTAAACGGTTCAGTGGTTCTAGGATTATAGCCTTTTAAGGATAAGAGGTGTTGTGCCCCAGCGGTCTGGCGAACCGCCACGCCGCTGGGAATGCAACAGTTTAACACCTGCGGCAAAGGGTTAAAACGCCTAGCTGGAACGAACAGGCTCTAGTCGCCGTACCACGACAACTAACATACCCAACGTGCATGCTACCGCGCGAGTCATGCTCTCACCTAGACAAGCGTCACTGACCTGCGCCCGAGAAGCCGAGCAGTGGCTTCTGCATGTCTTATGATTTGTCGCCTGGACCGGGACTGGAAGCGTCGTAGGTTCGGTTGCCGAAGTCAGCCCGGCAGAATTAATTGGTCTTAGCCATCCGAAGAAGGGGGTTGCCAGCTATCACTCCGGCTGGCAAGTGCTCAAGATATGGTATCTTGGTCGCCACGGTAAGGGAACCTTAAGAGGGCCCTCCGCGAAAAGCGACTACAAGCTTACTGGACCGGGATGTCTAGGTCACTCCGCTGACTTGGGTCCCCCCGTGTTACTCTAGCCGGCTCTGTCTGTCGCTTGTCCACTCTGGCCTGCGGACGGACAGTGGAGTGGTCATCTCTCGAGGCCGGGTCCCGTGAGTGTAAGGGTCTCGCTGTCATGTCGATGATCCGCCGACTGAGCCAGGCCTGGGAGCGAGGTCTGGTCGGAAGCCGACGCCAGGCCGGCAGAAGAATCATTGGTTTTAGGCCTCTAAGCAGAGTTTTGTCAGCTAATCCTCCCGCTGACAAGCGCCCAGGAAAGGTGTCTTATGCTTTACTGTCCCGGGACAACAAGTCACTGACCCTGACTCGGGTCCCACCTCGTTACTCTTGGGCGTCTGTCCGGCGATCTCGTCTCAGCCAGGCGATCTCTGAAAGGCGAAGTGCGCCCTGTGTGGGGCAACAAGCCATTGCTCCCGACTTGGGTCCCACCTTGTTATCCTTGGTCGCCTCGTGATGGGTGCGCCTAACTCCCCGATCTAACGAGTGGAAGTCGAATGGTCACGAAGCCTCATTTGTTCGGGGTACTTCGTCTCAACCTGGTCATAGGAAGTCCCCACCAGTGTGCCGGCGCAGACTTGTATGGCGGCGAATAACGAAGAACCGCTCCGCACGACTCCAAGTCCCAACTGCACGCAGCGCGTCTACTACCGCTCCCTGAAGAGAGGAAGTGTGCCGGCAAGTGCGCTCGGCTGAGTGAGGAACCGGAACCGGACTGTAGAGCTGCGTTCTTGCCGTAGGAGTGTAACCCGAGCCGTCCTCTGAGGTCGGAACCTGCTACCGGCGAAGGAGTTCTTTCGTCTCTCGTAGAATCTATCGCCGCAGCACTGCCCTTGGACCGGAACCCCTCGGGGAGATCCTGCCTGAAGCGCTGACCTCTTGCGTTAAGAGCGACGAGGACGAGGCTCCATAATTTGTAGGCAGCAATGTATGTGTGAAACCAGCTAACGGTGTTGAACCTGTTCCCGCGCCGAACTTGCCGCTGAAAACGGCGGAACCGGGAAGCGTCCACAGAGGCGGGTCTGTAGAACTGCCGTGATGTACTTGTAAGATATCCCGTGTCGACGAAACATGAATTTTTCAATTAAAATGCATTTTTTTGAAAAATACTTACCGATGGTATTACACTTAGGAAATGGCTCTTAGCTGGCCTAATTTTAGCCAAATTTTGGTTGTGTCCGTATAAGGGGGTGTTGGCAGGAGTGGGGCGCCATAGACCATGCCAAACCCGAATAGCCTCCCCTTACTCACATCCGGTACAAGATTACCCAGCATACCCCAGTTTAGTTCTTAGCGAACTGCGGCAAGCGGGGCCGGAGGGAGGGACCTTCGAGTAATACCATCGGTAAGTATTTTTCAAAAAAATGCATTTTAATTGAAAAATTCATTTGTTTTCTCAAAACACATTACCGATGGTATTACACTTAGGAAGAATCACAAAGAGGAGGTGGGTGCCGCTATAGCGCCCCTACTGCCAACCACCTTGCCCACAAACTCGCCCTCCTGCAGCACACTCCCGATAATTTTAGCTAAGATACCTGCGGCGCCTAGGGCGCCGGGAGGGAGTGTTGCGCTGCTGCGGTGCCTCCCACCAGCGAGAGGATCTGTCGCTGGGAGGAGAGGTCCCTCAGGTAGCAGCGGGCGAAAGTGGACTCCGCTCGCCATCTCACAGCCGCCACAAGACTTTGACTGCCCCGGTGCTGTCGCAGCGGAACTTGCGGCCATGGCTCTGACCTCGTGCGCCGCGATGTGCAACATGTGGCATCAACAGGTCAACGTCCTGGAAGGCCGGGCGGATAACTCCCCGGAACCAGGAGGAGCAGGTCTGGGCTGAGATACCACGTCTACCTGTGGACAGAGGGAGAAAACAGGTGTGTGTGTCCCCCTGCGCCAGCTTGGTCCGGCGCAGGTACACACGGAAGACTCTCACCGGTTCCTATTGTCTGGCTACTGAGTGGAATCTGACACTCGTACGGGCAGACCGACATAGACTGTAGGGCAGCCAAGGCGACCACGACTTGGCCCTGAAGGCTGGTACCGTAGTAGTTGCACGGCGCCTTCCGTCCGTAACAGCCAGCCATCTGTGTGTGTGTGACGACAGCGCGTACGGATACTGACCCTGGAAGAGGTAAGGCTGTCACCGGGTATTGAAGTCTGTTCTCCCGGGTGGCACCCAACACGCGCAGGGCGAACAACTGTCGCCGTCATGTAGGCCGCGTCTCGTCCAGGCAGATGTCAGGAAGCTGTAGCATGAACCGGTCGACTGGCAATGCCAGCCACCCGGGTGTGTGGACAGCGTGCATAGTACTGAGCCTGGAGGTTGAGTCAAGGACTGCCCTGAAGCTCTCCTCCTTGAACATCCGTCAGGCGCGTCATGTGCCGGGTTCCAACAGACGAGGTTGAGATCCCGTAAGCCCCCAAGGTAGAACTTGGTCCCTGCGCAGTACAGCGGGGCATTCCAAGCGAAGGGAGCCTCTGAAGTGAGGTTTTGCACCTCCCCGGGTCTGATGAGCGAAATCGCCTGTAGGAGTCGGCGATCATGGTGAGATAGTCCTGAACAGTGAAAGGGGGCCGTCCTTAGGAGATGAAAAACCCCGAGGAAGCACCCTGCCAGCTGGGGCTTCGTCTAGTTCGGAAGGAAGAAGGTTGTCATTCCCGTCACACAGCGCTCGTCCTCTACCCTCACAACTCGACTGGTTGAGGGTCTGCGGGTTGTCTCGGTAGCACCCATGGCCGCCGTAGGAAGCCTCTGTGGAAGAGGGCTTGCTGCCCAATCTCCGGGTGCGCACCTACATCCACCAACCTGCAACACAAGTAATGGCGGACAACCAAGCGTATAATTCGGCATTCAATCTCGATGGCGAGCAGTGGAGCTGGGAGATCTGGCCACAGCGATGCCTCCCCGCGCGGCAGGCCTCCAGCGCTCTAGCCTCTCCCAATTACGCCCTCCTTCTCCAAGCAGAGGAGGTGTCAGGTTGAACGGTGATCCCCTAGGAAGTCCTCCGTCCGAAGAGAGCTGAAGAAGGGACTGAGAGTCCCTCCTACACTGCCCTGCTCCCGTCGACTGGGAGTCCCACTCGAACAGGACGACCACGCACTCCATCCTCGACGGAATCCCGGCGAAGAAAACACGTAGTACCTGTCCCGTAGCGTCGGCCCTCTAGTCGACGGCGAAGTGGGCATGATCCCAGCCTACCGCCCGGCTTGCCAACTGGTTACGACTTCGAAACTCGAGTTGTCCCAGGTCCTGGAGACGCACCGCTGCTCTCAGGTCTTTGTCTGGTATCTGCCGAGATGACGAAGCACTTGTGTCGAGTCGAAGGACGAAGATCGTGCTCCAATCTACCGTCCAGTGTAAGAGCTGCGTCGACCCTACTGCCACAGGCCCGAGCGCAACGACCTCTCAGGAACTAATTCCTGCCAAGTTGTCCTGTCGAACTCCCTGTACTTGCGCCCCCGGCCGCAGGATCCACAGCGCCGAATGGGTAACTTCCAGAAGGCGCTACCGAGGGTAAGTCCATCCGCTCCGGTCCGGCGCTGCAGCCTGCCGGAACTCCAAGTCGCCGCCACCCAGGGAAGCGAACGCTTCCGCTAGGTCCCGAAGCTGTCGTCTAAGGAGGCGACAAGCGTGCCTGGTCACCGCTGACTACGGCCAGGCCCAAGCGAAGATTAGCACCCCGTCGGGGAAATGAAGCGACTAGCCGCAAGTCATCTCAGGCGGAGCTAATCTGAACTGTGTGCATACCCCCGATGAAGACGGCGTCCGCAGTGAAGTCTGTCGGACCAGTCCTCCACCCGCGCTGACCTCTATCCCTCGCGCGCCTGGAGTATGCTGTCCCTGACGTTCGCAGGAGTGTGCCGTTGGCGTCCCGTCGCCGCCTCCGTCTCTCGGATGTAAGTCGCCCAATCCGGTGCATCGGACGAACCGCGCCTCCGCGGAAGAGTGGTCCCTGCCAATCCTGTCTGACGGTCCACAGTGTTTTAAGAAGGCTGCTACATCCGGCGGCGCCCGCAGCGTGAATCAGCTGAGTGACAGGCCTTGAAAGCCTCCTCGTCGGTCCGCCCAGGGGGCCAAGAAGTTCTCCACTGCGCGGTGCCCTGCGTGGCCGACTCTCCACTCAGCCGCGCGTAATCGATCAGGACGGACGCAGCAACCGTTGGCAGCGGAAGAAGTAGGATCCAGCTGAAGCCACCAGCGCCTCCCCCGGCGCCCTGAAGCGGAGACAGAAGCCGCCCAGAAGGGGCAGGGACTTGAATGCTTGGACGCGATGAGGGGACCTGCGTAGTCCCCGGCCCGAGTAGACTCTCCTGTAAATCTTCGCAGTAGACGGCGAACGCAAGACCTCTCGGAACTGCGAGCGTAGCGACGTAGAGAAGCTAACCTCGTCCAGCCACGGCGAATGACGTCCTCTGGCGTCCAGCGGGAACCGTATGTTCCGCCCGCAGGCGAAGGGATGTCCAACCCCTCCGAAGTCCGGGGAACTCCGGCCGGCGGCGATCCAACGAAGGCGGACCCCGCACTTGGAAGGCACAACGTAGTCTCAGGGGGCCGCTCCCCCGAACGGTGGCGAAAACTCGGAGAGCCCGTCTTTCCCTTGCGTAGCGAGCCATGGAACTGGGACGGCGTCTCCTGTTCCTCTCGTACCCCTGGCTTCTGTGAGGCGAGTCCCTGCTTCCGAAGGGGAACTGAAGATCATGAGCGAACGCCGGAACCCGGATCCCATCGTGAGGTCGTCTCTTCTGCACTGCATCTAGAGCGGCTCTCGTCTGCATGGTCGGCGCGAGGCGTGGCCCAACATCACCGAGCCGGGATCCTGCAGTGCGAAGTGCAGTGGTCCTGTAGCCCTTGCGGTCGCCACAAGCCATAAAAAACTGGTGAGCAGCCCGGGCGAGGGCGCCCAACCTAATAAGAAAAATTAATCAATGCTTAATGCATGAGCACAATTTGATTGTAATAGCCCTTAAGGGATAATCAAGTTATTGAATTAGATTAAAATATGGGAGACAGAATACCCCTCTGTTTTCTCATCTCTATTGCCCAAAGCAAAGAAAGCGGATTAGAGGTTCCAGGAACCTAACCTTGGAAGGATAAGAGGTGTCGCGCCCCAGCGGCCTGGCGAACCGCTGAGCCGCTGGGAAAGCAACCTTTTAACCCCTGTGTCGCGCACCACGATAACCGTACATACTCATACGTGTTTGCTACCGCGCCCACATGCTCTCACCGACACTAGACACTGTCCAGCGCCTGAGAAGCCGAGCAGTCGCTTCTGCATGTCCGTTTATGACTTGTCGTCTGGCCCGGGACTGGAAGCATCGTCGGTACGGTAGCCGACGCCAGCCCTCCGCAGTCAGTGACTACAAGCTTACTGGGCCGGGGCGCCTAGGTCACTGCCGTTGACATGGGCCCCACCTGGATGCTCAGTCCACCTGCTGTATGTCCACTCTGGCCTGCGGAAGGACAGTGGAGCAGGTCACTCTTGAGGCCGGGTCCCGGGCCGGTGGAAGAATCATTGGTTTAGCCATGCAAGTAGAGGTTGTCAGCTACCTCTCCTGCTGACCAGAGCCCAGAACAAGGTATCTGGTGCTTTACAGGTCCGGGACCACCTTGGGTCCCACCTTAAAACACTTGGGCGTCTCTGTCCGGCGATCTCTGACAGACGACATCCACTCTCTGTGGGACAGCAAGGCACTGCTTCTGATTGGGGTCCCCTTTGTTACTCTTGGGCGTCTCTGACAGGCGAGCTCTGAAAGACGCCGACCGCTCTCTGAGTGACAACTTGCCGACCTGGTTACCCCCTGGGTGCAGTCAGTGTACTTCTAACAGACTAAAAGTGTACTTTGGACTCACATGTGTATTATTCACAAGCCAGTGAGTTGTCAGTTTCTCCAAAATGTGTATTTGTGTAAACGTGCACATGTATGTGTACCCCAAGCAAAATAGTGTACTTCAATACGCCAAATGTGTATGGTAAACAGGTCTGGGCAACGAAGCCACTAAGGTAGCAACGCAATTTAGTAATATTTAGGTAATTACCCCTTGTCCATAGACAAACAGAGAATCAGCCACGACTTATAACTTTCGTATGAGGGAAGAGGCAACCAAGCCACTGCTTCCGTGGCCACGATCTCCGATAGGCGTAGCACGCTCTCTGTGGGACAGCAAGGCCACTGCTTGTGCCCTGGGTCCGACCTTGTGGCTGTCAGGCGTCTCTGCCCGGTATCTGATAGGCGAGGTACGCTCTCTGTGGGGAAACAAAGCCACTGCTCTGACTTGGGTCCCCGCTTGTCCCTGCCAGGTGTCACTGCCCGGCGATCTGCTAGGCGTGGTACGCTCTCTGTGGGACCACGCAGTCCCTGCTTCGGACTTGGGTTTCGCCTTGTTACACTCTGATATCAGTGTCCGGCGATCTCTGATAGGCAACGTACGCTCTCTGCGGGACAACGAAGTCCCTGCCTCTGACTTGGGACCCACCTTGTTCATCTCGGACATCGATGCCCGGCGGTCACTGATAGGCGTCGTACGCTCTCTGCGGGACAACGAAGTCCCTGCTGCTGACTTGGGTCGCACCTTGTAAACTCGGACATCAATGCCCGGCGATCTCGGATAGGCGTCGGACGCTCTCTGCGGGACAACGAAGTCCCTATCTCTGTGCGGGACAACGAAGCCCCTGTTCCTGACCTGAGGCGTCGTACGCTCTTTGCGGGACAACTAAGTCCCTATCTCTGTGCGTGACCACGAAGTCCCTGTTCCTGCCTTGAGGCGGCGTACGCTCTCTGCGGGACAACGAAGTCCCTATCTCTGTGCGGGTCAACGAAGTCCCTGTTTGTGACTTGAGGCGTCGTACGTTCTCTGCGGGACAACGAAGTCCCTATCTCTGTGCGGGACAACGAAGTCCCTGTTTCTGACTTGAGACGTCGAACGTTCTCTGCGGGACAACGAAGTCCCTATCTCTGTGCGGGACAACGAAGTCCCTGTTCCTGACGTGGGTCCCTCCTTGTTAGCTTGGACATCACTGTCGGCCGACCTCTGATAGAGTAGGACGCCAACGGAGGTAAGCGTTAACCATCTCTCTTCCAGTCATGAGGCGGACACCTCACCAGTGCGGGTCGACTCGCCTCCTGCTCAGGGAAGGCCCTCCGCATGCTCGTCCGAGGGGCCCTGAAAGTCGCCACACATCGTGCAGATCCGAACCTAGTTACTGCAACAAGAGGGTACAAGATGAAAGAGCGAGCGTGGCCTCTAAGGTCACGCAATAACAACGCGCGCGCGCGCTGGCGAATCGGACATAATTGAATATGTAGTCGAATCAAACGAGTGTACAGCGCGTGCCGACGCTCGGCGCTCCTTCCCACCCAAGGGCGCCGGTCGAGGGCATTCACCGAGATATTACCTGGCCATGGCGGAAAAAAAAAGGAGCAAACCCACGTATCACCAAATTGTAACAGCACGCCCCACAGCGCGACCGGTTCGGAGCGCAGGCCGAAGCAGCGTCCGGAAGCCGCCAGTCACAGTCTCCATGGCACAAGCCGTAGGCCCGTAGAACACACAGGTCGACGAGGCGGCACAGCGTGAGCACTACCACCCCCAGTCACGCCACCATCTTCACAGTTCAAGTCCCAACGAACGAACCGTCAAGGTCGAACGACCGGCCAAGAACCAAAGCGGAGCTCGAACAGACACAACCTACTTCTGCCAGCTAAGAACTAAAACTGGGGTATGCTGGGTAATCTTGTACCGGATGTGAGTAAGGGGAGGCTATTCGGGTTTGGCATGGTCTATGGCGCCCCACTCCTGCCAACACCCCCTTATACGGACACAACCAAAATTTGGCTAAAATTAGGCCAGCTAAGAGCCATTTCCTAAGTGTAATACCATCGGTAATGTGTTTTGAGAAAACAAGTCCGCACCGGAAGTCCTCTAGTCTGTCTGCGGTAGCTACCGGTGTAGGAGAACGGGAACGCAACCGAAGTCGCGGCGTTGACTGTAGTGTCGCCTGCCAGAACCACCAGTCGCCTGTGATACTGTAAGGTATCTCGTGTCGACGAAGTCGACCGGGCCGGACAGCGTACACTAGTCGGGTCTGTGTAAGCTGCCGGTGTGGTAGAACTGCTCGCGACCGCCGTCGCAGCATAACTGTTCTAACGTCTGGTAAGCACCACTAGTCGGGTCTGTGGTGATCACCAGCGTGTTATACTTTCTGAGAAGAGGGTCTGCTTCGAAGCTTAGCTCTTGTATCTGCGACCGTACAGCGTGCACTAGTCAGGTCTGTGCCTGCTGCCGGTGCAGGACGGGCTCGCGGCCTAAGCTGCGGCGTAGACTGTCCTCACACCAGGTAATACCCACTAGTCGGGTCTGTGGTTCTTACCGGTGTTTGACCCTTCGTCCGTGCTGGTGTCGGCCGATTATGTCGGTAAAGCTCCATAGCTGAGTCCACTCTCTACCAGCCAGGGGCGTCGACCAGACATGGTAGCGCAGAAGTACAGGCGAACAGGCAGGCAACTCAAGTTCGTCAATGGCCACTGGCATCCGCCACATCTGAACAGGTGTATAAGTGCCAACTGCAAAACAAAGCATAGCATTGAAATGCAAGCGAACGTGCCCCCGCAGGCACGCAAAACGAAGTGTAACGAACGGAGAAGAGTTCATGGCGTATGCTGACGCACGGCGCTCTACCCTTTCCCTGAGCGCCGGACGGAAGCAGTGACCGAGATTTTACCTTGCCATAAGCAAAAGAAGAGGCACGAAAAAGGACAGGCACGCAGTGTAGCCCGGCGCCGTCCCACCAAAATGGCGACGAAGACCGGTTCCGTCAGGCCAAGGGCTGCGAACGGTGTAGGACGCAGAGATGACAGTCAACTGTACTGCGAAGTAGGAACAAACCGCGAGACACAGGCAGCAACCAGGTAGCATCCGAGTCTACGAAGCTAGCCCAGGGCGAAGCCAAAAGGCACCAGCCTAGGAGGACACAAGCCGACCGGCCAACTAGTGAGTCAAGTTCACAAGGTGTCAGTCTCTGAGAACCCGGCACGCCGAAATCGTAATCACACGAAAGCGTCCAAGCCCAAAGGCCACAAAACTTCTCTCTTCCTCCTAGGAAATCCTCGAAACACCCGTCTTCCACCGAAGACAAAACGTCCAAACGTACAGAGCACAAGACGTACACAACCTACTGCTGACTAGCAAAGAAAGTGACTGGAGTGGTAAGCGCTGAGCGCATGCGTGGTTGAACCGGAAGGGAGGCTACCGCCGTAGCTATGGCGCCCCTCACATGCCATCATGACCATACTCGTACACAACAATTTTGGGCTAAAATTAGACTAGCAAGGAACCTTTTCCTAAAAGTAATACCATCGGTAATGTGTTTTGAGAAAACAAAGCACTGTCAGGGGAGGGGAGAGAATTGTGCATTATCGACCAAGGATCATACATCTAGTTTGGTCAAAGCACCAAAATAAAGAAAGATAGCGAAGATGGGTGCGCTACAGTAAGTAACCTGAAGCAATGAATATGGAAGCCCCGCCCCCCCCCCCCTCCACCCCAAGGGGGCCTGATCATTGGTTGATAATGCACAATTCTCTCCCTTGACAGTGCTTTTACCTACTTTGTAATCTTCCTAAATTATTAGCACTGGCAGCCTCTTTTCTTCATAATCACAATAAGTCGCCATCATGATCATAATAATTATGAACATTTCTGCCCTGCGAAGGCAAACGGCAGTCGGCCCATTTTGGTGGAAGGTGACATTTCAACTGCAATACAATAAACATCTTGCCTGTCACAAAAATTAATGGTCTTACAATATTTTGCCTTCACAGAGGAGAAATGTTTATAATTATTAGGATTATGATGGTGATTATTATTATTACTGTCATCATCAGGGGAGATGTGTACAGTGTTTACTCTCCTAATCAGCTCCATGCGTTTCACCCTTTTAGCCCCAAGGTCCCATTTCTCAAATTTTGGAGGTGTTGCCTAACGACTATGAACCGGTTGCAGAAGATGGATTGACCATGATAATTCAAGGGTAGTGCCAGATTAGCTTGGCGCCTTCAGGCGCCAAGCTAATCTGGCACTACCCTTGAATTATCATGGTCAATCCATCTCCTGCTGTAGGGACTCGGGGCTAAACGGGTTAACAGATCGTGAGAAGGGAGCCTGTAGAGCAAGTGGCGCTCTCCGAGACCATTTCATGTGAACAAGGAAAACACCTGCTGCCAGTCCCTGGACCGTGACTGTGGACTCACCTGCATTCCTTGCCTGGCTTGGCTGAAGTTGGGTTCCTCAGGTGCCAAGAACGAGACGCGCACTCTCCCTTCCTCGTTGTCCACCGACAACACCTGAAAAGGAGGGCCGACCAATCAAATCCCACATACCGTTAGCACCTGTTCTGAGCAACACCTTTTAGCAAGATAAAAAAAAAAAGCGATCTTAACCCTTATCATTCGGAATACACCAGTGTGTGAAATAAAGCTTGACTAAAATAGTTCAAGGGTAGTGCCAGAATAGCTTCGCGCCTCTAGGCGCCAAGCTATTCTGGCACTACCCTTGAACTAAAGCCATCGGTCTATATCCTTATCACGCAAGTACTATAATATAGCTTGCGTATGGCAGTGTACAAATTTGAAGCTTTTAGCCTCAGCGTGATAGGGGTTAAGGGGAGTCTTGAAACGCAAAAAAGGTGTCACCTGTCATTAAAGACCCGCCTGTGGCCACCTAAATGATGGTCTTTATTGACAGGTGATGTCTCATAAGGGTGGTCACTCAAAACAGGTTCTGCTGTAAATCACCTAGACCTGACACACTACAACAGGAGTTGGGGGGTGGGGGGGGGGGGTGAACATAACAGTTCAAGGGCGACGCCACAGTAGCTAGACGCTTGTAGCTACGCAGGCACCACCCTGGAGCAATCATAATCAGTTTATCTCTTAACCTCGTAACTGCCAGGTCCAGGCGAACACCACCCAGCTGCAAGAGACATAAACCCTCATGAGCCCCCGCAGTCGCGGGGGCTCATGAGGATTTATGTATCTTGCTCGTCTCATGTTCTTCATGCCTACCTTTGATCCCATTTACCCTGGGTTCTTCAGGTGAATATCTGTCAGTGTGCACTGGTTTCTGAGGCGCAATTTGTGATTGCTGCAGCAAGGGGGTTAACCAGTATGTAGCCTTCAGAAGGCCTCACCCAAATTTGGAAAATTTTGAACGCAGTGCTCTATGTTCCGATCCACATTGATAATCCAATATTGGTGGTGTAAAGAGTGCCAGCAACAGGCACAGATCCTCATGAGCCCCTGCAGCCTGCCAGGCATCATGACAATCTGCACCCCTTGCAGGATTCAAGACAACGTGATCTACTCCAGGGTGGGTTTTGATTACTTTAAAAAAAAATTTGCTGATGAACAGATTTCAAGGTTTTCTTGTCTCAACTGAGACTTTTCCTCCAAGAGAGTATGCAAATGTAACAGAGGTTTTCTAGTTCAGAGGAACTCTCCCACGTACAAAGCAGTAGTGCAGAAAGGTCTTGCATTTTAGGACATTCAAACTTAAAAGTTAAGTACGCCTTTTTGTCCCGCATTATTGCAAGACATTCTAAGAACATTCATAAAGGAGATATTGCGAACTACTAACTCTGCATTGCCTGGAGCAGGTAGATTTTAGATTCAAAATACTTTATTGGTAAACGTAAATGGCATTTTTTCTTACAAAAAGCAAAATAATACAAGCATGCACATACACACAAATGATTAAAAACATGACTAAATTTGTGAAAATGAAATCAAGTAAATTAGGATACAAGTATCTACACCACAGCTTCTCCTAACCCTTTACATCTTGAGGCTGATTTGTTTTAGAAATGTGTCTACTGTCTATGAAGGCTACCTTACACTTACAGATTAGGAGACAGATCAACCATTTTATTTCAAGGGTTGTGCCAGAATAGCTTGGCGCCTGAGGCGCCAAGCTATTCTGGCACAACCCTTGAACTATCATAGTCAATTTTTTTTTCAAGCAATAGTGTATCATATACAAACACACGATAATGCACTACCTACCTCCCCCTGGCATCCATAATGGGGGTTGCCCAGCATGAAGACAGCTGCACCGGCTGGGAAGAGCTCATTCATGGTTTGGAAGTGCATGTCGTCAGAGACCTGCATCAAGACATCCTGAAACACACACCACAACATGATGCATGGGTGAGCTGACAATCGTCAAAACAGAGAGAGGCTGACACATCCCTGCCAATCAAAAGGTATCAGGCTAATAAGGCACTACCCATGAACTATCAGTCTCTTGCTGTAGTTTTCAAGACAGTTACACTGAATGAATTCCACCACCAGGTGATAAACAGTTTTAGCAAATCATACCCTGGTTGTGTACGTTACCTTGCATGTTGCTTGTAGAGCGAAGGGCACTTGCTGTGAGCTGAACTGTTTCTCAGTGGTGACTCTTCCATGTGATGTGTACACATATCTGGCAGAAATGACACATGAAAATAATCGTGTACATTGAGAGATTGAATTTTTTTATGTCTAACCCCCTCTACTTAATACCTTAACTGCTGAGAGAAATGAACACCACCAAAATGCACGAGGTATAGATCCTCAAGAATCTACGCCTCTTGCTGAAACCACTCTGTGTCCATGTTCCTTTGATGGCAGGCAATCTTTGATACTGAATATGCAATGATTTCTAAGACAGGATCTGCATCCACTGCCAGTGAAGGGGTTCATTACTTTTTTTCTTTTTTTTTCTCCTACACACACACACACACACACACACACACACACACACTCACGCACACACTCACAAACACACACACTCACAAACACACACACTCACAAAAACACACACACACTCACAAACACACACACACTCATAAACAACACACTCACTCACAAACACACACACACTAAAAAACAAAACACACATACACACACACACACACACACACACACACACACACACACACACACACACACACACACACACACACACACTTTCAAGTCCACATAACAGAGCTCTAGACAGACTTACTTTCTGCCTGTCATGGTTCCAGCAAATACCAGCACAGTTGTCTTTCCCACCTCCACACCGAACCTGTCATGGTATCTGAAAGCACACAACACTGAACATTAACTCTATACATCTCACTTCCTGCACATAGCTCAAGGGTAGTGCATGACGGACCACACAAAGCTTACTATGCCACATCCTTTTTCTTTCTTCACAACAGCGTAGCTATCTCCTACAACTAGTACAGACATTACCAGTACAGAACGCTTTCAATATTTTCTAAACTTAGAATTAGTGCCAAACAAACAATGTCAGCAAATTTTACTGGTATCATAATCAACACAGCAGTAGTTGTGAAAAGCACAACCCATATACAACAATTATGCATGCAGCCAAGAAAATTAACTCATTACATCCTCAGGATGAAATCATCAATTATTTTAGATATCATTTGAGGTCTACAGTTCTAGAGACAGATCGACCATGATAGTTCAAGGGTGGTGTCAAAATAGCTTGGCGCCTGGAGGCGCCAAGCTATTCCAACACCACCCTTGAACCATCACGGTCAATCCACATCCTGTCCGAGCGTGTCATGGCTTCTTGCGATAAAGCCTTAGCCAGCCCTTGTAAGGTGCGTGCAGTCTCCATGCTTCATTTGAATCCTAGCTGTTAGCCTGCAAGCGCTGCACTACCTGCGCTGTGCCTGTACCACCTGCTCTGTGCCTGTACTACCTGCTCTGTGCCTGTACCACCTGCTCTGTGCCTGTACTACCTGCTCTGTGCCTGTACTACCTGCTCTGTGCCTGTACTACCTGCTCTGTGCCTGTACCCAAAGACACAAACTTAACCCCTTTGCGCATGCAGCCTCTGGAACTTAAACACAGTTTAGGCGGTTGCACGCAAAAACGGATTAACTCACTCAAGACACGCCACACATGGATAAACGGCAATCTGCCATGTATCTGTGTGATGCACGTCTTGAAAATATTAAGGATATGACCCTTTAAAGCAAAAAAAACTGTTGCAACCTACTTTTCTTTGATGCTGTTGGCTTGCCTGTAGAGAATGTCAGTGTCGGGCTTTCTGAGCTCTACACATTTCCACTGTGCCACTGGCGCCTGTCCCCTCCTCGCCTGCTCCTCCAGTTCAAATCTACAATTTGCACAAAAGAATGCTATAACCCGTTTAGTGCCGAGAAAATCTGAACACCACCCAACTGCAAGAGGTATAGATCCTCATGAGCCCCTGCAGTTGCGGGGGCTCATGAGGATCTATGCCTCTTGCTGACACCACTTTCAATCCATGTTCCTGGGAAAGCTAGGACATTTCAGTGTTGAATTAACAAAGAATGCAGAAACACAATCTGCGTCAATAGGCAGTGAATTTTTTGTCCAATCCACGTTTTTGACAGGAAAAAAAAATGTTCCACAAATAAATTTGAATTTAAACTATTTTGGATCCTAGAAACTAGAAAACATTACATGCTTGAAAAAAATGGACGAATTAAATCACATCACGTACCTGTACTTCTCATCTGCGACAGCATAGACTTTGGCCTCATGCAGGTGCGGCCATCCAACAAAGGTGGTCTGTCCCAACACGTCGTTGGCAATATCAGCAAGGCTCTGTACAAGAGAATGCAAAGGACAATACAAATATCTATTAATTATACAAAATTGCAATTATAAAATCTATAAATGACAGAAAATTACAACACAGAAATCAATAAATGGTAAAAATAATACAAGTTCAAATAAAGGACCATTCCTCACCTTGTAACACATTTAAAATTCAAAAATCAATAAATGGTAAAAAAATTACCACCATAACATTGAACAAGTTCAAACAAAGGACCATCCATCACCTTACAACACATTTAAAATTCAAGATGGTTCTTAAGTCCCCGCTACACAAGCCCGGTTTTGAGGCCGATTCCCGATCAGTTTTCGAATCGGTAGGTGATCGGGCCGGACTAAAAAACGTGTGCACTGCCACACCGCATTTCCCGACTTGTTTAGCCGACCAGTTTGAACCGAAGATCAAAGTTGTACCTGTTCTGCAAAATGACTGCTAGTTTTGACAGTGATGATGATGTGCTTGCATTATCAGCAGTTTTGCATCATATTTGGGAAGAGGCGTGCGAAACATCAGCGGCAACGGCGGTGGTTCTGATCACAACAGGCGTGTTCGGCCATTTGCAAACTGTGAAACGACGTGTTTGCGAGACGCGCTCTGATTGGTTGAAGCTTACAACTGGGGCCGAATTGGATCGGGAAAATAGAGCAGGTTCTATACACCCGATTCCCAGCCGATTGGGACCGGATCGGATAATTGACGTCATCCGATCGCAATCGGATCGGAATCGGCTTCAAAATCGGGGCACAACCAGCTTGTGTGGCGGGGCCTTTAGACATTTAGAGACCACTCAAATCTCCATGATAGAACAAAGTTAGTTTCTGATTAGCTTGTTGCCCAACTAACCAGACACTACCCTTGACCTGTATTGGATGCCAGTGGATGGTATTGTAAGCACACCCCCCCAAAAAAAAACGTGAAAAAGAGAAAGAGACGACAAAAGGCTCACCCTCTCTGGGACCTCATTAATTTTCAGCATCATGTTGAACCCTCGACTGTTCTGCTGGAACACCTTCACCCCAGCTTTCTTCAAGTAGGCCTGAAAATCAAGCAAAAGAGTGCGAGAAAATTCAAGATTTAACTCTTAAACTCCCAGAACTAAATGACTTCCATTCTATAGAATGGAAGTCATTTAGTTCTGGGAGTTTAAGATTTAAGAAAACAATATTATAAGATATTATCTTTTTCAAACCCTTTGGCTGTCGGTAGCGATTTTCGTCATGGTGATTCCTGCATTTTAACCCTCTGTATGTCAGTAACCTTCTTTGTCCTGCAGAAATCACCTTGACAAAAAGCACTATGAACAGCCGAAGGATTAAAGAGCATTCAGAAAATAAAATATCCTTACACGCATGTGCTCAGTTTGATGTATAATCACGAAGTACTAAAAGACATACAGTCCACTCCGCTTATAACCAGGTCGGATATACAGGTCCAACTCGGTGCTTTGTTATATCACAAGTAGCAGCAAAAGATCCTCGAGCCGACGTCACTGTGCGCGGGCCCACTGCAACCAATGTTGGCCCGAGGATCCTTTGCTTAGAGACGCGTCCTTTCTGCCAAGTGGTATTGTCAGTAGCAATGTTCAGCAGACCTCGCGCTGGGACCATACGGCGTTGAGGCGCGTCCCCTGGGTGGTGGATAGGGGGTCCCTCGTGAGAGGGGTGCACCGAATGAAATAAGGTGCCGTGAACCAACATGGTCTAAGGGAAGGTGACCCCGACAGAAAACCCCTGGTCCTCCTAGTAAGGGGGTTGGGCGTGGGGGTAGCTTCCCCACCCTGCAAAAAAGGAAATAGCTACAAAAACGCCGACGAAAAGACTAACAGTAATTCCTTTCCTGGAGGAGGAAGGTTCTTCTACCAGAAGACTTATGACGTCCTGTGGTGAAAGCCGGAAGTCTTCGGAAGCCACAGGACCGAGCCGCCTCTCTCTATCCAGGGATACAACCATGGGCACATGGAACGTCAAGACCATGTACCAGAGCGGCAAGGCCGCCCAGATAGCAGCGGAAATGCAAAAGTACAACCTTTCCCTGCTAGGCATCAGTGAAGCCAGATGGACGCAGTCTGGCCAGAAAAGGCTGTTAAGTGGGGAGATGATTCTGTATTCAGGTCATGAAGAGGAGAATGCCCCCCATACAGAAGGAGTAGCACTCATGCTGTCACCAGTGGCACAGAGAGCGCTGATGGGCTGGGAACCTCTTGGGCCAAGAATTATAACAGCAGCCTTTAGAACCAAGAAAAAGCTCAAGCTGAACGTCATCCAGTGTTATGCGCCCACCAATGACAGTGACGAGGAAGAGAAACAGGAGTTCTACGACCGACTCCAGAGTGCCGTGGACAAATGTGCGGAGCGAGACATCACCATCGTCATGGGCGATTTTAATGCCAAAATAGGGGAGGACAACACCGGATACGAAGAGGTGATGGGGAGACAGGGACTAGGCTCGGAGATGAGTGAGAACGGGGAGAGGTTTGTAGACTTTTGTGCTCTAAACCGACTTGTCATTGGAGGCAGCATCTTCCCACACAGAAGAATACACAAAGCAACTTGGGTCTCACCTGACCATACAACAGAGAACCAAATAGACCATATCTGCATTAGCAAGAAATTTAGAAGATCCCTTCAAGATGTTCGAGTGAGGAGGGGAGCAGATGTCGCCTCAGACCACCATCTGCTTACCTTAAGAATGAAGCTCAAGCTAAAGAAAAGCCGCACAGAGACAACAAGAAGACAGCGCTATAATGTAGGCCTCCTGAGAGAAACTGGAGTTAGAGAAGAGTTCAAACTGGTGCTGTCCAACCGGTTTCAAGCGCTACAGGAGCTAGTAAATGAAGAGGAGGCGGTCACCACAGAGCAGCAGTGGAAGGCAGTTAGAGAGGCGCTGAACTCAACCTGCAAAGACACTGTAGGGTTCAGGAAACACCACCACAAGGACTGGCTGTCGGCACAGACCTTGAAGAAGATAGAAGCGAGGAAGCAGAAGAAAGCAGCGGTCAACAACAGTCGCACGAGAGCAGCCAAAGTAAGGGCACAGGGGGAATACTCGGAAGCCAACCGCGAGGTGAAGAGGAGTATCAGGGCAGACAAGAGGGCCGACACAGACAGCCTGGCAGCAGAGGCAGAAAAGGCAGCAGGCAGCGGCAACATGAAACAGCTCTACGACATTACCAGAAGATTGTCGGGTAAGTATGGCCATACAGAAAGACCAGTAAAAGACAAAGAAGGCAAGCCTATTGCAGACAGAGCAGACCAACTCGACAGATGGGCCGAGTATTTTGAAGAGTTACTGAACAGACCTAGCCCACCCGACCCCCCCGACATCCAGCCGGCAGAGACCGACCTACCCATCAGCTGTGACAGACCCAGCCGGGAAGAGATCAGAAAAGCAGTGGCATTTTTGAAGAATGGCAAAGCAGCAGGGCCAGATGGCATCCCAGCGGAGTCTCTGAAAGCAGACCTAGAGACAACAGTTGAGATGCTGTACCCACTATTTGGAAAGATCTGGGAAGAGGAGGTGATGCCAGCTGACTGGAAGGAGGGGTACCTAATCAAGCTTCCCAAGAAAGGCGACCTCAGCAAGTGTTCCAACTACAGAGGAATCACCTTGCTGTCAGTACCAGGAAAGGTCTTCAACAGGATCATCCTAGAGAGAATGAAGAGCTCCGTTGACCCCCAGCTGAGAGACCAGCAAGCAGGATTCAGGAAGAACCGATCATGTACAGACCAGATCGCCACTCTCCGCATCATCGTGGAACAGTCTCTGGAGTGGAGCTCCCCGCTGTACGTCAACTTTGTGGATTATGAGAAAGCATTTGACAGCGTGGACCGAGAGACTCTGTGGAAACTCCTACGACACTACGGTGTACCCACAAAGCTCGTCCGCCTGATCAAGAGCAGCTATGATGGCATGACATGTCGCGTGATCCACGAAGGGCAGTTCACCAGAGAGCTCCAGGTCAGAACTGGTGTCAGGCAGGGGTGTCTGCTGTCTCCGTTCCTCTTCCTACTGGCCATAGACTGGGTCATGAAGATGACCACAGAGCACAGACGAAGTGGAATACAGTGGACACTGTGGACACAGCTTGACGACCTCGATTTTGCAGACGACTTGGCTTTACTGTCCCACACTCATCAACAAATGCAGGACAAGACCACGAGGCTTGCTGACATCTCGTCCCAAGTGGGCCTCACCATTCACAAACAGAAAACAAAGACAATGAGGCTGAACACAACCAGGGAAGAACCAGTCTCGCTTGCTGGCACCCCGTTGGAGGAGGTGGAGTCCTTCACCTATCTCGGGAGCATCATAGACAAAAAAGGCGGCACTGATGCAGATGTCAGAGCACGAATCGGTAAAGCCAGAGCAGCCTTCCTCCAGTTGAAAAAAGTGTGGAGTTCCAGAGAGCTGTCACAACACACCAAAGTCCGGATTTTCAACTCCAATGTAAAAGCAGTTCTCCTATATGGAGCAGAGACATGGAGATTGACAAAAACCACAGTCAACAGAGTACAGACCTTCATGAACAGTTGCCTTAGAAGAATTTTGAAAATCCACTGGCCAGAGAAGATCAGCAACGTCAGACTCTGGGAGAGAACAGAGCAGATAACAGCAGAGAATGAAATTGGGCGAAGAAGATGGGGATGGATCGGTCACAGTCTGAGAAAGCCAGCTTCCAGTATCACTAGGCAGGCATTGTCATGGAACCCCCAGGGAAAGAGGAAAAGAGGTAGGCCGAGAAACTCCTGGCGTCGAGACCTCCAAGCAGACATCAAGAGACTGGGAACCACCTGGAGTAGAATCGAAGGAGAAGCACAGGACAGGAGTTGCTGGAGGTCTCTCGTCGACGGCCTATACCCGGGTAGGGGTGACAGGCGTAAGTAATGTTCAGCAGAAAATACACATACTTACGTGTCTTTTCCACCAAACAGTATTGTCACAAGCAGTCATGGGGTCAAACAACAAGAACGAACCTCATGCGGGATGTTTTTCAGCGTGGGGAAGCCTGGGAAGTAGACGTCCAGCCTGACACCCTCCAGCAGCCCTTTCCTGACGCGACTTGTCTCAATACAGAAGTGAAACTTGGGGATCTGCACCAGCCTATCAGAACAATGAATTTTTCTCTAAAATGTATTTTTTCGTAAAATACTTACCGATGACATTACTATATGGAAGTGTCTACTAGCTTACGTAATTTTAGCCTAAGAACCTGTTGTGTTCCCACGCAACAAGGGAGGCACTCAGGAAACCCTAACCAGGGCTGAGAGTAGCCTCCCGTCCCTGCCCTTCGGAATACTTAGCTTACCAGCGGCAAGCGGGGCAGGTGGGAGAGTCCTCCGAGTAATGTATTCGGTAAGTATTTTTCGAAAAAATACATTTTAGAGAAAAATTTATTTGTTTCCTCAAAAACATTACCGATGACATTACTATATGGAAGAATTGCGAAAAGGAGGAGGGTGCCACTTACAACCTAGCAATAACACCCCAAAGGGACTTGGATAGACCCGTGCTCCTGATTGCAAACTCCCGACAAATTTAGCTAAGTACCTATGGCGCCCCTTGCGCCGGGAGGGAGTGTCGCGCCGCGGCGATGTCCCCCCACCAGAGCGAGGTTGTCTCCCTGGCCTGCCAGATCCCAGAGGTAGACACAGGCGAAGGCCGATTCTGCTCGTCAGCCCACTGGTGCCACGATGTCTCGGCCGGCAGAGTTGCGAAGATGATGCTCGTGGCCATGGTGCTAACCTCGTGTGCGCGGATCTTTAGCCTCTTTGCTCACTCTGGGGAGAGGTCCTAGTAGGCGGACCGTATGACCCAACGTAGCCAGGAAGATATCGTCTGGGGAGAGGTCCTAGTAGGCAGACCGTATGACCCAGCGTAGCCAGAAAGATATCGTCTGGGCTGTAATGTCAGTACTGTCTGGGCCAAAGGCAAAAGAGGCATGACCATCCCCTTCGGATGGGCTTGGAGAGGCGTAGTTATACACGTCTGGCGCGCACTGAATCTTGCTGCCTGGTCTCCCGGGGAAAGTTCCCATCTTCCAGCGGCCGTAGGGTAATCACCTGGGACGCGGTCAAGGGAGACCTAGTCTTGGCGAGGAAGGAAGGGTCAGTGAGCAGCTGCACAGAACCATCCATCCTGAACTGCAGGCAGGCAGGGCGTGCTGAAAGCGCGTGTAGCTCGCTTACTCGGGCCGCCGTGGCGAGGGCCAACAGGAAGCAGGTCCTCCGTGTCACATCCGCAAACCGGGCCAAGGACAGCGGTTCAAAACTGTCAGAATTAAGCCACATCAGTATGCAGGGTAGGTCCCAGCGTGGAATCAGCGAGTGGGGAACCAGACGCTGAAGGCCAAAGTGTGTCATAAGGTCAGCGAGGCCTATGCATTCGCCGTGGTCCGGGCGGCCGAGGTGACGGTAAGTGTCCACAATCAAGGACAGATATCCTCTGATTGTGATGGGGGCCAATTCCTGGTCGCCAAAGAGCCAGAGGAAGAAGTCAGCGAGCTGGGGAGTAGTCAGTTCAGTGGGGGAGAGTTGCTGGTCAGCGCACCAGGACCGTAGTACTCACCATTTTTCCCCGTAGACGCATCTGGTCGAGGGTCTGCGAGCTGTAGCGATTGCTTCGGCTGCTGCACTCGAGAAGCCTCTTGCGGTGAGGGCTTGCCGCACAATCTCCAGGTGCAAAGGAGAAGCCGCTCCGGCACGGGTGGAACAGCGGCTGGCAGGGTTGCTTGAGCATCATGCTTGGGGTGGGCAGCAGGAGGGGGGGGGGGGGGGGCCGTGGCGAGACTGAGCAGGTCGGTGGTCCAACATCTGTTCCAGGAGAACGGGGCGACCAGTAACATCCACGCGTTGCATCCTCTGAGCTTTAGCAGGACTTTGGGGACGGGCACCGTCGGGGGGTACGCGCATGCGATGAGTCTGTCCCACAGAATGGAGAGTGCGTCGACTGCCTATGGTTGTCACCGGAAGAGCGAGAGTGTCTGGAGCCTCTGGCGTAAAGTCTCAGGTCTGCTAGTAGTCTGCGGACGAGGGGACACAGGTCTCTGCAGGCCAGCCTCAGTGAGGCGGGCGCTCTGCTGGCTATTTGACTCCCCGTGAGAGTCAGCGGGTTTCTCCACATGAGACACAACAGGACTGTCAATGGACAAAGGACGGCGCAAAGCGCGTCTCTGCAGGTCAGCCTCAGTGAGGCGGGTGCTCTGCCGGCTATATGACTCCCCGTAAGAGTCAGCGGGCTTTGTCCCGGCGGGTGCCAAGGAAGACGCAGTCCTGTGGTGAGAGCTGTGGTCAAGTGTACAGCGAGTCGTCCGATGCACAAGGTCGGAGCAGGCGCCAGTCTGCCAGTAGTCCTCGGACGAGGCAACACAGGTCTCTGCCGGCCCGCCTCCGTAAGGCGGGCGCAGTGCCGGCTTATCGACTCTCCGAAAGAGTACGCGGGCTTCTCCTGATGAGACATATCAGGACTGTCAGTGGACAATGGACTGCGCGACGCGCGTCTCTGCAGGCCTGCCTCCGTAAGGCGGGTGCTCTGCCGGCTACTCGACTCTCCGTAAGAGTCAGCGGGCTTTGTCCGGGAGGGCGCAGTAGAAGAAGTAGTCCTGTAGTAAGAGCTGGGCTCATGATGTGCCCAGCGTGTCGTCCGTTCCACAAGGTCGGAGCGGGCGCGTTTGGTCACTGATCCAGGCACGGAGGGGGGCGCCAAGATGGACGTACGGTCACTTGCCAGTGTAGGGCGCTCGCGCCGGTAAAAGCCCCAAAGCTGCGACCAGCGTTGTTCCGTCCAGACGGCGCAGACATCGCAGGTGTGGTCGGAAGCGCAGCCAGCACAGGGAAGGCAGACCTTGTGGCTATCACTCGGCCATTGGAAGTCACCGCAATGCGAGCAGGTGAGCACTTGGCAACTGCAATACACATCAGAAAAGACAGGCGACCAGGCGCGGGCACCATGAGGCCCCGCCAAACGAAGTTGAGAGTTCGACGTGAAAAAGTACGAGCAAAACGAAGTGCCTCTGGTCAAAGCCGGCGCCCGGCCCGAGGGCTGGCCGAGGTCTGGGACCGATACCTTACCTCTCCGTAGTTGCGGGGATGGAGGGAGGGGGGGGGGGATGTGGGCGGTGGGGGGTAGGAGGGTGGGGGTGGGGGGGAGGGGGGGAACCTCCACACCCCCTCAAAGTGCGCCGGCGGGAAGAAGTCCCAGCAGGCCCAGCTTAGTAAGAACCCACACGCAACCACGTAAATCCAGAGAGGAGGGAACCACCAGTAATCCAAGCACACAAAAGCACCCCAGTAATCCAAGAGAGCACAAGTCCAAAAAAACACAGTAATCCAAAGACGACCGGCCCCAAAAATTGGTTGCACCGTACACAGCCAAGGTCCTGTAGACTAGAACATGTCTGTTCACCGTGAGCTAAGTAGAGCGACTGGCGTGAGACCACGTGACACGTGACCAGATGGGCAGGGATGGGAGGCTACTCTTGGCCCCGGTTAGGGTTCCCTGAGTGCCTCCCTGGTTGTGTGGGAACACAACAGGTTCTTAGGCTAAAGTTACGTAAGCTAGTAGACACTTCCATATAGTAATGTCATCGGTAATGTTTTTGAGGAAACAAATGACACAATCTCATTCAGAAAACTGCAGATTTTCAATCATTATAATGATTAATTAAATGATTAACTGAAGGCGATTTGGTGGGGAGTCAATGTTGTTGGTGCTTTTTGTTCAGGTGATTGCTCAGGGAATCCCCTCAATAAAAAGCACTACCAACAATAAACTTTCCACATTTCAGAAGCATTCATTCATTGGAAAACTGTGCTCAACACTTAGTAAGTTCTATTAAGTTCTTTCACTCATTAACACCTAAAAATTACTTCACAACTGTTGAACGCATCTATCTCTAAAGTCTGCGTGTAACAGCTACAGTGGATGGATCGGCCAGGACAGTTCAAGGACAGTGGTTTCAAAAAGCCAAACTAATCAGGCACAGCTCTGAACAATCACCGCCAATCCATCTACCTCCTGAGGTGTAGCAACCACCTTGTGCACATAGCCACCTGTACTCTGTGCAGTAACAGTGGCGACATGCACATCGGGTTTAAAGGCAAACCAACGAACATTTGATTGTTGGGAAAACACTCAGCGCTGGCAACGCAATGCCTATTCACTAACAACGAGTAACAGCCAGACACCGCATGCTGCACTAGACTGGTGCACTTTTTATAAACGATGCTTGTGCCTTCAAAGGGTATCCTTCAATGGCGGTTTATCAGTTCACTTACTTGGCATGGTTTATTGCGACATCAGGAAATTTTCCTGGCATGGGGGACACATACAACCCCTGCAGCTCAGGGGACCACTGGTACATGTAGCAGGGACCGTGACTGTTTCTCTGTCGTTCTGCATCTGTCAACAAGTGTTCTCGTGTCCGCATGGCTGCCAGCAGCCGATTCTGAAAGCAATCAAAATCAAGGAAAATTTACTTGAAATACTTATACTGTACATTTAACCCACAAAGCCCTGAAAGACTATGACAGGATGTGGATCGACCATGATATTTCAAGGCTGGTGTCAGAATAGCTTGGCGCCTCTAGGCGCCAAGCTATTCTGACACCAACCTTGAAATATCATGGTCGATCTGTCTCCAAAACTGTGATATTGACCTCAGAGGATATCTACAAATATTTCATAATTTCGTCCTCAGGGCATACTGTGTTAAAATGGCCTGAAACTGGTGCCGGAATCATCACGACAAAAAGCGCTACCGACAGCCAAAGGGTTAATATCACAAGTGCTCACCTCATCAATAAAAGGAATAAGAACGACAGCCTCCCAGTCTTGCTGCTTGCCGTTCAAATCGGTCTTGAACTTCACAGGGTAGTAGTCCAGCACTGGAGAGGTGGCTTCTGTCATCAGGGACTGAACACAACCAAAACAACCACAAATGATACAAAAACGATCTATGTATGTACAGTGTTCACTCTAAGGGTTTTTGATGAATACCTGGCCAAAATGGCACCCACCATCAAATCGGTTGCTAGTCAGGCCTGAGCCAGAACGCATATTGCCTTCAAAGTGATCTGTATGCACACGGTACCATCAGTGACATGATCGGACAGTCATGTGCCTCCCACCCCCTCCTCCTTGACTATTCATTCAAGACTAGAACAGTAACTACACACATCAACACTCACCACTCTTTGTCCTTCTTTAACTCGTACACACAGACATGTTTAATTCCTTTCACCACAAAAGATAAACACAAGATCTGCATCAATAGTTCAAGTGTCATACTTCACAGAGGTGTTGACTCTTTAGGTGTTGGTAGCGGTTTTAGTCGCGATGATTCCTGCAGGAATCATCGCGACTAAAACTGCTACCAACATCCAAAGGGTTAAGAGGTCGATGGAGTTTCAGCATCCCGTGTAAACAATATAGATACATCAGCATATATTCCTATCTGAGCATCTCAAGCTCTCCTGAGTCTGCTTCTGTCAAACCTATCATGAACGGCCACCTGCTATTTACAGCTACTTTTGCTTGGCAGCAGGGGCAGGGCTTCCGTTTTAGTGCGTCTGTGCGTCTATGACGCATTAAAACTCAAAATCACGTACTGAAAATGTAACTAAGGGGTAGTCAGACGCAATAAAATTCAGTGCATCTGCATCCGAGACGCATTATCCTTGCGCCACTGTGCGTACCATAACAGAGGTCGGTGACAGTCGTTCTATTTTTAGTGATAAGGTCGGTAAAGTCGTTCTATTTTTAGTGATAAGTTGGTTTGTTTAGCCGCTCGCTCAGTCGCGGCTATGTTCAGAATTGACCCGACTCCGGGGTCCGTGTGAGTGCAACTTGGCGGACAAACTGTTAGTTTATCTGTGGTGTCAGCATTTTATTACAAAGTGTGCGCTACATGTTGAACGCTTTACTTGCTGTGACGTCACTATACATACTATTATGGGATACGGCATCATGCATTTCACTTTCGATCTTGAACGAAGTTGTAAATGGCAGAGAAAAAGCTAAGGAAGCTGGAATGCTTCGGATTCTTCAATCCGGCACCGTCTGATCATGATAATCGCTAAGAAGAAAGTTGCACTTCAACACCGCCATCTCCATCGACAAGCGACAGTACCAGAAATGATACAGGTGGGACGTGTGTGGCACCGCCGCTGCGACACAGTTTTCAGAGTTCGTGGCAGCGCTGCGTGTATTTCCATGGCTAAAGCACGACGGCACACGAATGGCATGCACAATGTGCACTGAGGCAAACGCAAAATAAATTTTGTTCTAAAATGTTTTTTTTTTTTTTTTAAATACTTACCGACGGCATTGCTACTAGGAATACTTCGCTTAGCTTAACAATTTTAGCCCAAAAAACTCGTTGTGTACATTACCACAGGGGAGGCAATCACTAGGGGCGTTGTTACCAGGACACCCGGGGTGGCCTCCCCTTCTCCTTATCCGGTGGCGCGATCACCGTTTCCCGGCAGTCTCCGAGTCTTAGACTGCGGCAAGCGGGGAAGGTGGGAGGGACCTCTGAGTAATGCCGTCGGTAAGTATTTTTCAAAAAAATTACATTTTAGAAATTTTTAAATTTATTTTCTCAAAATCATTACCGACGGCATTACTACTAGGAAGAATGGCAAATAGGAGGAGGGTGCCACAGTTCCTGGGCCACCTGTCCCACACCCAAGCGCCTCTTCGCGTAAATTGAGGGTCCCACCCTACGGGCCCACTCCCGACAATTTTAGCTAGGCGTTACCTACGGCGCCAGAGGCGCCTGGAGGGAGTGCTGCGCTGCTGATATGTCCCCCAGTAAGGGCAAGGTTGTTGCGCTGGCCGAATAGATCTCATAGGTAGAAGCGGGCGAAGGTAGATTCGGCCCGCCAACCCACGGCTGCCACAATGTCGCTGACCACGCAGTTGCGGTCAAAGGCAATGCTCGTTGCCACTGTTCTGACTTCATGTGCCCTGATACACAAGGTCTTGGTTTGTGCAGGGGCGAGCTCTTTGTATGCCCCCCGTATCGCCCAGCGGAGCCAGGATCAGATCGCCTGCGCAGATATGTCTCGTCTGCCCGGAGCCAAGGGCAGGAATAGGCGCAAGCGCCCTTGTAATGGTGGCTTAGGTAAATTTAATGGTGCAGGTAAATTTAGGCGCTTTAACGGGGTCCTGTAAGCGGGATACCGGGTCCAAGAGGTCTGTACCGGCGCTGGTCCGTGCTAGGTGTCAATAAGTGTCTGCTACCCAGTAAATTCGAACGATGCTGAGGGTCCGATCTGCTTGGGAACCCCTAGACAAACTCGGCCAAAATGGGGTTAGTCCGGTCTGTGGGGAGAGATGCTCCGCTGCACATCAGGCCTGTAGTACTCTCCACTCTCCCTCGTGTCCGTACTGTCAGAGACTCTTTGAGTCGCTGCAATCACATCCACTGTCGCACCCGAGAAGCTTCTTGGTGTGAGTGCTGACTGTCAATCTCCCAGCGTGCCGCGCCAACTGCTGTGTCTGTACAAACAGTTGCTGCCAGGGTTGTGATCGTCTCGGACGCGGAGCTGAGGCAGGGGTTCGCCGCGCGTCTCCAAAGGACTGTGATCCAGCTGAATGGTCATCAAAGTCCTAATCCCCATGCCATCCCTGGGCTTGTGGAGCACCTATATACCCGTCCTGAGGGAGGGAACGCGCTGCCGCATCTTAACCCATATCAGCCTGAGGCTAACAGTTTCAATTTGCCCTGCCATACACAGGTTATACTATAGAAAATAAGAAAATAGCCCAAAGGCTTTACTTGAAGGCTAGCCCGGATTAGCGTGAAGCCTAGCGGTGCCAAGCCACGCTTTTTATTCTAACGTATGTCACCCTCTGGTGAACAAGATAAGGGTTAAGATGACTTCCACCATACCTGTTGTTCCCAGAGGGTTATCCAACCAAGGATTAACCACCCCCAACGGCTTAACTTCGGTGAACAGACGAACCGGAGCATCCGTATGTAAAGGTGGTTGGCTCTGCAAGGAGTCCGTTCCTCGAAGGAGCCCATCGAGGCTTGTGGATCCGGTCTGGAAGCGACAGAGGAAGCAGCTTCCTGTTCCACTACAGTAGGACCAGCCTATCATCGGATACTTCTCACACGCGTAGAGTAGTTGGAAGTCAGCCGGGTGTTGTACACTCTTTACGCTGCCACAAGGGGAATCCGCACGTACGTTGAGCTGACCTTCGACGTGTCCGACGAGTGCTGGCCCGATCTCTGCACAACCGGCAGAAGTGCTACATGAAGAAACCCCAACCTCTAGTAGCCGGAGCGCACCCATACCTTCCGTAGTGTCAGCCATTGTCGAGTAGCTGGAGCGCACCCGTACCTTCCGTAGTGTCAGCCATTGTCGAGTAGCCGGCTCGCACCCGTACCTTCCATAGCGTCAGCCATAGTTTCCATCTGACTAGCACCAGCTGCACCGCCATCACTCCAGCCAGCAGATAAATCTGCCTGCGTGTTCACTCGTTGCTATCCCGCTGTTATCGGTCAGTTACTCCCTGCCTAGGCAGCAAACTGGGTGTTGGTCCCATGTCGGACTTGTCTCCGATGCCCCGGAATCCGCGTCGGCGGCGTTGCGTCAGCCAGGAGTCCGGGTCCTCCCACGCTTCGCCATCTGGTCCAGAGGGCCGACTGTCCAAGTAGTTGCAAGCTCAGGGCCAAAGCAACTAGTAAGCGCCAAAGCCAACACTAGACGTTACCTAGTCTCCAGGTCCGGAATCCGTCAGGGCCTACTGTAACCTGTCGGGCGTCAGGGTCTCAGTCCACCTCCGTGGTCTCCTTCTAGGCAGGGCATCACCAAATCACTCTGTAGCCAAAGCTTCCATCTCGCCACCGCTGACTGGAGCGAGTGGAGACAATCCTGCCGAGGTGACAAGGGATCCTGTGCTGTCACCTTATCGTCTGCCAAGTCGGTCCCACCGAAGAATGTCCTTGCGCGGAGCCTTCCACCGCTGTGTTATCCCAAAAGACAGGCGAGCGTGGAACCTGTCACAACAGCAAGTCCCTTCATATCCCGTCGCCACCGGCGATCTCCGCCAAAGAGTAGGCTGCGGGGTGGTACGCCATCCTAATGCTGTCACTAGCTCCATGCGTGTCCCGCTCCGACAGACCGAGGCTGTAAAGCCCCAGGTGTTCTCCAGACACTTGCTAACGGAAGGCTTCACCCTCTCGATGAAACCCCGCGTCCGCCAGGGGGAAGCGAACCTCGGGCGCAGTCCTGACCAAGCCTTGCTTCCGCTTCCTCGCGCCCGAGTCTGTAGTCTGTGGGGAGCCGCCGACAGCATCCACGCCTCCTTATCCACCACTAGCACAGTACCGCCCAGAAGAGACTCCACATCACTGCCGGCGGAAGTAGATCTTCATCCTCTCTGGTCATCGGGAGTCTTCAGAAGAACCTCTGTTGTCCGCCGCCGTCTTGCCGAGTGGTCGCCTAATGCCTCCACTAGATCCCGAAGTCTGCGAGGGAGCGACGTGACGCACTGGGCCACTCGATGCGTCGGTCATCGTCGCAGCTTTCCTCTCAGGGCGATGACGGCCAGCTGAATGACGCGACGAACCCAGACGCTTCGTCCCAAGAGCAGCGAATCTGTGATGTGTTGGAGCGCACTGACCGTCTGCTAGGCCTGTCCGTTGTCTACCCCCACTCTGAACCACGTCCTCCGGGTGTAGACTTAGCGCCTCCTCGACCTCTGGTTCTGGATGTAGGCCACCACTGTCGAGCTATCAGGAGATTATGCGTGCTCCTGCCCCAAGATACGCTGCTCCCACCCAGAGAGAGCGCAAGTCACACTGCTTTCCCTCCAGCCTGTTGAAGTGTTAAGACGGCTAGATCCCTCATCCACGTAGGAGTATATCATGACTTGTGAGCTGCTGCTTCCACTCGGACAGAAAGAAGGGCACACTGCTTTCACTCCAGCCTTTTATAAGTGTTAGACGGCTGGATCCCTCGCCCATGTACAAGGATGTCCCGACTTGTGAGCCACCGCTTCCACTTGGAGAGAATGCGGGGCACACTGCTTCCATCTCCCGCCTGTTGATGTGTTCGTCCACTTGATCCTTCGTCCAATACGAGGATCTTGACTCGTGAGACACTGCTTCCCACGGAGAGAGCGCAAGCCGCCCTGCTTCATCTGCGACCTGTTGAGATGTTTGACGGCTTGATCTCTCGTCCAACGGCGAGGATATCTTGACCTGTGCGCCGCTGCTTCCCGGCGAGAACGCGAAGCATACTGCTTCCAATTCCAGCCTGTTGATGTGTTTTCCACTTGATCCCTCGTCCCCTCCGAGGATCTTGACCCGCGAGACACTGCTCCCACTCGGAAGAGAGCGGGACCTACTGTGTTGCTGAGTTAACGCTCGTTCCATACTCCATCAGGCTGAGGTCGAGTGTCGAAAGTGAGGGCGATTCAGTCCTGCCGCTGCCATCTCCGTGATCCCGGCGCCGGTGTCGAGGCTGTCGTTTCCCCGAGGAAATCAACCCTTAATCTCTGGTCTGAAGAATGGCCACTCTTGCCCGGGCGCCTCTGATGCTCGGTGTCACCGAGAGATCCCACGCTGCGCCGTACCCGAGCTTGTCCGTTGGTCGGAGAGGCGAAGAAGGAAGAAGGAGTTCCCAGGCAAAAGGTATCCGTAGCGCCCTTCCTCCCGCTGCTGTGGTAGCCCGACCGAACATGAAGGCTTCCTCCCCACGTAATGCAGGTCCATGGCCACTGTGAGTTCCTCTCTACCTCCAAGGGTGGAGTGTGGGTGTGTGGTTGCACCACCTCTCGTCGACTGCTGACCGAGTTAGTTCTTCCCAACTTAGGGCTTCGGACATGGGGGATCCGCACTGTGCATTAGATCTCGTCTGTGGCTCCACTCTTCAACTCGGGACCCTGAAGCCTGTGTCATTCTCCATGTTCCTATGGCGTGGAGGAGGTGTCCTGGTGGTTCACTCGCGACGGGGATTCACCTCCCGTCAGCTGGCTCTAATGACCAAATGTCTGTCCTCCTATGGACAACTTCGGCCAACCATATTCTGTCTTTGATTCCTTCGTCTTCCGTCCTTCAGGGGTAGGGCCTCAGTCTCGCAATCATTATCTGTCTTTAACTCCTTTCTCGTCTTCCTATTTCCTTCCTTGGGGACGAATCTCGTCGCAGCCATTCTCTCATATCCGGGCCCTCAAAGCGGAGGGGTGGAGGTGTAGAGTTCACTCTGTGTCTCTCATTCCTGTCCCTGTCTGAGAATTGCATTGTAGACACGGCCCAGCCCAGTGACGGCGCTGGTCCGGCCTGCCCCGGTTGGGCTCTCTCTCTCTCTGTCTTTCACCTGGGGGGGGTGATAATCTCGCCCAATCTCTCTACTGTGGGGGCATCGAGCTCCAAATGCCGACACGTGCCTAGGGGACGTACCCCCCTTGTTGGCGGTCGAGCATATCTCCGTGGCCTCTACAAGGCGGGGTGGAGCTCTTGGTGCCCGGGCTTGGACGGGGGCAAGCCCCGATCCGAAATGTTAGGCTCAATCATCCGCTGAAGGCGGGTAAGTTTTCCCGAGGCACCAGGGGAGTAGTGGACCCCTTTATTCACAGTTCCGTATGATTCTGCCTTTTTCTGCCCTGCTGTAGCGTCCTTCCTTGACTTCAGCTGTGATAGCGGCGCCGGTCTCTCCCTTCGGTAAAACGCCCACAGCTGTGACCATCTTTCTTCCTCCCAAGTCCCGCATCTGCGGCACGTCCAGCCGGAGGAGCCGCCCGAGCAGGGTAGGCAGACATCATGGCCCTCACTCGGCCATTGGAAGGTGCCACACTTGGTGCATGTCCGTACCTGAGTATTGTAACAAAGGACAGAAAAAACAAAACAACCAAACCAAGTGAAAGCGGGGAACCTCCAAAGAAGAACCACGCTCCCGGTCGGCCCAAACATCACGGCCCGGTCACTGCCGCTGCCCGGTCGAAACCGGTTAGAGGCAGTCACCGCTACTTTACCTCGCCCTTGCCAAACCGGTAATTCCACAGAAACCAACACCACATAATCCATAGACCACGTAGGTAATCCAATCACCACACAATGCACATAATCCAACGTCCACGAAAGTCCGAACACATAAATCCAAAGTCCACAGTACACAACGGTAATCCACCTAACTACAGCCGGAGCACGAAGTGCACACGGCCTGTCCTGAGCAGCTAAGTGAAGAGACTGCCGGGAAACGGTGAGCGCGCCACCGGATAGGGAGAAGGGGAGGCCTCCCCGGGTGTCCTGGTAACGACACCCCTAGTGATTGCCTCCCCTGTGGTAATGTACACAAATAGTTTTTTGGGCTAAAATTGTTAAGCTAAGCGAAGTATTCCTAGTAGTAATGCCGTCTGTAATGATTTTGAGAAAATAAAAGCAAGTCCAGAAATTTTAACAGAAATAAGTTTGTCAGTTTTTTATAAAATCGTGGTCGATCCATCTTCTGGTACACAGTTATTAGGCAAAAATTGGAGAAACATGTCTTTCTGAGTGGTTAAATGGGTTGAAATAAACTTTTATGTACATCAATTCACACACACACACACACACACACACACAGTGACAGAGAGAGAGAGAGAGAGAGAGAGTTTAGACAAGTCACACTTTGGTTGTCAATCTGCCGCATTCAGCAGAAAATGCTATATTCTCTGTTACAATACATTATCAAACGATCATACAAATAAATAAATAGATATATGTTTTTCTGTGTGAGAGAGAGAGAGAGAGAGAGAGAGAGAGAGAGAGAGAGAGAGAGAGAGAGAGAGAGAGAGAGAGAGAGCAAGGGAGACAGGCTTTTGCGCGATAGCTCACCAGTTAAAGAATCAGTATCATGAAAAGGACACACACACTGTCACAACACATTTAAAGGAGAGATCGAAATAAGTTAATTTATTTCAAAGAAATACAGATGACGCAGTTTTTCTTAAATAAATCTGCAGATCCTCTATAATACTCAGATGGGGGTCTGTTTACCCTCCAAAATTTATACCTGGGGGTCTACAGATCCTTTAACCTGTTTTGAAAACAGAAGCCCTGAGGGGTGACGGCTCATACGACTACTGTACTTACAAAACCAGATGCCAACGTCAACAGTTCCATACCTGAAGAGGCACAGGCAGCAAATCCTTGCTGGCAGCTGGTAGCACAGCCATCAGTTGCTCGAATGGCTTAAAAGGTTCTGACATGTCAAACGTGATCTGCATGTCACTGAATCCCCTCACGTCACTGATATAGGGGGCATAGTGGTGTGGGTAATACCTGTTACAAAATCATGAACATGCACAGCATTAATGATTGACCGACTGTTTGATTAATGCAATCAATTGTTTACCGAGACTACCAAGGGTACGCTAAGTAAGTGACTGGAAGCAATGAATATGGAAGCCCTCCCAAAGGAGGGGCTTCCATATTCTTTGCTTCCATTTTCGGTGGGGATTCCAAATTCTTTGCTTCCATTTTCGGTGGGGCTTCCAAATTCATTGCTTACAGTCACTTACTTAGCGCACTCCTCTTTTCTATCCTTTTTTTGTGCTTTGACCAAACTAGATTTAGGATCATTGGTCGATAATGCACAATTCTCTTCCCTGACGGTGCTTTGACCTACTTTACTTGGTAGTCTTCCTAAATTATTAGCACTGGCAGTCTCCACTTTTCTTTTCAATTGCTTACTGAATTATATATTTATTTACTTGCTTCTTCACCATCCTACTTATTAATATGACACTTTGACAGATTTGTTTATTTCAACTATTTATTTATTTACTTATTTATTTACTTTCAAACAGCCTGAAAGACAAACTCTGAGAAGGGGTTAAAGAAGCAACAATTGTTCAATGTCTTGCACTGCAGATTGAAAAGTCATCTTCTCTGCTTAACACATTCTACCCCAGGACCGTAATCCCCAAATTTTGAAGTTGCCCTCTGAAGGGCTGCATTACAATTCTAGAGACAGATCGAGCATGATAGTTCAAGGGTGGTGCCAGAATAGCTTGGCGCCCATGGGTGCCAAGCTATTCTGGCGCCACCTTGAACTATCATGGTCGATCCATGACTTGCTGTGGTGTCAGGGCTGAATGAGTTAAAATATAAAGAAAAACAAGGGACAAGCAAGAAGAATAGAAATTATATCCAAACATTTGCAACATTGTCATACCAGCTCCAAGACTGTACACCCTCGAAGTAGTACAGCAGAATCCACTGTATGGCACGCACGTACGCATGGGCCTGCTCCCTCAGTACCTCTCTGCAAAAATATTCAAAAAACAAAAATGAACAGGAGACAAAACTGGACATTTTGAAGGAGATACTTGTTTATGACATTCTAGCAAAAATCATCGATCAGTTATTCATGAGTGTGATTCATCTGCACAAGAAAGACAACAGGAAGTCGTAACACACTGAGTGTGTTACGCCTCGCCTGCATAACACACTCTACTCTAAAAGACATTGTGTACATTGCATCCATACCTCTACACCAACATGGATACCACATAATGGGATAAGAAAACCGCCTCTTTGCGATACTAAAATAGTGTGCCACAGGCCCTCCGGCTATGTTTGAGCCAGCTGGGTGCACGGTGATGCAGAACATCGCCTAACCACCTAGCTAGTCTTGCGTCAATCACATTGTGTCAAAACATTTCATCCTTATCAATTTTTAGCAGTACAGAAGACTGTTAAACAATAACTGCATGCCTTGTGACTAACCACTTAAAGAAATGTGGCTGAAACGCAGACATCACAATGTTTGAAACACCCAAAAATAAGACTTACGAAGTCACGTTTTCATACTCCATTTTGGTCATGTAGTAATCCCTCTTGTGGGCCCTGAACTCCGCAGCAAAGGTGTCAAACTCATCAGAATCATCATCATCACCAGCATCATCATCGTCATCAATGTCATAAGCTGCACCTGCTGGAATAAACAATCTCATCATTCAGTGACACATTGAGGGAGATTAAACTAAATATAATGGACTAAACTTACTACAGCAAAAGAACCATCAGTCGGATTTTCTTTGCATAAGAATAGTCAGCTCCAAAGAAAATATTAATGCAGATTTTAGCCCATTTAACCCCATGGCTGCATTTCCAAACTTTTGGCAGCGTTACATAACAACTTTGTACCAGATGCAGGTCAGGAACTGGCCATGAGAATTCGCTGGGTGCACTACCTTGAATTATCACGGTCAATCCATCACCTGCTGCCGGGCATCGGGGCTAAATGAGTTTAATTTCAAATTCAATACCTGGCAGACGTCCGTTCAGTGGATTGTCCGGATAACCATCCATATCATCCAGGCCCAACAGAGCAGCAAATGCATTTGCTGGGTCAGCTCGCTGCCTCTGGAATATACAGATCAGTATAATCTACCGGGACGGCCTTCCAAAACTTCTGCCATTCATTACCGACATCATCAACACATCTCTAGAGAACGGCTCCGTCCCTGATATCCTCAAGTCTGCCATCGTCCGTCCTCTCCTCAAAAAACACAACCTCGACCCAAACAAACTAAAAAAATATCGCCCAGTCTCCAATCTCTCTTTCCTGTCCAAGCTTCTTGAGAAGGTCGTTCTCAACCAGCTCAACCTCCACCTCGCCGACAACAACCTCCTCAGTCCCTTCCAGTCTGCCTATCATAAACATCACAGCACTGAAACAGCCTTTCTACATATCTTAAACGACCTGCTTCTCTCCACCGACTCGGGCAACATCTCCCTTCCTTACGCTACTCGACCTCTCTGCAGCCTTCGACACTATAGACCACTCTATCCTCCTCCACCGCCTTCACCACTCCTTTGGCATCACTGACTCTGCTCACTCCTGGTTTCTCTCCTACCTCTCCGACCTACAGCAGTCCGTCACCATCCATGGCGTCTCCTCCAACCCAGTCACGCTCTCCTGCGGAGTTCCACAGGGGTCCGTCCTGGGCCCGGTCCTTTTTACACTCTACACCTCTCCCCTGTCCAACATCATCCAGTCTCACCGCATACACCACCACCTCTACGATGATGACTCACAACTACTAGACAAAGACAAACTTGACAACACTCAGTCACTACTGACTCACACGGCTGACTGCTACGAAGACGTGAAAAACTGGATGACAGCAAACAAGCTTAAACTGAATGATGACAAAACCGAAGCCATGCTGGTAGGCACTCGCCAGAAACTTTCCCAGCTCCCTCCCTCTCTCCACCTTCAACTCGACAGCACCCCCATCTCCCTCTCTGACTCGGCCAAAAACCTCGGCATTATCCTCAATTCCTCTCTTTCCATGACCAGCTTTGTCTCCGCCACGGCCCAGGCATGCTACTTCCACCCCCGCTGCATCAGTCAGATCAGAAAATACCTCACTACCGAAGCTGCCACCAAACTTGCTGTCTCTCTCATCCTATCTCGCATCAACTACTGCAACTCTCTCCTTTCCGGCCTCCCTCACTCCACCACTTTCACTCTCCAGCGCGTCCAGAACAATGCTGCCCGCCTCGTCCTCAGAAAGAAAAAATCCGACCACATCACTCCCCTGCTCAAACTCCTTCACTGGCTTCCCATCCCCCAACGCATCCAATACAAGATTCTGTCTCTCTGTTACAAATCCCTGAACAACTGCGTTCCTGCCTATCTCTCAAACTTACTTCACCCTTACACTCCTCCCCGCTCCCTCCGCTCCGCCTCTCTCCAACTCCACATCCCCCGCACCAAACTCAGCACTTTCGGCCCCCGCTCCTTCTCAGTATATGGTCCATCCACCTGGAACACTCTCCCACTCTCTCTCCGTCAGAAACACTCTCTCTCCTCCTTCCAGTCCACCCTCAAAACTCACCTCTTTCAACAGTTCTAGCACTATACCACCACACTCCCCACCTCAAGCTGACTGTCGTAATGTATTTCACTATTTGTGGTACGTGAGTCGTTGTCTAAAGCGTGCGTATGCGTGCGCGAGTGGTGAGTGCGCGCTTAGAGTTATAATTATTATAAGATAAGCGCATTATAAATACCGTAATTATTATTATTTTTTTTTATATCAGTGTAAAATGAACTGTTTTCTTCTTATAAACCCTAGTGGCAAACTTTCGTTTGCCACTAGGGTTTAGAAGAAAAAAAACATTACATTTGTTATGTGAAACCCTGTAATTCTGAATACAATAAAATACACTTCGTTTCAGATCTATGATACAAAATGCTGGGCGTTTTTTGTCTTGAAGTCTCAATTTTTTCCCTAACAGATCAGTACATTCTACTTGCATAATTCCAAAGTAAGAAATGAATAGAACATGACAATTAAAGGGTACTGCCTGATTAGCTTTGTGCTAATTACATAAAATAATCCAAAAAGCATCAAGCGAATCCTGTGTTTTGTTGGACCCATCTTGCACATAATGTGAAGCAGTTAACCCATTTGAGACGTGTCGCATCTGGATTTGCGTCTTTATGCCGTAAATCGGGTTGTGACACATCTCGAAAGAGTTAACCCACTTAGCCCCAATGCCCTACAACGTGAGATGGATCGACCATGATAATTCAAGGGTAGTGCCGGATAAGCTTGGAGCCTGAAGGCACCAAGCTCATCTGGCATTACCCTTGAATTATCATGGTCGATCCATCTCCTACGACCCGTAAATAGTCTTCAGGTGACATCTCCAAAATTTGGAAATGCCGCCATGGGGTTAAATGGGTTAAACAAAACATTTCAAGTGATTTTTTTTTCGTGCTAAAAAATGTTGACACGGCTCCCTCATGAAAAAATTCATTTACTAAGGGTCAAAACAACTTCAATCATCATGGAAAGGCGAAAAGTGGTAACCCTCCCTGTGCATGCAGCCAGGGGGTTCTGTTGACACAAGGGTATTAACCCTTTTGCCGTCAGTAATGGTGCTTTTTGGCTTTGTGAATCACTTTGTCAAAAGCGAGACAGACATCCAAAAGACTCGAGACAGTCAGCAAAATTAATTCAAGAGAGATATGATCATACATCGACTGTGATAGCTCACACACCTGCTGTCTGCCGTCCCCCTCCGCCCTGCCCCCTCTTGCTCCCCCTCGACTGGAGCCAGCTGGTCGACCTGTTTTTCCTTCCAGGTACTTCACATCCATGTACTGGTCCCTGAACTGGTCACTGTCAAACTGCAGGAACACGTACACATTTGAACTAATAAAAATACAGCTACTAATAAAGTATTTATCCCCACAAGAATGAGCTCAAACTCCCTGACATACACAATTAAGATAATTAAACTAAATTAAACAGTACAAGGAGTATAAAAAGAAAATTAACTATGCTGGAAAATAGGACACAAAATGAAAATAAGCTACCGGTATGCTGCAAAAAAATGTCATGTCATCACCAAGATGGCCAAGGCTCTGGCACAAAATTAGCAATGCTGCATCTTTTTCATCCCTTTTTTGGAGTTGGTAACCTTCCACTGAGGTGACCAAAAATTGACTGCTCTTTCACCCAAGATGCCTACTATCAGTAAGTATCATGCACCCCTGCAGAAGGAAGGGGTTGATGAGAATTGATTTTGTAATTTTAGGAGATTGATACATGCCCAGAACATTTGCTTCTTCAGGAGATCTACGAGTATGCACTCACCTGTGCCAACTTTTTAATGTATGCTTCAAACCGCCGCAAGTTCAGATGACCCCCTTCATTTAGGTAACCTGCAACAGCCACAAGCAATATATCAAAGCAAGAAAGGCCTACCTGTAGGAAAGGAAAGCAGGTAACCTACTGGTAGCCGCAATCAGGGTCTGCCCTGGTAGATCAAACAAACTCCTTCAACTGACACCTCACTCATTAGTCACTGGAGGATTCCTGTCTAATCTGGCACTTCATTTAATTTTCAAACCTCAGACTAAAAGTGTTTTAACCCTTTTCATCCTGATACACTCCTGCCTGAAACTAATTTGACTATAGTTCAAGGGTGGTGCTAGAATAGCTTGGCGCCTCAGGCACCAAGCTATTCTGGCACCACCCTTGAACAAAAATGGTTGATATACCTCCTAATCTGTTATGAGCTTTCATAGGACAATAAGCAAATTTTAAAAAAAATTAGCCTCATGATGTAATGGGTAAAAATAAATAAATAAATAAAAGCAGCAACAGTGGACAAAGACTGCCCAGACCATTCACATACAGCCAACAATAATGAAATCATGCCTGCATTAATCCATATCATACTGAGGCTAAAAGCTTCAAATTTGTACACTGCCATATGCAAGCTACAATATAGTACTTACAGATAAGGATATAGACCAATGGCTATAGTTCAAGAGTGGTGCCAGAATAGCTTGACACCTAGAGGCGCCAAGCTATTCTAGCACTACCCTTGAACTATTTTAGTCAAACTTATTTCACACACTGGTGTATTCGGAATGATAAGGGTTAACATAATTATCTGAGATGTGCTGCAATCATACCTGCATACACATTTGAAATCTGCAGATTTCTGCATTTCGGTATGTGGCTTCATGCCGCATATCTGAACATGGCACTTCTAAAAAAGAGTTAAATGAAACAAAGCCAAGGATGAAAAAAAAAAAAGAAACCAACCATCGAGTGTGGGCAGGACTTCCATGTACGTTTTCCACAACAGCGGCAGGGCATCGTGGTGTATATGTAGGTGGGGCAAATGTGGGATAAAGTCGTTGCCCACCAGGAAGCCCATGAGGATCCAGTCGTCGATGATATTCTCCAGGTCATAGGGAAATGGCAGCTTCTCCTGAAATGCACACATTCACACTGCCAATCATTCACGTAAAAAGCAAACCTAAAAAAGAAAATGAAGCTCAAAAAAATTTAAAGTCAGACATAACTGTTATAAACACATCATGAAATACAGCTCGACACATAAACACATTGCTGCATCTGAATATGCAGCTTCATACCGTTTGTATGGATGTGGCAAGGCCCCAAATTTTGAAGTTGCCCTCTGAAGGACCGTATTACAATTCTAGAGACAGATCAAGCATGATAGTTCAAGAGTGGAGCCAGAAAAGCTTGGCGCCTATGTCATGCTAGATCCATGTCTTGCTGTGGTGTGTTGGGGCTGAATGAGTTAAATAAGGTTATTAAAGTTAACACGCAAGATATAAACCTAAGACGTCAAATCATACAGTTGAAATTTTTGAATTAAAACATTATAACAGAGGACTACGGAACAACAGTACCTGCAGTTCAGAACAAAGACCAACCACGACAAGCTTAAGGGTCCCAGACCAAAAGGCCACTATGTCTGGGAAGTTGCATATCAATGAGGCCCTCAAATATGGGAGCTCATGAGGATCTAGGCCTCTTGTAGTTGGATGGTGTTTACTGTGTCCTGACACTTACAGGGGTTAAACCACAACCTCTCTCTAGTCAATTGATGCAGCCTATGTACCATAAACATACTTTTCTGTTCAGTTCTTACCTTCAAAGGAGAAAACTCATAATCCAGGTACTCCCTCATCAAAGACAGGTGCAGCAAGTGAAAAGTTGTTTCTTCTGGTGTTACAGACCTTTTGAAACATAAACACTTGTTACCGAAAATGTATTTTTCTTTAAAATGATTTTTAAAAAAAAAATTACCGATGGTATTACTAATAGGAATGGTCTCTTAGCTAGACTAATTTTAGCCAAAACTGTTGTGTACGAATATGGCCGTGATGGCAGGTGAGGGGCGCCATAGCCTAGGCGGTAACCTAAGTAGCCTCCCTTCCATCTCAACCGCGCATGCGCCCAGCGGAAGCTCACCAGTCAGTTTCTTAGTGGACTTAGCGGGGCAGGTGGGAGGGACCTTCAAGTAATACCATCGGTAAGTATTTTTCGAAAAAATTCATTTTAAAGAAAAATACATTTGTTTCCTCAAAACACATTACCGATGGTATTACTAATAGGAAGAATCCCGAAAAGGAGGCGCGTGCCGCTATAACGCCCCTAACCCAGCCCCTAGGGACTGCTAGCGCCGCCCTCCCTAAGCAACCTCCCGCTAATTTTAGCAAAGATACTTACCGGGAGGGAGTGTTGCGCCGCCACGATGTCCCCCATCAGCGAAAGGTTCTGGCGCTGGTTGGAGAGGTCCCTCAGGTAGAAGCGGGCAAAGGTAGTCTCCGCGCGCCAACCCACGGCTGCCACAATGTCCTTGACAGCACAGTTGCGGTCGAAAGCAAGGCTCATGGCCATGGCTCTGACCTTGTGCGCCCTGATGCTCATACGTTTGGCCGTGTCAGGGGAGAGGTCTTGGTAGGCGGAGCGTATCACCCATCAGAGCCAGGAGGAGATTGTCTGAGATGTCATGTCTACCTGGGGACAAAGGGAGGAAAAGGCGGGTGCATCCCCTGCGGAGCGGCTTGGTCCGGTGCAGGTACACGCGTAAGGCCCTCACCGGGTCCTGTTGTCTGGACTCGCGGGCGGAGCCTGGGTCCCTCAGTGGATGTATGGTGACCAACTGCGGGGCAGCCAAAGGAGACCAGGTCTTGGCGAGAAATGCCGGGTCGGGCAGCAGTTGAACTGAGCCGTCCGTCCGGAACTGCAAACAAGTGGGGCGTGCAGACAGGGCGTGAAGCTCGCTGACCCTAGAGGCAGACGCGAGGGCCAGTAGGAAGCAGGTCTTGCGAGTCACGTCCGGTAGTCTCGCCAACTGGATCGGTTTGAAGCGGTCGGAGTTGAGCCAAGTAAGGACCCAAGGCAGGTCCCATCGTGACACCAGGAAGCGGAGGGTGGGACGTTGCAGACCGAAGTGGGCCATTAGGTCAGCGAGGTCCTTGCAAGAACCCGGGTCGGGTCGTCCCAAATGTCAGTATGTGTCAGCGATCATAGCCAGGTAGCCGCGGATGGTGATGGGGGCTAACCGCTGGTCGGTGAACAGCCAGAGGAAGAAATCTGCCAGCTGAGGAACCGTCAAATCGAAGGAGGAGAGGCGTTTGTTGTGACACCAGGAGCAGAGGACTCTCCACTTGCCTTCGTAGACTCGTCTGGTCGAGTTTCTGCGGGCTGTAGCGATCGCGTCCACTGCCGCACCTGAGAAGCCTCTAGCGGTGAGGGCTTGCCGGACAACCTCCAGGCGTGGAGGCGGAGATGTTCGGGGCACGGGTGGTACAGCGCCTGATGTGGTTGCTTGAGCATCGTGCGCCAGGTGGGAAGCAGCAGCGGGGGGCCGTGGTGAGGTTCAGGAGGTCGGTCATCCACGACTTGGTCCAGCAGAACAGCGCCACCAGGAACAGGATCGTGTTGCGCCCTCTGAGCTTGAGTAGGACCTTGGGGACGAGCACCATTGGCGGGTAGGCGTAGGCGACCAGACCGTCCCATGGGATGGAGAGAGCGTCGACTGCCCAGGCAAGAGGGTCCGGAATCGGCGAGACGAAGAGGGGGAGCTGGCGATTCAATTTCGTTGCGAACAGGTCGATCATGGGTGTTTCCCTGGCAGCGCCGATCATCCGAAAAATGCCTGGACGAAGCGACCACTCGGTATGGAGGAGCTGGCCGCGTCGGGAGAGGGAGTCGGCTAGAACATTTAGGTGACCCGGAATGTGCCGCGCGCGGAGAGTGATGTCCCGATCTTCGTACCACCGGAGCACCTGGAGGATGCAGAGGGAGGGAGAGTGGGTCCCGCCCTGCTTCTGGATGTAGGTGACGACTGTGGAGTTGTCCGGAAGCACTAATAGCTCCTGATGTTGTAGATGGGATTCCCACGCAAGGAGAGCTTGCCAGACCGCCTTCAGCTCCAGCCAGTTGATGTGTTGGGTCAGCAAATCCGGGGGCCACAGGCCGGAGGCAGTCTCGAACGACGGAAGCAGGTGTGCGCCCCAACCGGTGAGGCTTGCGTCGACGTAGAGGGATAGCATGGGAGGTGGCGAGTAAAGGGGGACTGCCATCGCGAGCCAGATTGGATCCGCCCAGCGAAGGAGATGAGGACGGAGAATCGGTGGAACCGGAACTGGGGCCTCGAAGTCGGACATCGAAGGTCGCCAGTGAAGGAGGAGGTGTAGCTGCAGCGGGCGGGAGTAGAGACGTCCTAAGGGGAGCAGATCTGCCACTGCACTCATCAGTCTCTGAAGCTGAAGCCACTGCCTGGTGGGGATCACCGTCTCCTGGGACACCTGCTGCGCTAGATTCGCCAACTTCTGGATGCGATGCTCCGGAAGCCGGACGTTGTTGAGGTCGGTGCGGAACTCCATCCCTAGGTGCATGAAGTGGCGGGAGGGTATAAAGTCGGACTTGCCCATGTTGACCAGGAAGCCCAGCGTGTCGAGGAGCAGCGCATCTCGGTCTTCCTTTAAGGCGGACTCGGCCTGGTTCCTCAACAGCAGGTCGTCCAGGTAGTTCGACATGAGGCTCAAGGACGTCCGCCGGGCTCTGGCTACCACTGCGTCCATGATGCGAGTGAAGACCCAAGGACTGAGGTTAAGGCCGAAGGGCAACACGCGGAACTGGTAGACCACACCCTCGAAGGTGAAGCGTAAATACCGTCTAGAGGCTGGGTGCATGGGAACGTGAAAATGCACATCTGAAAGATCCAGGCTAACGGCAAAGTCCATAGGCTGCACCGCGGAACGAAGGTCCCGGGCGGTCTCCATGCGAAAGTACCGCACGACGATGAACTTGTTTAGCGCCGAGAGGTCAATAACGGGGCGCCACTTGCCGCCCGGCTTGGGCACTACGAAGAGCCGGCTGTAGAAAGCTGGGAAGTCGTGTCGGGTCACCACCTCTGTGGCGGCCTTCCGAAATAAGGCAGCTACCTTAGGGCGTCTGCTTTGAGCTGGTATGTCGGGACCAAGGTCCACACCGGCGAACGGTGCAAGGGGCGCGAGGACTGAAACGAGATCAGAAGTCCCTCGAAGATTGTCGTGAGAATCCAAGGGTCATCCGGTAGCAGCGACCGCCACGCGTCGCTGCGAAGTGCAAGCCTCCCGCCAACAGGAGACCCCGAAGTGGTCGGCGGGGGCCGAAGGGCGAGACAGTCAGTGAGCCCTGCCCCGCCCGGGGCGTCGGGCAGGCTTGGGCCAGGTCCTCGGAGGGGGGCGGGGTGGGGGGGGGGGGGCAGAAGTGGAGCCGGAGAGAGGACGGGCGCGAGGGAAAGCCGGAGGTCTGGGGGGGCAGACGTCCACCTCTGGTGACAGGAAGAGAGGCGGGTCTAGCGGACCGTGGGGCGTGACCCAGGGCCCTGTGGGCTGGCTGAAAGGGGGCTGGAACGGAGTGGCTGGGCCAGATGTCCTTATTAGCTTCCTTGAATGCAAGCCACGTAGGACCGAAGACAAGCTCTTCCCCAGGAGGGGCACCTGACGAAGTTGCAGCTTCACGTCGTCAGGGAGATGGCAGGAGCGTAGTAGGGCATCCTGACGCAGCAGGTCACAGTTGGCGGCGGTCGCCATGGCGTTGACACAGGTGTGGTAAGTGGCGCGGTTACCCGAAACCGCCAGGGCGAGCAGGTCTCCCAAGAGCGGCGCGAGTGACGGATGCCATGCATCTTCGACACGGCGAACGATGGCTTGCGTCAGTAGGTCCAGGAATCCCGCCGAGGCCAGAGTGTTACGGATGAGGGTCGCTGACGGCGGGCAAGGACTACGTCCATGGTGTCCCTGGAAGAGGTCGTCGCCATGGGGGGAGACCGTCCCCCAGGGAAGCGGTGCTGCGCGGGGCGAATCAGCGATGGTACCCGTGAATAATTCTGCGGCGAGCTCGAGGCACGTGACCTGCTGTCCCGGGGAGAGCGGCTCCGGCGAGGGTGAGCGGGAACGCCTGGAGCAGGAGAGTCGCCGAGGGTGGTGTCTAAGCGTGGATGTCGAAAGCCGAGAGCGGCGCGGCGAGTACGGGGAAGCCATACGCGTGGTCGGTCTCGAGTCCGGAGGGCGCGTCGTGGTAGGACGAACAGCCGGTGGCGGGTCGTAACTGGAGCTCGCAGCGTGAGGGCCGGCTAGCAACTGAGACGCTGGAAGCAGTCCGTTGGCGAGGTGACCGGTCTCTCGAACGCGAATGGCGGCGAGTAGCGTGGACCCGCTCCGATCGTGGACGGGACTCATGGTCTCGACGTGATGCAGCGCGTTGTCTACTGCTTTCTGTGGAAGAGCGGGAGTGCGTCCGGCGCGCCTGCTCGCCTGGGCGCGGTCCCCGAACATCCTGTCTGGAGTGCTGACCTCTTGCCTTAGGAGTGCGTGGCGGGCGAGGCTCCACAACCTGGTAAGCAGCACTCGTCGGGCCTGTAACGGCTACCGGCGCTGGAGCTTGCTCTCGTATCTTATCTCACGCCGAAACAGGCGGCATAACCGGGCAGAGACCACTCGGGGGACTGTGGTGGCGTTGAAGGCTCTACAACCTGGTAAGGGCCACTCGTCGGGTCTGTGGGGTTTACCGGTGTTGGATCCCTGTCCCGTGAAAGGGTCTCGACTTGAGGCCTAGCACGCGGCGCTCGAGGTTCCGCGACCAGGCAGGGACCACTCGACGGGACTGTGGTGGCTGCCGGCGCTAGAGCTCGGGCTCGCGGCCTAAGCCGCGGCGTTGAAGGCTCTACAACCTGGTAAGGGCCACTCGTCGGGTCTGTGGGGCTTACCGGTGTTGGACCCCTTTCCCGTGCTGGCGTCGGCCGTTCGCGGCAGTAGAAGCTCCATAGCTGGGTCCACTGTTCTCCCAGCCAGGGGGCGCAGACCAGGCACGGGTGAGTAGAAGTACAGGCGGAACAGGGTAGGCAAAGAGCATGTCCATCACTAGGCCATTGGAACTGTCCACACCGTGTGCAGGTGCGGACTTGCTAACTGCAAAACATAGTGCACAATGAAAAAAAACGAGCGTGCCCCCGCAGGCCTGCAATACGAATCCGCAAACGAACGAAGTTTAGTGCACGGCATATGCCGAGGCCGGACGGAGGTAATAACCGAGGATTTACCTTGCCATAATGACGAACAGGGGAACCCACAAACGTTGCAGACCAACCAATGCCCACGGCGAAGCCCGACAGTAATGGCGGTGAAAGCCGGCTCGACCCAGTCCACGGTCCATGAGCGAAGACGAAGCAGTCTACACAGGCACGACCGGTCCCCGAAGCAGGAAACACCACCAAAACACACAGGAAGCGTCCAAGCCTAACACGTGGCATGCGGAGGCTAGCAGTAGAGTGACGCCAAAAGTCAGTACACAGGGAGGGCGCAACATGCTACGGCCCGACCGGCCACGAGCGAGTGAGCACAGTTTACAAGGCGTCGCTGTCTCGTCAGGTCAAAATGCACAAACACTGACGAGGAATGCAAAGGAAAGCGTCCCAGCCTAACACAAGGCACAGCGCAGGGTACAACTCCAAAGAAACTCTAAGGTTCCCATAACCAAGTTTACACAGTCCAAGCTAGAGACACTGTCGTACACAACCTTCCATTGTCTAGCAAAGAAACTGACTGGTGAGCTTCCACTGGGCGCATGCGCGGTTGGGATGGAAGGGAGGCTACTCGGGTTACCGCCTAGGCTATGGCGCCCCTCACCTGCCATCAAGGCCATATTCGTACACAACAATTTTGGCTAAAATTAATCTAGCTGAGAGACCATTCCTATTAGCAACACCATCGGTAATGTGTTTTGAGGAAACAAAGAATGAAATCCAAAATGTTGCTCCATTTTCAGAGGATGTTCACCAATAGCATGCAAGCTGTGGCTGTAATTTTACATCTATCACACAAATGTTTGCTCAATTCCCGTGCACGCAGCTGCTGGTACTGTAAACAGTACTGGTGGCTGCATGCACAAAGGGGTTAACACATTTAACCCCACAGCTGCAGCTGCAGGAGAGGGATCGACCGTGATAATTTAAAGATAATTCACAGCGCCAAGCTAATCTGGCACTACCTTTAAATTATCACGGTCAATCACTTTCTGTAGTGCGTCAGTGCTAAATGGGTTCTGCTCTGCAGAGACTACATATGCTGAACTGCCTTAGTCCGTGTGACAATTTCACATTAACCTGCACGTCATGAAAATAGTGCTCCCCACATAAATTTACGGGAGGGGGGGGGGGGGGGGGGGAAACAAGGTTAACCCTGAGGCTGGCAGTACTGGATATTGTCAGAAGGATTCCCGAGGGAATCACCTTGACAAAACAGGCTATAGACAACCAAAGGGTTAAAACAGAGTCAAATCAATACAAGAGAGACAGATTGAATAAACTATCTGTGTCAGCATGATGCGCTTGTTTCAGGACTGTGTGTCTGAACTGTGTAATAAATCCTCAGTTGTGAATTATGGAGAATACTGAGAACACACACACACACACACACACACACACACACACACACACACACACACACACACACACACACACACAGAGTCTTCCTACCTTTTATTTCGATCTTTCTTGCCACCGAAGCGTACCTCCTCTCGCAGAAGAGCAAAGTGCGGCTCATGGGATGTGAGACCAAGCATAATCTGTCACAAAATATTAACAATAAAACAGCAATTACCCCCCTTATACTGGTGGTGTTACAGCAATGGTGGCTGCATGCACAAAAGTGGTTCATTCATAATAATGGAAAATCATATTGCAAATTTCTAAAGAAAAAAAAAATCATAGAACAATGCTACAAACTTAGTGATTTAATCAGATGCTGAAAAGCTAACGCTGACAGGAAAAAACAATGTGACAAAAATGCATCCGTTTCACTTCCAGTTGTCAGCCTAGGGCGATGGACAAGTCTTGCAAGATGGGTTGACCTTGATAGACGCAAGGCATTGCCTCAAAAGCCTGGTGCCTAAAGATGCCCACCCTGATTCAAAGTTAACTCGCTTGTGTCTGCGGCCACCGGTACTGTTTACCAATGGCTGCATGCACAAAGGGGTTAACCCATTTAGCCCCAGCACTCAACAGCAGGAGATGTAGCTGTTGAGCGCTGGGGCTAAATGGGTTAACCATGATAATTCAAGGTTAGTGCAAGATTAGCTTGGCGCCTTTAGGCGCCAAGCTAATCTGGCACTAACCTTGAATTATCATGGTCAGTCCATCTCCTGTAAGTGGTTCACAGTCAATAGGTAACACCTCCCAAATTTGGGAAATGCGGCCACAGGGTTAAATGGGTTAAATCAAGCACTTGGGTGGTCCTGTCGAACATAGCCAATCCATTTTCCAGGTATTTTAACCCTTTTTTGTGCATGCTGCACAGGTACTGTTAACCCTTAGTTAAAGCCCTGAAAGTGAAATGTCATGACAGGAGGTAGATGGACCACAATAGTAGTTCAAAGGTGGTGTCAGAATAATAATAATAATAATAATAAAGAGGATTTATATCGCGCTGAATCCCCAGGAGCAGTGGGCTCTAAGCGCGTTACAAAAAAATGTATATATGGAGAATCTCACTACCTTTAAAAAAGTCTAATCTATGCACTTCTAATCTACGCACGCACATACAACTAAAACACACATAACAAAACCATATGTATGCAGACCAAACCAACATCACACACACGCACACACAATCTGTGGATTAATGGTACGCAAGCTGAAAGAAGACCAAAGGAGACGTGGCGCCGAACCGTGGAGCAAGAGCTCAAGAACAGAGGCCTTACTCTGCAAACAGCACCCAAAATAGCAGCTGACAGACAAAAGTGGCATTCCCTTGCCGTCGCCTCAAGCACCAGACGGCGCAGAGAGGACTGAATGAAGCTGAAAGAAGTAGGTTTTAAGTTGGGTCTTAAAGACGTCAATGTTTTCAGCATTCCGGAGGTGTAGGGGAAGTGAGTTCCAGACAACAGGGGCTTGATACTGGAATGTCCGGCAGCCAAACCGCTTAGAGGAAAAGCTGGGGACACGGAAACGCTTCTCAGAGCAGGAACGAAGGGAACGGGAGGGCTGATAGATGTTGAGGAGGGATGAGAGAGAATAGCTTGGCTCCTGAAGGCACCAAGCTATGCCAACATCACCTGTCAAATATCATGGCGAATTTGGCTCCCAAACTGTGATGTAGACATCACAGGTCTGAAGAAAGGATATTTTAAAAAACACACCTGATAATACATCCTCAGCATGTAATGAGTTAACAGTACTAGTGACTGCATGCACAAGGGGGTTAATGCTAACAGACACTAAATTGTGATGAACTTACCAAATCAGCATCTAGACCATAGAGGCAATGCCTTGTGTTGGGGTCATGGTCAGGCTGCGACCTTGCATAGCGGATGTAGTCCATGACCTTGTGCTCTCCTTCACCAGGAGTCTGTCAAGATAAAACAGGGGTGAATCAGTACAGCAGACCCAAATTATACAATTTTTGTAGATATCCTCTGAGGTCCATATCACAGTTCTGGAGACAGATTGACCATGATATTTCAAGGATGTTGTTGGGATAGCTTGGCACCTAGAGGCACCATCTATTCTGACACCAGCCTTGAATTATCATGGTTGATCCACATCCTGTTGTCGTCTTTCAGGGCTTTGTGGGTTAGGCTACTGGAACCACCCAAATATTCATGTGAAACAAAATGTTAAAAATCAAATCTCCCTCTGCACGTTGACAAATACCTGTATTTGTCTAAAGCAGCACTGACATGACTTTGGTATCAATTTCTGCCCACTTAATCAAATTTCAGATATAAACAATTTGAATTTCCAAAACTTCAGTAGCTCGCTTGAGCTTGCACTTAGCACCAAATGAATGTTCTGTGTTTATGTACAGTGTGTGAGTGAATGTGCAGGATTCACGTGAGCGTGCTTATTGGGTTCAGTTCGTGGCGGCGCTATTAGTGGATTTTCAAATGGGATAAAGCGCCTATTTAACACGCTGATTTATGATTTATGACACTTTCAGGTTATGTATAACCAACACTTTTGGGCTATCATGACCAGCACGTACATGCCGCCATTAACCATTATCCAGGCATCAGAACTGTTCACCCCAAAAAAATCTGAAAACGGCGATTTTGAAGAATTGTAGAGTTATTTAAAGCCATTTCCAAGTCAAAAGTGTTATTAAACAGGGGCCAGGAAAATCTGAAAATCGCCGAAAATCGGACAGTTCTGATGCCTGATTATCATTTGGAATACACCAGTGTTTGAAATAAGTTTGACTAAAATAGTTCAAGGGTAGTGCCAGAATAGCTTGGCGCCTCTATTGGCACCAAGCTATTCTGGCACCACCCTTGAACTAAAGCCATTGGTCTATATCCTTATCTGCAAGTACTATAATGTAGCTTGCATATGGCAGTGTACAAATTTGAAGCTTTTGGCCTCAGTATGATATGGATTAAATGAAATATTTTACCTTTGTTCCTATAATAGTGTCAGCACTTGTATATTTTTTCAAGGCTCAAGGTTGCAAACATTGAAGATAAGGATTCACATGAACCACATTCTGATAAGCAACACCTAATTCATGTCAAAAATGTGGAAATTTGCAGATAGTTCGATCTAGCCGCAAACCAGAGCTCTACAAGAGGGATAAATCCTCTCAAGCTGTGTAAGTTCATGGGAATTTTGAGAGAGGTCACTGAAATTGGTTCGTTTAGAAAGTATCCTTGGGCCAAGTTTGAAGACTGAGGCTTTAACAGTATCTGACTAAGAAAATGCCAACGTTAAAGTTTACCACTGGCAATGGACGATAGACAGACGACGGATGGCCCAGTACTCAGACTCACTTTTGCTGTCACAAGTGAGCCAAAAGGCACTACTGACAACAAAGGTTAAAGAAAAACTAACCTCATGTCCCGAGAGGTAGATTTTGGGCCCCTGCCACAGCGGGTCTGTAGACACCTTGTTGACTACAAAATACTTCAAGTGTTCCTGCAACCGCTTCATAAACGGTGTACCTGACAAACACACAATTACAAATAAATTACTACACTGTGCTACATTTCATATCGCCTCAAGTCCTTTGAGCAAGGATTTGGCAGATAGCATCCTATTTAACCCCTTTTGCCCAAACGCCCTACAGAAGGAGATGGATGGACCATGATAATTCAAGGGTAGTGCCAAATTAGCTTGGCGCCTAAAGGCGCCAAGCTAATCTGGCACTAGCCTTGAATTATCATGGTCCATCCATCTCCTGCAACTGGTACATAATCGTTACATGACACCTCCAAAATTTAGGAAATATGGCCTTGGTGCTGAATGGGTCAACTGAGACCAAGCTGCAACGGATGGATAAATGGCGAGAAACAATTGCAAAGATCAGTCCCAGTTGCCAGGGCCATGAAATGGGAGACTCATAAACAACTTTGGGGGACTTAACTCCTTAAAGGTAGCCTGGCTGGTGTCATCAAAACACAGAGCTCAGAGGAACATTTTTATTTCATGCGGGACTGAATTTTGCTTTGGGCTACCAAGTTTTGAATCTTAGTAGACCGGCTAGCTTAACACATTTTTATACTAAAACCACCCCTTAGGTGACGTTTCATATTAACCCATTTAGCCCCAGGACCCTACAGCAGGAGATGGATCAACCATGATAATTCAAGGGCAGTGCGAGATTAACTTGGCGCCTTCAGGCACCAAGCTAATCTGGCACTGCACTTGAATTATCATGGTTGATCCTTCTCCTGAATCTGGTACACAGGTGTTAACCCTTATCATTCGGAATACACCAGTGTGTGAAATAACTTTGACTAGAATAGTTCAAGGGTAGTGCCAGAATAGCTTGGCGCCTAGAGGCGCCAAGCTATTCTGGCACTACCCTTGAACTAAAGCCATTGGTCTATATCCTTATCTGTAAGTGTAAGTACTATAATGTAGCTTGCATATATATGGCAGTGTAACAATTTGAAGCTTTTAGCCTCAGTATAATATGGGTTAAATGACACCTCCAAAATTTTGGAAAAGCGCCTAATTACATTACACGCTAGTTTCAACTACTGATGATGGTACTCTTTTTCACACATAGTTGCATTCTGTATTTTCACACAAAATGCAGGTACATCATCAATGCACTATAATGATGATGGTTTGCGATATAGGACATTATGGCTCCAAGCTGTAAAATGAAAAATCATAGACCATCACACATGTATATGTATTCTTTTTACACAGTCTTCACCACAGAAAAATCATGTTTCTGCAGCAAACTTGCTAGGATATATATACTGACGTGTCATACAAAACGCAAAAATTTCAAACGTTGTTTCCCATACAAAACATCTTAATTATAAAGAGTTAACTTGTGTTACAGGTACCTGAGTACTACCAACTGGTTAAAATCGGTCTGCATGGTGTGCAAATTAACTCTTTACAGTTAAGATGTTTTAGAATGGGAAACAACGTTTGAAATTTTCTTGTTTTTTATGGAAGTCAGTAATATAATTGAAACAGCTGGAGTCAAAGCATTATGTTAATGATGGTCTGTAGTCAAAGCATGATGTTAATGATGGTCTGTAGTCAAAGCATGATGTTAATGATGGTCTGTAGTCAAAGCATTATGTTAATGATGGTCTGTAGTCAAAGCATGATGTTAATGATGGTCTGTAGTCAAAGCATGATGTTAATGATGGTCTGTAGTCAAAGCATTATGTTTATGATGGTCTGTGAATATAGCTTCAAACTGTACAAGGTCTTTCTTCTAGACATAGGTCTATCGTGCTATTTTGGCTCCAAAAGTTCCATGCTCATGCAAACTGTGCCCCAGCATCAGTACTGAAAATAAGCTATCAACAATACTCCAAAACCTTAACCTGTTTAACCCCAAGACCACATTTCCCAAATTTTGGAGGTGCTAGTTAATGACTATGTACCTGTTGCAGGAGATGGATTGACCATAATTCAAGGGTAGCGCCAGATGAGCTTGGCGCCTGAAGGCGCCAAGCTCATCTGGCACTACCCTTGAATTATCATGGTCCATCCGTCTCATGCTGTAGGGATTTGGGGCTAAATGGGTTGAAAGCATTTTGCAACAAACCTGGAGTAATGCAATTGGAGTCAAAGCGCTGCTCTGTTGGCAGAGTCTCTCCTTTCTCTTGAGCTTTCTTGATCAGCTCCTCTGCCTCGCGTGCTGATCGGAACCTGCGACCTCTTTGCTGGTTCATCTTTGCGCGTGGTGCCACTCCATCAACAGCCATGAAGAAAACTTTCCTGGGCTTGATCATGCGGAACAGAAACTAAACGAACAGGAAAGAAAAACAAAAGTAAAACCTTGGACGGAGTTTTAACATGAGAAAACTGTTATTGTGTGTTAAAGCCCCTTGCATACAGTGTAAGAGGTGACTATAGCATTTCCCAGGGAAACATACTTATTTGGTAGTCATCTATTACATGTGGTATACACTTATACAGCAGGTTTTCAGCACAAACGAGTACATTGCAGTATCCTTTTCCAATTTCACATTCCAACCACCGAATAATAAATTGAGGTTTTTAAGAAAAGTCTGACCAAAAGCTTTTTTATGAATTTTTCCTCATGAATGAAGTAAAAGTTTTGATATTTTCAAGATGGAGTTTTACACAAGTAGCCTGTTGACTTGCAGCAGATCATTGCATAAATCCTCTCCTGTCACTGCATCCCAGATCCTCTCTTTTTATTGCATTTATCGCTGTAGCTGTTGACGGAGACTGCCAGTATGTGTGTGTGTGTATGTTGTGTATGTAAGTACTTATGTGTGTGTATGTAAGCACGCGAGTATGTGTTGTCAGTGCGTGTGTGTATGTGTGCACGCACATGCCTACCTGTGAGTGACTATATATTACTGCTCCAGGTTTTACTCAGGGACTGCTGTCATTGCGCCATATGTTCACCATGTTTTATTGTATATTACATACTGTGTGATTAGTTAGGTTGACACTTTTAACTTTGTAGGACTGTGAATTCTTCTTATTACGGGTGATACATTCTAACTATCTGTTAATATGTGCAATGTCTGAAATTTATTTTAAGTTGTGTGTGTGTGTGTGTGTGTGTGTGTGTGTGTGTGTGTGTGTGTGTGTGTGTGTGTGTGTGTGTGTAGTTATATTAATTTTAAAGTTACTTTGGACTGTACACACATCTGATCTCATTTACTAGATTTAGCTATTTTTGTTCTAAGGTATTGAATTATTTATGTATGTATTTTTGTTGAACGGTTGTGAGTGTGTGTTCAGCACCATGACACAGTCCTAATTGGCACTGTCAATATGGTCAATAAATGTATTTTTTATTTATAACCTCATTGCAGATTTTTTTTTTAAGTTAATAAAAAAATCTAAAGTATAAATTATAATAAACATTGAATGCACTTCAGCAAAAATTCACCTCTATATAGTGACAGATGTCCTTGAAGATTTGCTCCTCTGTGATTCTAAAGTGCGGGTTGTCATCCTCAGGGTGGGAGCACACGTGGACGATGCCATTCATGTCAAGGTAAAGGTTGTCAAATTCTGGCAACTGTTGGCACAATACAGAGTCATTGTACATGTATCAGCACAGTAAAGGAAAACTTGAAATCAATGAAATGGTCCACAGGGTATAGATCCATGCCCCTCAACAGGACAGGGGCAAACGGTATTTCATGATACTTATCAAAGTACATGTGCATGCAAGTTTTCAAATCAGCTGTAAAGTTAAGCATGGACATATACTATTGTGGCTGATCTACACCAGCAAAAGACACAAATTTGTATGTGGTCCTGTGGAATGCGGAGTATATATATAATATATATATGTATGCCTCTTGCACATGGAATGGACTTGCTGAAGGTCTGTTCTGTCTGAACAAAAAAGCTCATATTTAGCTCTCTGGGATTTTGAAAAAGCTGAATCAGCCTCCCATGAGCCTGTGGTGGTCCACAAGATCCAGATAGTGAGTACATTTCATTCCTCATAAAAATATCTTTTCACTATTCTCCGCCTGCAGTGCACCCAAAATTCAAAGTCAAAATCATAGTAGCTCAGGCACCGAGCACAATAATGCAGGGAGTACAAGTTAGTCATGCACACAATAGTCATTAAAGAACTTCCTCTTATAGTTTATTCTTCTTCTTGATAATGTGGAGGGCTCTTTAGTTTTAGAGCAATATATCACATTGGCAATAGTCCACATCTTCTCGCTGAAAACTGTCATGAACTTATCAGGCAGTGCTAATAATACCTGTAGTTGCCAGCTGCCTGATCTGCAGGTGGTTGCAGAATTTACCAAAATAATCTGTGATAAACTGAAAGTGTGTTGATCTACACGACTTTGTCTTTGTTTCGAATTTGAGTTTGTCCAAACTGCATAAAAACAGACTGAATTTTGTGCAATATGTGTCACACTGAAACTGTCAGTACTAGATTTATAGGAATCTACCGAAATCTGCAATAAACCGAACATATAAAATAGCAAAATCACAAAAAAATTGTGCACTCAAGTTACGAAATAAAACAACACTGTTAAGTCTGCACCCTCACCTGAAATTCTTTCACAACTTCGCTCAAACACGGGTAGCGTTCGCTGATCCATCTATAAAATTTCGGTACGCCCATCTTGCCTTGAGTAGATTACCAGGTGCGGGGTAAACTTAAGTCATGAAGCAATTGCACAATGACGAGAACCACAAACTATTACAGCATATTGAGACACAGCGGAAAATTGTCTTGACACCTAAGCCTCGTTTTCGATCAAAACTAGACGAATTTGTACTCTGACACCGAGGAATTAAATGTCTTTACACCCCAATATTGTGTGTGTAAATGGGTGCGTGTGATACAAGATTTGCGGGATAATATATTAGTCCAATTAAATGTGTGTGTGTGTGTGTGTGTGTGTGTGTGTGTGTGTGTGTGTGTGTGTGTGTGTGTGCGCGTAGTACTAGTTATGAGACAGTACCGTATGACATTTTTGACGGCACTCAACAGACGCCGGCGGAACTGACTAGGGCGGAAAGCCTAGTAAGTGCTACACTCCCGACTATCGTGGGATGTAAGAAATGTAAAGAAGTACCCAACGGAGAAAGAAACACGCTTAGAAAAAACGGTACAACACAATTGTATTGTAATTGTAAGATTTAAGAAATGTAGTACAAAAAGATTTACTTCAAACGGCAAAATATTTTGTTTAACATTGTTTCTGCATTGCCTTTCAACGTCGTACGTACATTATATGAACTTGATGAGTGTATTTCATGCCGGTTTAGCGGTCGGCTCAGTGTCAGTCGGTACCTCAGGGCGCGGCCGGGTTGGTCAATTTCACTGAGTGATTATTTAGATGTCACAGTCGGTAAAGCGCTCTGGTAAAGCCTTTCTTTGTGGGGGATATTATGCTATAGAAAAGTTATATATTATTATTATATACGGCAGCAGGGGCGGATCTGGAAGAGGGGGGTGTCAAGTTCAGTCAGGGGCCCGGGTCAAGTTCCGCCGGGATCACCCCGGCCCCTCCCCCCCCCCCCCCACCCTCCGTCAAAACTTTAATGCCGGCCGTTAACCGGCACTGAACTTAGGCGGGGGACTGAGGGGGGGGGGGGGGGGGGCAATTTCATCAGTAGTCAGTCTGAGTGGTCGGAGCGCCGGCCCTCCCGGCCCGGGCCGCCTCAAGAGTTCCGGCCACTCGGCGGTCAGTGCCTAAACAAATGCTATACCAAAATTTCCGCTTCATCAGTTAGGCATTTTGGAAGCGACTCAACCTTTGGGCCCCTCCCCATTTATCAGTGAATATCATTTTTGGAAGACGGCTCGACTGAGGCCGAGCGCGGAAGCCTGAGTAGTTCAGCCAGGACTTCTCAATGGCAAGACTAATCATTGTTTGTGTCCTGTAGGAGGCTACTGGAAGTAGGTCAGGTGAGGACCGTATACCGGCATTTGACAGGTATACAATTTTTATGTCTCTCTGTAATGCCCGACGAGACTGTGACTGACTGAATCCGTCCGAAGAGACTCAGTATCGGCAAAAGTCTCAGTTGCGGAGTCAGTCCAGGGACTTCACTGAAAAAAGAACCGCATTTACAAAAAAAATTCAGCCCACAACTCAGTCTCACCGTCACACACACACACATACTGACTCGGACACCACCGACAGACACACCAGTACAAATGCCACCCAGCCGAGACACTGACATACTGACACCACATTGACACTGAGTATCATTTGGGTTCGATTTGGGTATCACTTGTGTTCAATTAAAAGGACGGACCAAATTCCGTTTTTTTTCAAGTTTTGATGGATGTCCGGAATCTCTGCCACTCCCCTACCCTCCCACCACTCCGCCGTTCCCTCCCCGCCTGATATCCGCCTCCGCATAATGCACTCAACAGAGACAGAAATGCAGACTGAAAACGACAGAATCCGCGATATTTGGCGCACGAAAGATTTTGCAGATTGTACTAAAAAGACATCGCTTTTGGCTAAAGAGATGTACTGGGCATTCAACTTCCGCTCTTCGGCTTGGTGTGCTTGAGAACGTTTGCATCCAGACGCGTTGCAAAGAAAAAACTTAAACAATGGAGTACATAATGCGGTTGGTTCCCGACAGCATAAAGTCTTGGCCTGTGCACATGGTAACACTTTTGATTTTGTTTTGTGTTTTTTGGTTTCGTGATATTTTGCTGTCTTTTACTCGTCAGAACAGACTGGACTGAAGCAAACAGCTGGTTGCTGTCTGTGGAACTGGAAAGACACGTCATATATTCTTTTTCACTCAGATACTGCAAGAGCGAGCTCATTCTATCTTCAGAAACATATATTATTAATAACTTACAAGGCTTTCTGGTATTTTTGAAAACCTATACATCTTGCAGACTCCAGTCTCATCAAATGTATGGGTCCCGTTGCTCATTGCTACCCCTCCCCCTATACCCTCCCCACCTTTCTTTCTCAGTTTCTGAGTCTACTTTCTACGTTAATACTCTTTATGTACTTTACTAGAAGAAAAAAAACAGTCAAGTAATGATAGTACGTTTAGATTTGTCTTGAGAGTTACACTTACAGTGTAAATGCTAGCATTGACAACCGGCCATCATGATTGGTAACTCTTAAAAAAACAACAAAAACATCATTTGTGAGAGCTGGCCACACAGCCGTGTCTACTCACGAACAACATAACATTTCTTTTCCTGCCATCATTAAAAGAAAATTCTTGGATTTAACTTGAAGTATTTGTTCTAATTGAATACATATAATTGAACGAATGGAAACTTTCAAACTCAAAGCCTCCGTCCTTTTTGTTTGTGCAAAAAAATTGACTAATCAGTAAAAGTACACACTGAAAGAAAGTGTAACAGCTGTACTGTATGAGCCTATTTGTAATTGAACAGCTTTTTCTCCATGGCATATCAGACAGGCCGTCGACCTACCAATAGATCGACCGATCTGTTTCTTTTATCAAATCAGCACAGTAACTGCAGCCATTACTCAGAAATTAGCAATATCTTCTAGGTTTAAAAGTATCAGCAACTGACATGGGTAGAATAGTAGATTCTCAGCAGCCAACATGGCCATTGTGATGGCATCAGACCAGGTACCTTCTTTTAAGTAAAAAACTCCACAAACAAGGCACAGACGTTCATGTGGCTCTTCAACTACAGAAGCTATGAGAGTGTGTGCCTCCTGTTGATAGATCAGTCTTCTTTAATTACGTACATCCTCATTTTTGCAACAGTCATCTTGTTTTCAGCTGAGACTGAGATGGCACCTGAACACCATGCTAAGCCAAGGTAACACTCATTAGAAGGAACAGCAATCGCTAACGAACATCAGCCAGTAAACACACTGTAGCTTCTGTTGTTTCAAACTGAAAGTATGTAGTGTCTTTGTAGACACTGTCGTCATTCAAAAATTGACTCACTTTCTTCTAGGAGCTGTACATGTGTATGAGTTGACTCAATGCTATGCCTCTCTTGAGATCTCTCTCTCTCTCTCTCTCTCTCTCTCTCTCTCTCTGACAGTTTGATTTAGGAAGACAGTCTCTACTTTTGTTTTGATGCGGAGTGGAGAAGGGTTCCGGGGGGTTTGTTTGTATGCCCATCCAAACTCCCACTTACCCTCTCATCCAAGAAAAAAGGAAAGCGACGGACAGATAGAAGAAATATCGACTGTAAATTGGAGAAAACTGCTGGAGGTATTTAGATGAGTTCCAGGCACAAATATTGTTTATAATATAAATTGAAACAGATCTTGTGGTGTGTTTTTTTCAGGATTTTCTGGGCCAAAAGAGAGCAGAAAAGACATTCCAGATTATCATTTTGTTGTTTGGGGTAAGTTACTTTAAAAAAAAATGAATACACATACAATTACAAGTTTGAACATGTAAACCAGTGTCACCTGTTCACATACATGTATAAATATAAGTATTTTGTTTGCAATTAATTAAGTTTGTGTGTGTGTGTGGGTCACAGTGTGGTGTACTCTGATGTGGGTATCTGTCAACCAGTATTTTCAAAATATTGTGAACAAACTAGTGTGATGCATAGTACTGCTTTCATTTGAGCTTGTGTGTGGTTTTAGGCTGTCTGCATAAGGTCCAAATCAAATTGCCCTTTGTAGACCCATGTGTATGGTATGGTCAAATTGTGAGCACGAACTGCCTGTCAGAATTGGTGAGCCAGGCAGTTTGTCCTTAATCAGTAATCTTCTTCCATTTTCTGAGACCAACTTCAACAATTTGAAAACTATTGTCGAGAAGTGGGTTGGGGGGGGGGGGGGGGGGGGGGAGGGTTGAAGCAGAACTTATAAATATAATAATACATTAATTTTTTAGGACAAGATCAGACAAGCTGTTTGTTGAATTTGAGTGAACCGAAACTGTTAAAATTTGATTATGTCACTGGATTTTATTCGCAGGTTGTGGGTTTCATCTGGGGCTACGTTTGTCAGCAGTTCTCACAGACCATGTACATCTTGTTTGCTGGTGTCCTACTCTCCTGCATTGTATGTAGTGATGTCATTCACTGCTTATTGTAATTTATTCTTTTAGGAGGTGACTATGCCAAGATTTATCTAAAATGAAAATGTGATATTTACCAGTGTGCCCAGCGTCAGCTATGGACTTGATCGTTGAAAATGTGACATCAAAAGACTGAACAGATTTTTGTGTGTAGTGGGTATCTAATTAAAGCATATCAAATATAATTATCTGCTCTGTGAAGACTGAAGACAAAAAAAAAAAAAATGTTCTGTTAAATGTCAAGAACTGATGAGATTGCTTCCCTTTATCTAGCTATATTAACACCCAAATAAGTGATGGCAGATAACCAATTGAAATGTCATTTATTGCAGGTCCCATAATTTTCTCATTCCATGTGGATGTTAGTTTGTTACGAACTTTGTGCAAGCATGAACATTTGTTGCTAGTCCAAGAGTTGATTAACCAATATCGTACTGAGGCTACAACTTTAAATGAGCGATCCAGACCAAAAAGGTGACTGCCAAGCGTGTAATATGCAAAGAAGTACCCAACGGAGAAAGAAACACGCTTAGAAAAGACGGGTACAACACAATTTATTAATATTTCGGGTAAATACCCTTTGTCAAAATAGACAAACAAACAAACATAGAGATTAGCCGCTACTTATCTTCAATGGCAGAAGGAATGTGGCAACTGAAGGAGGTGACGTAAAATAAAAGAAAAGAAAAGGAAGAACAAAAGTGCGGAAAAAGTAAAAATGACGTCAACGAAAAATCGCGTAAGAGAGAGACTCGGAAAGAACCTGAACACGAGAGACAAGAGTGTGTGCAAGCACGTGCAGGAGCGAGCGAAAGAAAAGGCGTGTAGATGAGGCCAGAGAAAGAGAGAGAGAGAGAGAGAAAGAGAGAGAGAGAGAAAGAGAGAGAGAGAGAGAGCGAGACGAAGAGAGAGAAAGAGAGAGAGAACGAATGGGGAGTACCCTTGGGCACGAAGTAGGCTGAGTGTCTAATACACAAAGCCTGCTAAACACCAACCCGAAGGCAAACTTTATATCACCTTCAAGTTGAGGACTACCTCGGGGAAAAACGGGAGGACCCCGGGAAAAAAACCCCAGCATTTAGCACGGTACACAACAAGTAATAAGTCATGAAAACAAAGCAAAGAATCAAAATCAGTAAGAGAATATTGGTATAAGTGGAGAGTAGGTAGTTGTGAAACCGTCTTCAAGGGTAACTCAAAAAATAAGGGGGAGAGAGAGAGAGAGAGAGAGGAGAGATGGGGGCGAGGGGGGGGGGGGGGGGGGGGGGGGGGAAGGGGGGAAGGAGTAAGGAAAAAAAAAAAAAAAAAAAAAAAGGGAGGGGGGGGGGGGTGGGGCGGAAGACAATCAGCCAGAGCCACCAACCCCACCCAACGGGCACCCACCAGCCCACAGAAAAACACACAGGTACGCAACAAGACGACCACATACATCCCCAAGGGATGCACACGATCGCCCCGCCCCAAAACCGCGTATCAAACCGTGAGCCGGAGACCCGGTGCCCGACAGGGAAGGGCAAGGGATCCAACTAAACGTTCGGCCAGCGCTGAGAAAGTCCCCAAGGGAAATGTACATATCAACCAGCGCCAACATCACGTAACTGATTAGTGAGTAGTAAATCAGTGAACTCCGATGCTTACGGAGAGATTGGTGTTGCCGCCTGCGCACCCACGTTGGACGTTAGAGGCACCCCTCCTTCGACTTCCGTTTTACATGACGTTGATGCCACTTGCACTCCGTTGCTTACTGTGATAAAAGACCCCTCTAGTCCTTTGTCTGACGCTGTAACCACTACGCACCTCCACTGCGCCTTCGTCGGTACTACTACACCTCACAGAAATCTAGTACAGTGCATTCCTGAAGATTTAACTCTGACACACGATGAAAGAGCTGTCCTCTCCAGAGGTTTAAAGTTTATTCCAAGGCAGCCTACTATAAACAAATACGAACTCATCAGAGATCTGCAGAAATTCTATAGGTCTCTTAGATGGATGGCTGTCCTGGGCCATCGACCGAGAACTCAGAAGGTTGGTGACATCTTCGTTGATCATTTTGACACTCCTGTCCGAAGAGAACCACCTCATGGTAAACTTCCTGAACTCGAATGCTACATTAAGAAGACCATGTCTGACATTGGACAACTCAAATTCAAACCCATTCCTCACTCTAATCTCACTAAATCTGAACTGGACGCTCTCAACAATCTTCGTAACAGAAGCGACATCGTAATCAAACCAGCCGATAAAGGTGGCGCCGTCGTTGTATGGGACAGAGGTCTGTACATCAAAGAGGCTTACAGACAGTTAGAGAACCCAGAACACTACCAACACCTTGACGAATGCTCCCTCCAAGCTGATCAAAAGCGCATCTCTAAGACAGTCAAAGAGATGATTCTTAAAGGAGAGCTTCCTTCCACAGCTAATCTCCTCATAAAAAAGCGGCCTAAGCAACCTAACTTTTACCTTCTCCCAAAAATTCACAAACTCAACAATCCCGGCCGCCCCATAGTGTCAGCTTGCAGCTGTCCCACTGAACACATCTCCGAATACCTGGACATCATCTTCCAACCCTTTGTCCAGTCTCTACCTACCTACATTAAAGACACCAACCATGCTCTAGAGATCATAGACCAAGTCAACCAGAAACAACTTTTCAAACCTGAACTGTTGTTTTCCCTTGATGTCACTTCACTATATACTGTTATACCGCACAATGACGGCCTCAATGCACTTGCATACTTCCTCAACCAAAGAAGTCATAAACAACCTCCTACTCATACACTTCTACGTCTGGCTGAATTGGTTCTCTCTCTTAACAGTTTCACCTTTGATGGCGTCACCTTTGCTCAGTGCAGTGGCGTAGCGATGGGCACAAAAATGGGACCCAGCTATGCTTGCCTTTTCATGGGTTTCCTTGAGCAACAGATTCTTCAGCAATACACTGGGCCTGTCCCTGAGATGTATAAACGCTACATCGATGACGGTTTAGGAGCTACTCACATGACCCAAGCTGCACTTTTAGACTTCATTCACTTCGTGCAGGACTTCCACCCATCCATCAAGTTCACTTACACTATATCAGCTACTTCAGTCGACTTTCTGGACATGAACATCAGGATTGACTGCGGAATGTTGAAAACTTCAATACATTACAAACCTACCGACTCACATTCCTACCTCGACTACCGATCTTCTCACAACCCCAAAACTAAAAACAGCATCCCTTATTCCCAGTTTCTTCGGCTAAAAAGAATATGTTCCGAAGAATCAGATTTTGATGTTCAATCCAAAGAAATGGCTGGATTTTTCATCGACAGACACTACCCACATACTGTTGTTCAAGGATCTCTCCAAACGGTTCAAAAACTTAGTCGCGCGAGTACACTGCAGACTAAACCTACCGCTGATAGTGACAGACCTATCGTAACCATGATCTACCATCCCCACACCAATCCGGTGCGTAAAATCCTTCTTTCTAACTGGGGTCTTTTGTCATCCAGTCAAGAATCTGCTGCTATCTTTTCTGAACCTCCGTTGGTAGCTTTCAAGAGGGATATTAATTTGCGGGACATGCTTGTTCGCTCTACTCTCAAGCCTCGTCATACCACCAGAGCCTCCGGCTCCACTCCGTGCAATGTTCCTAATTGCAAGACGTGTCCTTTTATTTGCCCTTCCACCGTGGTCAATGGTCCACGTTACAAATTCAACATAGACAGATACTTCACGTGTCAAACCACCAACGTGATTTATGTCATCTCCTGTGTTAAATGCGGCCAACTCTATGTTGGAGAGACGGAAAGAACCATCAACGACCGTTTCAAAGAACATCTTCAGTCTGTCAAGTACCAATACAACAGACCGGTCGGACGACATTTCAATCAGGCCGACCACTCCGTCTCAGACATTCGAGTTAAAGGCCTCTGGCTTATGCAAGCCAGTAATGTCTGGGCCAGGAAAGACCGTGAAAAATTTCTGATTAATAAACTGGGCACTGTGGCGCCACTCGGGATGAATATGAAAGATTAACATTGTTTACCTTGCTTGTGTCTGCTACTTTACCTCACTGATTTACTACTCACTAATCAGTTACGTGATGTTGGCGCTGGTTGATATGTACATTTCCCTTGGGGACTTTCTCAGCGCTGGCCGAACGTTTAGTTGGATCCCTTGCCCTTCCCTGTCGGGCACCGGGTCTCCGGCTCACGGTTTGATACGCGGTTTTGGGGCGGGGCGATCGTGTGCATCCCTTGGGGATGTATGTGGTCGTCTTGTTGCGTACCTGTGTGTTTTTCTGTGGGCTGGTGGGTGCCCGTTGGGTGGGGTTGGTGGCTCTGGCTGTTTGTCTTCCGCCCCCCCCCCCCCCCCCCCCTCCCTTTTTTTTTTTTTTTTTTTTTTTTTTTTTTTTTTTTTTTCCTTACTCCTTCCCCCCTTCCCCCCCCCCCCCCCCCGCCCCCTCCCCTCTCTCTCTCTCTCTCTCTCTCTCTCTCTCTCTCTCTCTCTCTCTCTCTCTCTCTCTCTCTCTCTCCCCCTTATTTTTTGAGTTACCCTTGAAGACGGTTTCACAACTACCTACTCTCCACTTATACCAATATTCTCTTACTGATTTTGATTCTTTGCTTTGTTTTCATGACTTATTACTTGTTGTGTACCGTGCTAAATGCTGGGGTTTTTTTCCCGGGGTCCTCCCGTTTTTCCCCGAGGTAGTCCTCAACTTGAAGGTGATATAAAGTTTGCCTTCGGGTTGGTGTTTAGCAGGCTTTGTGTATTAGACACTCAGCCTACTTCGTGCCCAAGGGTACTCCCCATTCGTTCTCTCTCTCTTTCTCTCTCTTCGTCTCGCTCTCTCTCTCTCTCTCTCTCTCTTTCTCTCTCTCTCTCTCTCTCTCTCTCTCTTTCTCTCTCTCTCTCTCTCTCTCTCTTTCTCTGGCCTCATCTACACGCCTTTTCTTTCGCTCGCTCCTGCACGTGCTTGCACACACTCTTGTCTCTCGTGTTCAGGTTCTTTCCGAGTCTCTCTCTTACGCGATTTTTCGTTGACGTCATTTTTACTTTTTCCGCACTTTTGTTCTTCCTTTTCTTTTCTTTTATTTTACGTCACCTCCTTCAGTTGCCACATTCCTTCTGCCATTGAAGATAAGTAGCGGCTAATCTCTATGTTTGTTTGTTTGTCTATTTTGACAAAGGGTATTTACCCGAAATATTAATAAATTGTGTTGTACCCGTCTTTTCTAAGCGTGTTTCTTTCTCCGTTGGGTACTTCTTTAAATGAGCGACTTAGCTCACTGCTGCTGCAAGGTGGCGAAAGCACAGTAGGGGCTAAACTCAGCATTCTCAGTGTTTGAGTTGATCCCTGTCCCTGCACATTATCTTGGGTCCTCGCGATATACTGCATGCCATGGGTATGTCGTCTGTTCACAGGCTTTCGTTTTCATCTGGTATATCGCACAGTAGGATTAATTGTCGTTTACTGCGCTTAGCGTGTCCGGATCCAATTGTTTTCTATGTCATCCAATCGGGCACCAGGTTTAGGAGTGATATACCTGTGGCCTGTAGTGTAGCGCGAGTACTGAAACCTATGCACACGAACAGCTATCACCTACAACACCGAGAATAGTGACTTTTCCACTTATGAGAGCTGCGACACCACACGGCAGCAGGAGAAGACAATTTCAGCTACGTCAACCATTTGTACACTGCCATATGCAAGGTACATTATAGTGCCTACAGATATGGATATAGACCAATGGCTTTAGTTCAAGGGTGGTGCCAGAATAGCTTTGTGCCTGGAGGCGCCAAGCTGTTTGGCACTACCCTTGAACTGTTTTAGTCAAACTTATTTCACAAACTGGTGTATTCCGAATGATAAGGGTTAAGTGATCGATCGTTGTGCTATTTTCTTTTTCATTGTATTACTATTGCTCATCTTCAGTTTCTTCCTCATATTTGGCCAGAGTAAAAGAATGCCTTATTTAATATCCACAGTCTTTTACTAAGATTAAATTATTTCTGTATAGCACATGTTTGTTATTAGGTGGTTGGTTGAAATATTCCGCTTGTGTAGTTGCTTGCTGACTGATGATACATTTCTTTATTCATCCATTTGACCCTTGTATTTTCAGCTTACTCTCCCTCCATGGGCCATGTACAGGAGAAATCCCCTCCAATGGCAGAAACCTCGCCCACAGGCTGAGGGGGACAGCACTACACAGACATCTCCGTCTGCAGCCAGTCAGCAAAAGTCCAAGAAAAAGAAGTAGATCTGTTACAAAATACTAACCCCCTTCTGCATGCAATCACTTGTACTGTTTACAGCGCCGGTGGCTGCATATATATCAGTGGGGTTAAGTTGAGCTTTTATTGTTGTTACTGTTGCCTTTTTCACTTCCACACAAAGCAGGGGGAAATGATGGCTGAACCCCTTTGTGCATGCAGCCAATTGTACTGTACACAGTGGCTGCATGTCCAGGGCAATGCCAAGTCACAGGGGATAGACATAACCCCAGTAGCGAAACCTCTTCGAACACATGACGGCTGCAGTGGGCCCGCGCACAGCCATGCGCGGGCCAACTACGACCCCCTTGGGCCATTGCTTCCAGGGAATTGCTCAAGAATAGTGCTGATTAGCTTGGTTACTTTGTTGATCACACACTACCCTTGAACAGTCAGGTTGTTCCATCTTACGTGACTTTTCTTTGTAGCCTACGCAAGGGCCTGGTTAATCGGGCTCAGTCTTTGAGTTATGATGATCAGAGCATCTTCCACTACTCATAATATTATGCTGTGCTCAGCAACCAACAAAAAGAAAAAAAAATGTATGAGCCAGATGGACCTAGGAGTGAAAAGGTTTTTACTTGAATTTCAGTAAATGTAATGCCCATTTTCCTAGACGAAACAGGCACGCATACATGTCTGCCTTTACGTATTACATCCATTATATATACATGTGTGAAAGCAAAATTTAACGTTTTCACTTTCACACAATGGACTTACCTCAGTGTGCAAAGGCCATCGGGTACTGTCTTTGGCTTTCACAGGGCAGGTGTACTTTCCTTTGTTTTACGTGTAGATCGCTACTGGCAAGGTCCCTATTCTTGGTCCTAGCTTCAGGAAGTTTATCAGCTTGTAGCCGAGGTAAATGAAAAGGAAAATATCAGTATGGAGGACAGTTTTATCTGGGAAATGGGCAGGGTGTTTGGTCCACTTTAGATTTGTGTGTGTGTTACAAGGTTGGTTGGTTATGAAAGTGTTTAGGTTATGGGTGGTGTCCTTATGCGTGTATGTGTGAACTGTTTTACAGTTACTGCTACAGTTGGCATGTTTTTTTCCCCCTCATACATGCAGTCACCAGTACTGTTGGCTGTATGCACAGTGGGTTAAACCATATCATACTGAGTCTAAAAGCTTCAAATTTGTACACTGCCACATGCAAGCTACATTACAATACTTGCAGATAAGGATATAGACCAATGGCTGTAGTTCAAGGGTGGTGCCAGAATAGCTTGGCACCTAGAGGCGCCAAAGCTATTCTGGCACTGCCATTGAACTATTTTAGTCAAACTTATTTCACACACTGGTGTATTCCGCCTGATAAAGGTTAATGCTAGTCTCTTGTCAGGTGGAACGTGTGAGATACATGTATAGTCTTTTTTGTCTTTGTGCAGTATCTGTCAAGATATGTGTAATTCCCTGCATCATGAATTAAACTTGTATTTATTTCATCATCAGTTGCTTCTGTTTGTAGAATGACTGCAAGATGCAATCGGAGCAAGACTAGAATACGGGTTACACATTTTTGTTTTGTTTTGATACTTGTAGAATATTTTGATATTTCTGTATTTCAGATCTTTTCTTCAACAATGCTTGCTTGAGCAGAGTGTTCTGCATACAGCTTTTAATCCATTCAGCCCTGACGCACTACAGCAGGAGATGGGTCGACTATGATAATTCAAGGGTAGTGCCAGATTAGCTTGGTGCCTGTCGGCGCCAAGCTAATCTGGCATTGCCCTTGAATTATCATGGTCCATCCATCTCCTGCAGCTGGTGCATAGTCTTTAGATGACACCTCCAAAATTTGGGAAATACGGCTATCAGGCTGAATGAGTTAATTCACATTTGTTTGCAATCAACAGTGCGTATTTGCTTTGTAGATTTGCAACAAAATTATGGTTCTTGGTCACATTGAGACTGTCGCTGGAATAAGCGAAATGCACAGTCTTGAATTTATTCGCAACAGTCGTAATGTGACCGAAAGCCACAATTTCGTCATGTATCTACACAACAAATTTGTCTCGATTCACTTTCACAATCCAATAACTAAGAGCAGGAATGTTTAGAAACTGTGTACATGTATTTGCGAGATCCTAATGATTTTGACATCTCACGGTGACAAAGTTTAAAAAATTTACTAATTCCATGGAAAGCACTTGATCTGACATCACACCGTCTAAACAAATTGACAGATCTGAGATTTTGGGTTTTATTTAGTCATTGTAAGGCGCCTTGAGCTCATTGGCATGTTAGGCGCCATATAAATCTTCATTATTATTATTATATTCACAGAGAGTTACAAGTCTTTCTGGTGATGTTATTATCACTGACATCACATGATAGCCCAAAGCGCAAAAGGCCGACGTCGCCGCCATTGGCCTGTGTGTGGGCCGATGTCGGGTGATGTTGGCCTTCGCGCACTGGCTGGTCAGTGCCCTTTCAGTCAAACTCTTTCCAAGAGATCTTTCCTTTTGGGACTTGCCTTTTTTTTTTTTGCACTCACGTGATATCACATCTCAATCAATACAGTAGTTTATAAATTTTCTTGCTTTATTGAACAAAAAACTGGTAGAAGCAAGCAATAGTTTTCATGAATTTATTACTGTACAAAGTTTGAACTATACACATTTATACAGAATACCAAATAGCTTCAACAAACTGTCTGCGCACTTACGAAAAAAAAAAAAAGAAACTGGCAAAGAAATTTAGGCGGTGGTTGTTTATAAAGGATGCTCTTTCACAAACTCTCGGATGCAACATTTTCCAACAACAGTGTGGCAAAGTACGTACACATGCAATACGATTGTGTTGTAAATAAAAATAACACCTGCATTCACAGTGTCACACTGGTGGTCTCCCTTGATTCGCTTCTACTGATCAGCGGTAGAAAATCGAGGGAGACAGATAGTCTGACACAGCGTAGCAGATCAAGATGAGTCAAGTCTGGAACTGGTATGAGGTCCACGTTTTATTCATGGAATATACACAAAGGGGTATCACTCAATGCTGGACAAACTTGTAAACAGGTTGCACCCCTTTCTCCTACCCTGGATATGGAGTTTCATGCACCTTTTTGTGATTCTTTGGTGCTGTTCTGAAAGGGGATTTGCTTCTTTAACCCCCTCATGCACGCGCCAATGGCATTGTATTAGCGTACCTGCAGCTGCAATCATGAGAGTTGTTAACTCTTAAACTCTCAGAACTAAATGGATTCCATTTGATAGAATGGAAGTTATTTAATTCTGGGAGTTTAAGAGCCAAGTGTCCAGATTTGAGTGAATCCCCTTTGGTATGGTATCCTACTGATATGTAACCAGTATTGTGCAACTCATGCCAGTTGTACCACACAACATGCTTGACAAAAATTGCTCCCACTTCCAGTGCCAGTTGATCCTGATTTTTGGGTTAGTCTGTTAAGCTGTAAAAATCTTGAGCGATGGATCATCATTGACAACTCAAGATCAAACAAAATATGTAGCTCAAAAGTAGTGATTGATTCTCTTGGGTGTTTGAAACTCTAAAGGAACCAAGATTCCCTATTAATCACTATCTTTGAGCAATCATGTTTGATTTTACTCAAACCAAGCTAATCAGGCATTTTTGATGAAACACAGTAGGTACTGGATATAAAACAGATGGAACTTTTTTCTATAACATCAAGAACCAATATTGAAATACTAAAGGCTTCTTGCAACAAAGTCCTGATCCCAAGATATACTTCACTGAAGATCTTGAACACAGACAGAAATGCAGGATGCTATGTTCAGTTTTCATCACAGCTGCTTGATATTTCTCAGTTCTCTCCTCCTTCCTCATCAGAATTAATAATTTCTTCATTCTGTGGAAGAAACAAGAAGTGAATATTATTTGTGTTCATTTCCCAAGCATGTACTAAATTTAGCTGCATATTCCCCTACCTTCCACATGCAGCCACTGTAAACAATACCAGCGGCTGAACGCTGAATGTAATTTTCTCCCTTTTGCTCTTATTGTTAGAATTTTCTGAATATTGGTTTGCATAATAATTCTGAGGATTAGTCCAGTTCTTTTGTTTGAAGGAGAACATGTAATATTGAAAATTAATGAATGAAAATGTGTCTAGGAAATCTGTTGAAATTGTAGTCAAACTAAGACTTTAGTATGGCCTGCCAAAAACAAATCAGTAACTGTATAATTTGATGTAGTCCGAAACTTCAAACTATTAGAAGGTGTAGCTGACTTCTGTGACCTCAAATATGTTTATTATTTCATATTTCACAAGGATTACAATTAACTCATTCAGCCCTGACGCACTACAGCAGGAGATGGGTTGACCATGATAATTCAAGGGCAGTGCCAGATTAGCTTGGAGCCTGTCGGCGCTAAGTTAATCTGGCACTACCCTTGAATTATCATGGTTGATCGATCTCCTGCAACTGGCACATAGTCATTAGAAGACGCTTCTAAAATTTGGGAAATACGTGCGACTGGCTGAATGAGTTAAGTGAATTAATTTTCACCATTAGTTTTCGACATGAATTTTATTTTCCTTTCACTTATTGGTAACTGTAGATGTAATCATATAAACAGAAAAAAATCAAAGGCAACACATTTTACAAAGTAAATACTCAGACTAAAAGCCGTTTTTGTTCTCACAACATAATGCACTCCTTGCTATCTTCTGTATGTATGACATTACATTTTTAGTGACGGACACGCTTCTGCAGGAGGCATATGTTACCATTTACCCAAGGTGGATACATGTGGATTTATATGCCTCTTGCTGGCATTGAAAGAATAAGCACACACCATTACAATACCAAGCGATATAAAGTAACAAGAATGACAAAACTTTTATGCTCACGTGCATGCCTGATCCACAAAATTAGTCTGACCTTTGTGACCTTGACCTTTCCCATAGGTCACTTAAATAAGCAAGTGATCAGGTGTCATAACATCTGAATGAAATGTTGCAAAAATGCTGGAAACTAAAACTCTACCCCAAAATAGGCATTTTCACACATTTGCTGACCATTTGTGACCCTTGATCTTTTTGATGGGTCATGCAAATTATTATGCATAGAGGGGTTTTACGACTAGGCATCTTGGTACCAAGTTTGGGCTTGAAGTTTAAATGGTAGTATTTGAGAAAAATCAACTTGTGTCAACAAATGGTTAATTTGACGTATTTCTGCCTGCCCCCCCCCCCCCCCCATGACCTTGACCTATGAGAAAGGTCAATGAACCTGACATGTTCTGAGAGTATCCTTGGGCCAAGTTTGTAGACTTTGGCTTGAATAGTCTCTGATAAAATGCCAATGTCAAAGTTTACGACAGACGGTGAGAATATTGTAACAAGTCCTTAGCTGGATCAAATTTTCTGCAAGAAGCATAGATTTTCAGGAGACCCTGTTTGAAGGAGCTCATAAGAAACTAGGACTTTTGCTAGTCCAGATAGGCTTCAGCTGTGCTGAACTGATGGTGATGTTTGGGGACGATTGTTCAAAAATTGTGAGGAAAGACGAGAGGAAAGTATTAAAGCACCAACATGCCAAAACAATAGCTAAATGAAATGCAACCGAATATAATTGATCAGATGTTATGGACAGAAAGACTTTCCCTATATAATTCTACTTTTATTAATGAAGATGCAGTCTTTAGACTGGTACCTCTCAGAATATAGAACAGAATTTAAAGCAACGCAGGGGAAAACATGGTGTTTAACAAATTGTAATGCTCTGAACCCAGAAATCAACATTCCACATAGTCTAGAAGTTGTCCTCCAAATGCTACTGCAGTCCAAGAGACAGAACCACCGTGATAGTTAAAGGGTGCTGCCAGAATAGCTCAGTGCCTGGAGGCACTGAGCTATTCTGGCACCATCCTTTAACTACCATGATCAATCCACCTCTTGCTGTAATGTGTCATGGGTCAATGGGTTCAGAGAATCCAAGTAAAATCCAGTGCATAAGAAGTCGCTGAACATCTTGAACACGATCTAGTATAAAGAAAAGTTTACCCTATCATCCCCTGATTTATGCATCTTCACCTTCCTCTTGGTCTTCGTACATTTTGGACTCCTCTGCGTTATCTCCCTCCTCCTCCTGCTGTGTAAGATATCAGTGACGCACATGTAATTCTTCACATCAAACAACACAGGTTATTTGTGCATAATGAACCCCAACATGCGTATTAACCCTTTTCATCCTGATACACCCACTGCTTAAAATAAATTTGACTATGATAGTTGAAGGGTGAGGCGCCAAGCTATTCTGGCACCACCCTTGAACTAAAATGGTTGATCTATCTCCGAATCTGTGATTTAGTCTTCATAGGACAAAATTTTGCTAAAAATCAGCCTCAGGATGTAATGGGTTAACCCCCTTGTGCATGTGTGGGGAATGTATACATCATCTTTCATTTCAAACAACACAGATTAGTAGTAGTGCATGATTACAGGAAAAAACAGACAAAAAAACAAAACATGATTACTGATTACATAATATATCCTGGCCCTATCGTCAAAATTCCCAAAGTCTGAACTTGTCATGTGGTCTGCTGTCCAGTTTAGGAGGCAAGTCAACCATGACAATTCAAGTGTGGTGCCACGTTCGCTTGGTGCCTGTAGGCACCATACTATCTGGCACCACTCCAGAACTCTCTTGGTTGATCTATATCTTCATGTAGTACCCCCACCCGGGTCTGCCCTGGGGGACTTGGGTGGGGTTAACTACTTTTTAGTTCCCAGGGTCACCCTGGTCAGCCCCACAGGATGGGTTTTCCCCTCTATTCTGGGGCATGTGTTTCTGTCTACCCTTGGTCCAATCACCTGTATTTTCCTTTTTTAAACTCTCCCTACTGTCTGCACTACTGCAGCTCTTGATATTAGATGTGTGTTGCTAAATGGTCTTAGCTTTATTTAGCATATTAGACCAGCTGGCGACATACATTCAATATTTTGTTTAGTTGGTTTTTTTCACAAGCAGTGCAGGCACGTCCTGAGAAAGTCTTGTTGCTGTCAGGACGTTAAGCAATGTACAACCATCTTCATGTAGTGTATCACGGCTGAGTGGATTAAGGGCACAAATGTATGGGATGTATCTAAAATTAGCATCCATTAGCCATATCAAACCTCTTCTGAAATCTGAGGGTAAACTTATAGTGTGTGAGGTCATGATTTGACATGTGAAAACAAAGGTACTGTATTGAAGGTGAAGTTTGTATCACGCAGAAGAGTCAGACTTCAATATCAGTCATGTTATGATTCTATGTGTAGATTATTCACTACACAGTACTCTTGGTACTATGTTCCTGGGCTAAACACTCCAAGGATCACCCCACTGAGCGAGAAAGTTGTATGTGTGGCTGCTTTTAATTACCCACCTTGTGGGTGGACACAATCTGATTTTAGAGACAACTATACTGTATGTTATCGAAAACACTGCAACATTTGGTTAATTAACCCCTTGATTGCAAAAACATTTTGAATATGATCCATCTGCAGGAGACAGATCCTCAAGCACCCCACAACTGTGGGGGAGCATGAGAGTCTATGCTTCTTGCTGACACCACTTTGAATCCATTTTCCGTGGACAGCTGGTGCTCTTTGGTATTGAATTAACCCATTCAGCCCTGACACACTACAGCAGGCGATGGGTCGACCATGATAATTCAAGGGCAGTGCCAGATTAGCTCGATCAATCTCCTGCAACAGGTACATATTCATTAGATGATGCCTCCAAAATTTGAGAAATATGTGCGCCGGACTGAATAAATTAACAAAGATTTCAGAGACACCCATTGACACTTGCAGTGAAGGGGTTTAATCATTCTTGCGTCAACCTCTACCTTGGATCTATGGATCATTCAGCTTACCCCTTCGTTTGCCTCAGCTTCTGCTTTTCTCTGCTCGTAGATTTCCTCGGCTTCGTGTCGTTCCTCCTCATTGTACTCGTCTTTGTCAAGTCGCTCCAGCGTCCGCAAGTTGATGAGTACTTCTAGTCTGTAGTCATCTTCCTCAGCCACTGGGTTTTCTGCAAAAACAGGCACTCCGGCATTAATACTGATAAAAATAGTATGGTGTTTTTAATAGTGTCTTTTGCAGACTACCGAGTAACTCAGGATTGGTGAACTTTACAAGTAAAATAGCTTGAAGAAAAACTAACAAGAATGGCAAAGCCCTCAATGCGTGCATGTATGACTAATCTACATAATCAATCTGATCTTTGTGACCTTGACCTCTGACATGTCGCAAAAATAAGCAAGTGTTCAAAAGTTCTAATGTAGGTAAAGGGTTGGCTTTTGTACCTGTGCAATCCATGTCTTCTCAAATTTATGCACTTTTCACACTTTTGTCAACCTCCTGTAGCCCTTGATTTTTTTAAGTAATGAACCAAGTTAAGATGCATAAAAAGGTCTCATAATCAGCTACCTTTTTGCCAAGTTTGGTTGAAAAGTTTTGCAAAATACTGTTAAAAATAAATTTTACAATGAAAAACTAAATTTCACACATTTTCTCATCTTTTGCAGATCTCTTGTGACCCTTGACCTTTCCACAGGGTAATCCAAATTAGCATGTATGGGAAGGTCTTATCATCAGGTATCTCTGCACCAGGTTTTGGATGGAAGTTGTTAACAGCATTCAAGAGAACAAAAAAGTAAAAAACATTTCCTGACCTCTTTTGACCCTTGACCTGTCTGTGGGGTCATCCAAATTCGTATGCATAGGAATGTCTTCCCATCAGGTATCTCTGTACCAAGTTTGGGTTTGAAATTGTGAATAGTATTTGAGAAAGAATTTCTTTTATAAAAATATGGCTACTTTTGACCTATTTCCTGTGACCCTTAACCTTTCTGAGGGGTCAACCAATTTAGTATGCATAGAAAGGTCTTGCCATCAGGTATCTTTATATCAAGTTTGGGTTTGGAGTTGTGAATTGTATTCGAGAAATGAAAAAAATTGTTGAAATATGGCTATTTTTAACCTATTTCCTAATCCCCTGTAACCTTGACCGTTGGGAGAGGTCACTCAAATTGGTATGTATAGAAAGGTCTTGCCACAAAATTGGGCCCAGTTTGAAGACTGTGGCTTGAACAGTCTCCGAGAAATTGCCAACGTTAAACTTTACCATGGGTGACGTTGGACAGACAACCACTGGCCCAGAACATAGATGCACTTTGCTTTGCACGAGCCCAAAAAGGTGGTTTAAATCAAGATGGGTATATATGTAGTGTTAAACTAGACTCCAGCAGTGACTTACCTGCAAGAGCCAAGGCTCGCAAAAACGGCAGTGGTTTGAGCTTGGCAACCTCCTTCATTGTGGCGAGTAAGTTGCCCCTGAGAACATTCATGAAGTTTTGTGTTAACATTTGGACAGATTGAGATGAAAACACAAAACACCCCTCTGGCTGTGTAACAAACCACAGTGTATGGCAATGGTTAATCCATTTAGCCCCAGCACCCTACAGCAGGAGATTCAAGGTTAGCACCAAATTTGCTTGGCGCCTCCAGGCGCCAAGCTAATCTGGCGCTAACCTTGAATCATCATGGTCAGTCCGTCTCCTTACGTGGTACATAGACACTAGGTAACACCTCCAAAATTTGGTAAATGTGGCCATGGGGTTAAATATAATTTACACTGGCAATTAATGTGGTCTATTTTTTTCTGCTGCTACAGACCTCAAGTTGATGTACTGTAGATCTTTCATGTCTTCTGTGAAACCATCCAATTGTTCCAGCTGGTTTTCTCGCAAGTGGAGAGTGGTAAGGTTAGGACACCTACTCAGCCCTTCCACTCTTTTGATCACATTGGCAGCCTGCAAAACGAAAAGCTCATTAAACCCCAAGATCTAAAACAGAGTAGCTTCATATCTCCAGTCGACATGCTATTCTATGGTACCACTTTTGAACTATCATGGTTGATCTTTCTCCTTGGTGTAATGCAGTCTTCAGAGAACAACAGAGAGGAGCAAATGTGGATAAACAAAAATTGTTTGGCAAGGTAAAGTGAGGTTTCTGGGAGTCAAAATGGTGAATGCAATTTCTACAACAGGCACACACACAAAATTAATTGGGTTACCAGAACAAATGTAGGCACCCAGATTTTATTTGGATGGTAGTCCGAATGACTAGTGCTGTGTACTAGGGACCTAGAACATATGGTCCTACATGGGACAATTCCCAAATTTAACCTGTTCAGTGCTGAGAAAATGCGAACACACCCAACTGCAAGAGGCACAGATCCTCATGGGCCCCCAAAGTTGCAGGGACATGAGGATCTATGCCTCTTGCTGACACCAGGATCAGGAATTTATTTAACGTCTTTTCACACATTGGTGATATTAGACAAAAAAAAAAAAAAAAAAAAAAAGGAAAAAAGATATCAACAACCAAACACACAACTTGTGAGTATCAAAGAATAGCAATAATTAACATCCAACCACACACACAAATTACTTATTATAATAGTTTACCCACCGGACTATGAATTATTATATTAACTATTGAAATTGCAATATTTCTATGTAAGATGTCCTACAAATTGTCTGCTAAGTGATCAACTGTTATGTTATTTTTTTCCAACAGATTCAGTATAATAGGACATTCACATATTATATGTTTAACAGAGATGGGGCTTAAGCACTCGCATTTGATGTCTTTTGCGAATTTTGTTTTCCAAGAACTTAGTCTTAACTTGTATATCAACGAATCTGTTTTCCTTGAACAAGGAGGAACATGATAAGCATATTTCGTATCATCTTTGTGAAAAAAACTGTTTAGCACAGAGTACATTTCATGTAGAGATAATTGCATATTATTACAAACTGTTGAGTTTTCTCTATTTATAGCTCCTTTTTTTGCTTGTCTGTCACAAATTTCATTCCAATAAATTCCGCAGTGTGACGGTATCCAAAGAAAATCGATCCCTATTCCTCTGGACATAATACAGCTCATAATATGTTTTATGTCATACACTAGGTCTTCTCTAGTATTACAATCCCAGCTTTTTAGACTATATAGGACAGATTTAGAATCGACACAGATCAAAATGTTAAATATATCATAAGGTAGAAGTTGAATAAAATTTAGTGCCATGAGAATCGCATACAGTTCAGACGTAAATATAGAAAATCCTTTACCAAGATAAAAAGATTTTTTCACTTTGAGATCAGGAATAACAAAGCCTGCACCACAGTCTGAAGAATCTAAGACAGACCCATCTGTGAAAATTTTCAAATGTTTAAAATGTGTTGTCTGTAATTTTTCTTTCACTAAATTTGCTAAAACGTTCACATCCTCATCTTTTTTCAAATCTGTGTAATCTATATCGAAAGTAGCATTAATATGTTCCCACGGAGGTATAGTAGGTGTTACTGGTAAAACGGGAATAGTCTTGATATCTATATTGCAGTTTTCTATAGCATCTTTGACATAGTTACGTACAGGTAAAAGATACGGGATGGTTTGCGCTCTCTTCGGGAAATCCACATCTGCATCTAAAAATATGTCTTCACGTACTGAATTTTTGAGGGACAGGCTTCGGACAATGTATTTTGCAGTTGCTAATTTACGTTGGTCAGATAAAGACAGAACACCTGCTTCTTTGTAGGTTTTTACAGTATTTGTATGAACCGGCACTCCAAGGGCTAATTTAACTGCTTTACTATCAATGCTTTGCAGCTTGTGTAGAAGTGTAGCTGGGGCAGAAAAGTAGACTTAGCTGACACCACTCTGAATCCATGTTCCTAGGACAGCTAGGGCTTGTTGATGTTGAACTGACAAAGACTGCAGAACCAGGCAACGGGCACTGAACGGGTTAAGAATGTTGATCCTACAGCTCAGCGTCAAGAGAAAATGTTACAGCCGTCATCCCTCTCCACTCTTCTCTACCACAACAGACACATTTTGCTCCACACGCATGAATAAAATTGTTCATGCATCCATATTTTGCTATTTAGAGTACGTGTTTGCTAAGCCTCTGAACCATGTGTTTTTTTTTTGCGAATATCTTTAACTCAATTGAAAAAAACGGCATCCGGATATGCAGCTTGATCATTCGAGATGAACGGCCGTGTATCCGGATGCTGTTCATCTCGAATGAGTTAAAACAGTGAAAATTGTATGAATCTTTTCATGAGAACAGCTATCTTCTCCGTAGCACCCGCCTAATTAATACAGTGTCTACTTAATCCATATCATTCTGAGGCTAAATGCTTCACGTTTGTACACTGCCATATGCAAGCTACATTATAGTACTTACAGATAATGGCTTTAGTTCAAGGGTGGTGCCAGAATAGCTTGGCGCCTAGAGGCACCAAGCTATTCTGGCACTACCCTTGAACTATTCTAGTCCAACTTATTTCACACACTGGTGTATTCCGAATGATGAGGGTTAAGATGCTGCTTCTCCCTGCTTACATGTAATCTTAGGTCAAACTGTGAGCTGAAAAGATTCAAAGTATGGGAACGAACTGAGCAGCTACCGAGTACCTTTCCTCGTCCTCTCACATGAAAATTTGTTATGTACACTGTACATCTCATAATGTCTCCCCTGCAAGTGTTCGTGTACTTCTTCTTCTTCTTCTCGAACGCCGTCACACTTGGAGTTTGGCTCTCAAAATGAAATCTGTGGTCTTCTGTAGTGCCTCCACAGGCCCGTACAGTTTCTCTTGTAGAGTGGCGGGCTTCGGCCATATCTCCTCCCTCAGCGGCTGGTGGTTCCCACAGTCCTGGAGGATGTGCTCTGTGGTCTGCTCTGCTTCTCCACAAGGACACAGGGGAGATGGCACAAGGTGGAAGCGTCTGTGCAGGTGGAAATTGAGTCGGTTGTGCCCGGTCCTCAGACGAAAGATGGTCACCTGCTCTTGTCTGGACAGCTGATGGTAACTGTCTATGGGCCGTTGTGGTGGTCTGTACACAGACTTAATGATGGTCTTCATCTCTGTGAAGCTGACTCCATTTTCATCTTGTTCTTTCTCTGCGCCCGCTTTTGCCATTCTGTCAGCTTCTTCATTGCCGTAGATGCCACAGTGTGAAGGGATCCACTGCAGCACCAGTCTGGTGCACTTGATGTTTTGCAGTGCCTCTTGTAGACGTGGCAGTTTGCTTGCTGTTGCTGCCTCAAGGACAGACATGGCATCAGTAAGGAAGACAATCTGGGCATTAGGGTCTGCAGTGCCACTAAGGGTGTTAGCTGCGTGGACCAGGGCTTCCACCTCAGCTCTGTAATTTGTGCAGTGAAGGCCTGTTGGTTCTGCCTGCCATTTTCCGTTTGGGTACTGAATGTACACCCCAGCCCCTCCATCCTGAACTGCATCTGTGGCTGATCCATCGGTGTATGCCCGTATCCATGCTTCCTGGGGATACTTTTCTTCGAGCATGGCCAGTGTCAGGGCTTTCTTGCTCACAGTGCTGTGCTCATCTCTGGTGGTGATGTAGGGTACCGTGGAAGAGATGGTGATGTTTTCTGGCTTACTTTCCCAAGGTGGAAGGTCGCTAGCAGGATTCAGAGCCTCTACCTGCGCAGGCAGCTTTGCCTGGTGTTTTCTCTGCAGTGCTCTCGTCTCCTTCACAAAGCTTGATCTTTTCAGTCTCCCTGAGGTTGGTCGTTTCATCCTAGCGTTCATAGGGTGGTCTTTGGAAGACTTGATCTTTGTGGACTGTATCAAGGCTTTGCAATCTCTTCTCATGCGCAGGGGTGGGATGCCTGTTGTCTCTTCCATCTTTTCAATTGGTGTGGATCTCATGCGCCGGTGATGATACGCAGTGCCTGGTTCTGAACTCTGTCAATGGTCTGCTGGTGTGACTGGGCTGCCGTCAACCATGCATTAGATCCGTACTCAAGGTGTTCGTGTACTTAGAGAAGACTTTGTTTTATGCACGACCCACTTCAGAGAGCAACTACAGGGGTTATAAAAGCCTAACAAAACCTCTGATGTTGCTCCAAATGGCCAGGTAGACAACATTCAGTCTTTCAAATTGAAGCTGGTAATCATGTAGGTAAACACTCTTTCTCTACAAAGTGTCTAAAAGTTGTGTTCCCAAAACTAGGTTCACAGGTATAGCAAACACATTATACTTTAATGCATCAAGTGGCATACATAACAGTACCCAATCCTCTTGCAGAAAAAAATTGTATTAACTCATTCAACCCCACGCACGTAAATCCCAAATTTTGGAGGCGTCATCTAACGACCATGCACCTGTTGCAGGAGATGGATTGACCATGATAATTCAAGGGTAGTTCAGATTAGCTTGGTGCTGACAGGCGCCAAGATAATCTGGCACTACCCTTTAATTATCATGGTCGATCCATCTCCTGCTGTAGTGTGTCAGGGCTGAATGGATTAAAGGCAGGATTCATGTTACTTGGAAACCAAATCAGCTGAAATATTTTCATAATATAAAAGTTTTTAGTCTCTCTGTTTGTAACTGAAGTGATGCACTGTTGGAGCAACACACTCTCTGTTAATGTTTGGCGAAAAAATACCAAGTGGTTGCAGAGATTTAGTTCAAACATGATATAGAGATGATGTGTTTGAAGTTAGATGTGAGAAACATCTTGTAGTTTAGGAGTTGGTAGAGAATTATTACTGTCTGAGACAAACTTCATATTCACTACCGATTTGGCTTGTGTTTTGAAACCGCTCAAAGTGCACCTATTTATCTGATTTTGTTGAGAATTATTGTCAAATTCTACAAACGAAAGATGAAAGTTTAATTTGTATTTGAAAAATTAAGAAAATTTCCTATATTTTACGATTATTTTAAGTATATTCAAGCATAACAAATCTCATGTTCACCGATTATTGCTGCCAGTACTGTGAATTGTGCCTACAAAATGATTTTTAAAGAAAGAAGGTTGGGTGGTGTTGCTCCTGTGGTGATCTGCCTTCCCCGAGAAAAGCAGTCCCAATTTCCCCTCCTGGAACAATAATGTAAAAATAAACAAGAAACACAAATTACCATCTCTATTCTAATTCTGTCCAAAACTGCAGTAAAATCTGACTTACAATAAACAAATTTCTGAGGTTCGGAAGGTAGATGCCCTCAGTACTGTCCAGTTTATTGCCTCGAAGTTCTAATGTGTGAAGTCTTGTAAGTTTTGTTGGATCCAGACTGGTGACCTTTGTGATGTTGTTGTCTGAAAAGACATAAAAAATCCTAGAAAATTTGGTTCCTACATGGGACAATTCCCAGATTTAACCCGTTTAGTGCCGAGAAAATCTTAACACATCCAACTGCAAGAGGTATAGATCCTCATGAGCTCCCGCAGTTGCGGGGGCTCATGAGGATCTATGCCTCATGCTGACACCACTTTGAGGGCTGGAATGTACAGCGAAACCTGTCAAGGCGACCACCTGCATAAGGCGAGCACCTGTCAAAGCAGACCACCAATATTTGATCCCATATGGTCTTCTCTCTGTTCGTGTTACTTAGATGACCCTATGAAAGCAGACCACCTGTCTAAAGCGACCACTTTTTGACAGTCCCTTAAACCATTCACTACCAAGAAAAAGTGATCGCAATGTAACTGCAAGAGGCATACATCCTCAAGAGCCCTGTGACTGCAGGCGCTCGTAAGGATCTATGCCTCTTGCTGACACCGAACGTGTATCTATGTTCTTTGGATGGTTGTGACTTTTGGTCATACTGTGAACACAGATTTCAGAAACAAAGTATGCATCCTTTGGCAGGGAATGGGTTAAACAGGTTTGTACTCTTTAACTCATTTTACCATGTATAGGTGTCTTATTAACTCATTCAGCCCGGCGCACGTATTTCCCAAATTTTAGAGGCATCGTCTAATGACTATGCACCTGTTGCAGGAGATGGCTCGACCATGATAATTTAAGGGCAGTGCCAGATTAGCTTGGCGCCGACAGATGCCAGGCTAATCTGGCACTGCCCTTGAATTATTATGGTCGACACATCTCTTGCTGTAGTGTGTCGGGGCTAAATGAGTTAATCCTTTTTATTAGTAGTATTATTATAAACTCACAGAAATAAATGACTTCCATTCTATACAGAACCAGTATCAGCACACACAACTAATAAAGCAGTATCGCTGTCACCATGGCAGTACCAATCTCCCACCACATGAATGTTTTGTCAAGTACACTACAATGTTAAACTTTTATCATCTACTATGCCAGCACAAGTCAGCTTCTGTAATACACCACTTAGTATACCACAGATCGATTCAATATAATGTGGACAGATTTTCCAAATCCTTGTGGATCCTCAACAAGCCATGCAACAGGTCCTTGAGCCAACATCAGCCTTATTTGGCCTGTGCACGGCTGTGCTTCAGCCAAATAAGACTCGACAGACTGAGGACCTTTTGCTCTCTTTGTGGTTTTCCCTCTCAAACATAATCAGTTTCACCATAAACATGCCAATGCGCATAATGCGCTGACTTTATGGATCCTGGATACCATGGCTGAGACTGACCTATAGTAATGGTATGTATATAGATCAGGAGTTAACACCACTTGGACATGCAATCACCATAAACAATACCAGTGCACTGCTCTCACAAGGGGGTTAAACACTTATTTCACTTCATTGACAGACTGTTTTGTCTAAAGCTATTAGAAAGTTTTAAATAGCTTTTGTTAAACAGTCTGTCATACTGATTTTACACTACACTGTGAACTTGCACAGTAGTAAATCTACACTGCAAAGGGCATCTACAATGAATAGCGCACTTGCTAAAATAGTGAATCTACGCTGCATAGTGAATCTACACTACATAGTGCAGCTACACTGCATAGTGGATCTACACTGCATAGTGCTCTTGTAAAAAATATGAGTCTACTGCATGGGATGGTGCATCTACACTGCATAATACATAGCGCATTTATGCCCTACTGTTGAGAATGAGATGCTCCAGCATGGGGTGATTGATGCCCTCTGTTGTGTTGATCTTGTTATGGCTGAAACTTGCCACCTGAAGGAAAGGCATCTCCTCCAACTGAGCACTGGTCAGGAGGTTCTCGTCAGCCTTCAGCGTCAGCATGTGAGTGAGGGCGCACAGCGGGGAAATGTCCTTCAGAGAATTCTTGCTGATGTCTATGTATCGCAGGTGGATGAATTGCTTGAGCATGGCAATGTCTGTGACTCCTCTGAAAAAAATACCACTTTACCTCTCTTGTACATGCAGCCACTGCTTACAGTGCTGGTGGCTACGTGCACAAGGGCTTTGATGTTTAGTAACATAACATATATGCTGTGTCATTTATCAATCAATAGTGTCAAAATTCTCAAAATTTGGTAATTATCCTCAGAAAACTACATAAGAATTCAGGGGACAGACTGACCATGATTAATAAATAATAAATATGTGATACCGTAATACAGTTGAACTGGTTTTGAGTAGTCACCCTGATGACAGATCACCTGCCATTAAAGATTCTTTTAAGACCACATTTCTTGCAAAAATAGATCCCGTTTCTCAAAACAAGATCTACTGACCATTGTTGTTTAACACTTTGAACCCTAGGTGCCAAACTCTGAGAATTTTTACCTTGGGACCCAATGTGTTAACATGGAAGAAAAAGTAAATGACACAAAGAAAGGCACTACTGGATGTGCATATGCGGGATCCGGATGTGTACATGAGCAGACTGAAGAATGGTTTTCTTGTACACTCTAATGCCACACATTGTCGGGAAGCCAATTTTTTCTACAAGGGGGTGGTTTGGTGTTGGGGAGGGGTGGGTGGGTGGGTGTGGTGAGTGGTTGGTTTGAGTGATGAGAGTAGTGGGTGAGAACAGTGATTAACTCTTTGCTTATGGATGGTGACTTCATTCAACATAAGATTAATTCCCCTAGAACACTATCAGCAGTGAAATAAGTCCAGTTAAGGTTTGCTAACAAGTGCATTTGCTTGTTTTGTTTTTTTAGTGCTGAATGTGTCCTCAGTAGCTGAGCTCACATTCTGCACCATGTGAATGTCCTGTGTTTGTCTTGTACTGTGTTTGTCTTGAAAATGAATGTTCTGTGTTTATGTACAGTGTGTGAGTGAATGCGCGTGATTCACGTGAGCGTTCTTGTTGGGTTAAGTTTGTGGCAGTGCTTTGAGCCAATTTTCGATTGGGATAAAGCGCCTATTTAATGCGCTGATTTTTGTTATTTTATTTTAAAATGAATGTGTGTGTGTCACGTGAGAGTGTGTGTTGGGTTCGATTTGTGGCACTGAGCCAATTCACAGAATTGGGTAAAGCAGCTAGATTATCACTGGTATTATTATTATTATTATTATAAGCCTATACTTGACGTGCACCAGATCCAGAAATTAACTCTTAACACATTGTGCCCCAGGATCGGAATCCCGACTTTTTAAAGCTGCCCTCTGAACGACTGCATTACAATTCTGGAGACAGATCGAGCATGATAGTTCAAGGGTGCTGCCAGAATAGCTTGGCGCCTATGGGTGCCAAGCTATTTTGGTACCACCCTTGAACTTTCATGCTCAATCCATGGTGTGTCAGGGCTGAATGAGTTAACTAATTTTCTTAGTGACAGAGTACAATAAACAGAAATGTTCCTCAGTAGACAAAGCGGTAACAACTATTGATACAGAACTGTTACAAACTTGCTGTAATTTTACAGCCTAGTCCATCATATTGTCCCCTCGTGGAAGCAGCCACTGGTACCATAAACAGTACCAGTGGCTGCATGCACAAGGGTGTTACATGGCATGTGTTGCAATCAGCTGCACCCTTCCACAAAACCTAACTAAAACTGTTGAGATTTGAAGAAGATAAAAAAAAAAAAAAAAAAAAAAAAAAAAAAAAATTTGAGATATGAAACACAAAGTTTACACAAAACCGTACCTTTCATGAATATCCAGCCTGACATAGGCATGTGACAACCCATCCCCGGTTTTACATAGCAAAGAGAGACTTTCTGCTACCATATCTTCCGTCAGTGGGTTTGGTGGTATTTGCTGAAAACGTGATCAAACACAACAACAACAAAATGAAACAAACACAGTAATGCATATTAATTTACATTGCTGAATTGTGTATTTATTTGACCCAAAAAAATTGATTATATGATCTTGAAATGGAATGAGTGTGTATTTACACACGCATGCACGCACACACATCTCATAGTTTCGTGTGTCGCGTACATACCTGCCACAGTAACTATATGAGAATCCCCGTTGATATTGCTGGTAAGAATCGAGGCAACATTTCTGACGTCTCTTTTCTTAAAACGGAGAAAGTCATCGGGATTAAAGTATGATACTGTCAAGAAACGACAGAACAAATGAGGCGTCCTTAGTAACGGTTCTTACCTCTTCCTCCTCTTCCTCAACGTGTTCACCCTCTACTTGTTCTTCCTCTCCTTCCGGTTTTTCGGCCTCTTCCTCGTCTTCTAGCTGTTCTTCACCTTCCTCTGGACCAGCCTCCTCAGGGCCAGCCTCCTCTTCATCGTATGTCTCCTCGTCTGCCATTTTGTGTGAATCTGACGCCAAGGCGTACGGATCAACCGTAAACAGTCGGCGTTCGCACGCACCTGTTGATTGACAAAATGGCGCCCTGTTGCTAAGCAACGTCCCAAGAAAAACTCTGAACTGCTGAAATATAAGGTTGGCATTCCTTCGAATATGCGATAAGAAGTCTTCTGACGTTATTTTGTCATTGTCAGATGTGTTTGTGTGATCAAACACTGATTTTTAGTCTTTCTCGCTAAGTCTCGCGGTTGACGAGACTAAAAGTGAAGCAGAAGACATTCATCGATCGACAAACGAGGTTAGTCGCAGTTTAGTAACTTTTGAAAGTCTCGAAAAGTTATAATTTCTTCTTATTTCTATCTCACTCTTGTATGAACTATTTCTCTAATGTATGATAAAACGTCCGGTATGAATATTTGATCAGATTGTCGGTTCATGCGACCATTTCCAAGAGCAAAAGCACCGGCGTGTTTTGGGACATTTTTGCGCTTTTCAGCCCAAAATGGTATTATTAGCACTGAGATACGGTTCAAAGATCGCTGAGAGGGGGTGTGTAACAGCATGGTGGTGTGCTAGAGAATTTCGTCCCTCACATTTAGCCTGCAGTATGACTTTAGCGTACGTGCTCGCGTTGCCGTTCGCTTGAATACTGAATGTTTACACTGTCAACCCAGTTTTGGGGCAGAAAGTCCCGATTTTACATCGGCTGAGCAAGTTTTTGGGAAACGGGCCGCGACAGGCAGCCTTCATGTCAACGCACGCCGGATCAATGTGACATTTTTCTTTTATCACATACCGCAGCACGTTTTGTTTGTCAAGGCACGGTGACAAGCGTTGCTGCCATTTGGGACGTTTTCGTCGAAATCTCACAGTTCTGTGTGACTGACAGAGTGACAATGTAAGTTTGATAATGAAACGTGTAGCGCTGTGCGTCACTGATAGAGGGGTGTGTGGACAGAAGGTCAGATGGAAAATTAGTGTTTGACGTCAGCTTTTCGGTACTTGTTTAATCGCCGCTTGTAGCAAATGTCAGTGACCTGTTTTGCTTATTCGGAACTTTTTGCTTGGCTGGCAGGGGAATAATAGTCGAACAGGCAGGTTCAGTCTTGGGACCACCTTTTCGCGCAAGTTACACGTTTCTCCGTAAATTCCGCGTAATCCGCTTCCCCGAGCTTAGACGTGCTGAGCGTGCCAAGAAGTGGCAACTTTAGAGAGAGAAAGCCCCGCAGAGTGGCGACTTGAAGGCAAACCCAATAAAAGATTTATTCAACTTTTATTGATTCACGGGGCATAGCTGCCCAAGTTATTTGTGTTGTCATGGTAACGTAGCATGTTATCCCTGAATACCTGTACGGGACGGTCCCCCAAAGCGGCTTTGTTTGCCCGGCAACAGAGGGGATGGCCTCTTTCAGAGGAATCCAGGCCTGAATATTGTTTTGCTAGTCGCGCTTGGATTGTCATGGAAACGACCAGGCCATTGTTTTCTGGTCCGACCTGTTTTGCCATTTGGACTTGGCAGAGGCCCAGACAAGTCCTGAAAGGTTGTAAACTAACTGAGCGGGACCAGTGCTTGCTGAACGAGGAGTGTTTTATACTGCCTTATGTGAGACTTCAGTTACGTTGGGACCAAGTCTCGCTTTTAACTGCCTTGCTCAGAAAAGTTATTCATGATTTACAAAGTACTTATTCAACACTCCAGCGGTTGCCACAGGAAACTGTGTACAATACTTGAGTTTTGACTGGGGCATGATTGCACACAAGCCGAGACACGTGATATGAAGTAGTCAATAAATTCTGCCGACTAGGATTTAAAAAAAAAAAATCTGTACAAGCACAAAAAAGGAGGGTTGAATGGTTTTAGAATTTATGCACGGGCTGCTAATATATATATTTTTGCTCTCTGCCCCGTCTTTTCTCTCGTCCTCAGAATTCTTGCCTGTACTCCGTGATGCAGGCTGGTTCAGTTCTGAACTCGGTGCTTCGAAAAAAAAAAAAATCACTTTATTAGATTCATGTGTGTGTGTGTGTGTGTGGGGGGGGGGTTTCGCAGTAATGTGTACAGTTACGTATATCCCCACTACTTACTTTCTGTTTAACTCATTCAGCCCGACGGCCGTATTTCCCAAATTTTTGGAGGCGTGATCTAATGACTATGCACGAGTTGCAGGAAATGGATCGACCATGATAATTCAAGGGCAGTGCCAGATTAAATTGGCGCCGACATGCGCCAAGCTAATCTGGCACTACGCTTGAATTATCATGTCGATCCATCTTCCTGTAGTGCGTCAGGGCTGAATGGGTTAAAACTTATCTCTATACATCTCACACATACGTGCGTCTGTATAATTATTGACAGTAGACTTGCAAACTTCCTCATACACAGTTTGTTTGAATTGATTTTAGCCGTAAACTAGGTATATAGATTAGAAAGAGAAAAATTGCGTACAGCACAGTTTAAAATTTAAAAAAAAATCCAACACTGTAAATTCTCCCTTGGTGCATACTTATTAAGGCGACTTTGCCCAATAGAAACAGGTTCTGCCACCAGTCTCCTTCTATGGCAACTAAGTATTATTTATGCATGGCCTGCCGGCTACATTGTCGCTGTTGCTGTGGCAACCAACGAATTTCCAGGTTGGGACGCGTTGGATAGGGTCGGAGTGAATTAGAGACGGGACGGTCGGGGGGAGAGAGGGGGAAGCCGCGCAGAGGCCAGGTACTGCGGACAGGTGAGTCAACTGAAGTCTTTGTCAGGTGTTACAGAAATCGACACAAATGTATCGGTACGCTTTTTCTGTCACAAAGTGTAAGAAAATGTTACCTACATTTACGTAGCTTGTATCAAATTTCATTTAGTTATATTTTTTTTGTGATAAGTTTTCTGTCCTGCTGGCCAGATCGTTATTAGCCTAGAACGGCAGGTATGAACGATGTGTGCGCTGTAACGTCTTAGCTGCGCCACGCGAGCGCGCGTGGTCGATTGGTGTTGAATCGTTGGCAGCAACTGGCTAAAACTGTCACTGGATGCCGAAGGGTTTGGGAATGTGAAGCGCGCTGTTTTGAACATTTGATTTAGGATGCAGAAATTTGTTGTTTGATTCACCATGGAAGAAAAGACTTTTTATGTGTGTATGAACTTTTGTAAATTGCATGTCCATTAATGCCTGTGCGTAGAAAGAGAAGCAACTTACAGGCTGACGTCAACAGGAAAAGATTAGGCTTTCTTCATTCTGATCCCTTAACTGCTGCAGGTGCTTAGCGGAGTTGTCTGCCAGATTCTGAGGCTTTGGTCCAGGCACTTTTCTGGATATAATCGAACCTGTCAAGGTGACCACTTGTATAAGGTGACCACCTGTCGAGGCAGGCCACTCTTGTTGTCATGGTTATCTTTCTGTTACTGTGTTAACCAACTTACAAACCTGTGTAAGGAGACCCCACCTGTCTAAAGTGATCAGTTTTTGACAGTCCCTTACAAAGGTTTGATTGTGCAACCATCATGATGCACTTTGTAATTGTTAGAAAAGTGTTTTCTTGGTATCACTCCAGTTTATTTGTATTTTCAGATACACGCATACAAATAAGCACTCTGGTGGTGTCCAAAGTTTTATGCACCAAAAAAACCCCCAAACCTCTGTCTTTTGTATGAAAAAGAAATCAGCCTGCATGTAGTTTTCTGGGAGGTATGCATTTGCTATGTGGTCCGTTCTCAAAAGGTGAACACCAAAGTGTGACAAAAACTCAAATTATTAAAATGTTTTAAAAATTGACTACTTTATGATGGTGACATGTTTGTCATTCTAGTTTTTAAAACAGTATTTGAAAAGATAATCTGAGATTCTATATTGCTGTTAGAGCCCTTCACATTTTCAAATATGAGGACTGAGAATGGAGGTTACTGATGAGAGGAAATATTTAGTACAACAACACAAAATAAGAAAATGTATGCATCTTTTAACTCGGCACACTCTAATACTATGATTAAAATAATACCACAAAATTGTACACACATGTTTACTAAGAAATTACTAAGATGTATTTTGAAAGAAATGTCATGTCATCATTAACCTCCAAACATTCAGCCTCCGATTTCTGGATGTTATTCTGTTATAAGGAGCGTTTTGTGCCATTCACAACTTTCTCTTTCGATTCCACTGGTTCCTTGTGAAGTAAACATGACCATCATATTGTGGAATGCCCTAGAAATATTCTACATCAGTTTCTTTATTAAGGTCAGTAGGAATTAATTTTTAAAAAATAGCAGTGAGAATGCATGCAAAAGTTATGAAAAATGTCTGGACATAATGTAAAATGGTGATGACACAAATAGAAAACTTGCTTGCCATGCCTTGTCTTCGCCACTTGCAGTGAAAGGTGAAAGTTATCCACATCCGGGTCATCGGTATGTACAAAAATAGAATCAAAACTTCCCAGTCAGTTGCATTTTGTGGTGTTAATTCAAGCGTGATCCTGGATGTGAAAAATTCCCCACCTGGGTCTGCCCTGGGGGACTTGGGTGGGGTTAGGTATGTTTTAGTTCCCAGGGTCACCCTGGTCAGCCCCACAGGGTGGGTTTTTCTCTCTATTCTGGGGCATGTGTTTCTGTCTACCCTTTGTCCATTCACCTGTATTTGCCTTTTTAAAACTCTCCCTACTGTCTGCACTGCCTGTAGCTCTTGATATTGGATGTGTGTTGCTAAATGGTCTTAGCTTTATTTATGCCCCATGTTGTAGGTTTATTTAATGTATTTGACCGGCTGGCGACATACATTCAATTTTCTGTTTAGTTTTTTTTTCACAAGCAGTGCAGGCACGTCCTGAGAAAGCCTTGTTGCTGTCGGGACGTTAAGCAATGTACAATCAATCAATCAATGGATGTGAAAAATGACGGAATATTTTCTCCGAAAAAATAAGAGCATATAAAACTAAAATTGGTGCCCTCAAGATGTAAAATGTTCACATGCACTGATGTCAGTTTAAAATATCGTCTTCATACAATATACAACACATTGGTGTAAAATGGAGTGTTTCAGTGCAATATAATGTTGATTCTTGAGTGACAAACATGGTCAGTGCTTTCACCTTTTGAGATTGGCTCATGCAAAAAGGCATCTTGGTTAGAATGAACTGCATTTGACATTGGTATAATAATATCTGGCTGGAATGATGTCTAGTTTCCGTAAAAGTCGTTCAACACAAAAATGTTTAGGAACACTGTTCAAACGAGTTCAAAAGCGTGATTTAAAGAGGGGTTTAGCTATCGTAACCTACGACCATTTAGCAGAGACGGCCACAATAACTGTTTATCATTATGATCGTTCACTCTTTTCTTCCAGCACGGAATAAGCACATCATCTGTTGGTTTGATCAAGTTGCTTTTTGGCTCACATGTGAAGCAAAAGTGAGTCTATGTTTTGGGCCAGTGGTCGTCCGTCCGTCATCTGTGGTAAACTTTAACGTTGGCATTTTCTCGGAGACTATTATTCAAGCCACATTCTTCAAACTTGGCCCAAGGATACTTTGTGGTAAGGCCCTTCTAAACATGCCAATTTGAGTGACCTCTCACAAAGGTCAAGGTCACAGGATCAGGAAATAGGTCAAAAATAGCTATATTTAGACATTTATTTTTTCTCAAATACTATTCACAACTTCAAACCCAAATTTGGTACAAACATACCCGATGTAAGACCGTTCTACACGTACTAATGTGGTTGATCCTTCGGAAAGGTCAAGGGTCACAAGAGCTCAGGTAATAGGTGAAAAATAGCCATATTTTGACAAAAGATGTTTTTTCTTAAATACTATTCACAACTTCAAACATAAACTTGGTACAGAGAAACCTGATGGTAAGACCTATCTATGCAACTTCTTCTTCTTCTTCAGCATTCCCGAGTTTCTGCCTCAGATGTCAAGATTAATATCCACCTGAGGCATAATCCATGAGGGTTGCGTGTGTGCTCGTTTCCCTGATGGGTTTCCACACTATACCAGATGGCACAGTCAGCGACACTCCGACTTCGTTGGTCTGGCTGGTTTTTTGTCATGTTTGCTCCTCTAGCCTTTGCCTCTCCTGATGCACCCAAAAGGCAGTGGGACTATTTGCCCATAGTTGGGAGTCAGGTTCACGGGCATCAGGGTCTATCCACACATCGGTGGGACTGCATGCCGCGTGTCTGGGGGCCAGACCTCCTCCGAGTCCCCTGGAGTTCAGCCTGAGTCCCTGAGGTGCTCAGTTACCGTGTGTCGCCGCGATGAGGCACTACATGAGGCTTGTTGTTGGAGAATATGGACTGGCAGAGAGAGACTGAGGCATTCTGCCCTCCTTTTCGCAACCCCACCCGGGTCTGCCCTGGGGGACTTGGGTGGGGTTAGGTATTTTTTAGTTCCCAGGGTCACCCTGGTCAGCCCCACAGGGTGGGTTTTTCTCTCTATTCTGGGGCATGTGTTTCTGTCTACCCTTTGTCTATTCACCTGTATTTGCCCTTTTAAAACTCTCCCTACTGTCTGCACTGCCTGTAGCTCTTGATATTGGATGTGTGTTGCTAAATGGTCTTAGCTTTATTTAACCCCATGTGTTAGGTTTATTTAATGTATTTGACCGGCTGGCGACATACATTCAATGTTCTGTTTTGTTTTTTTTCACAAGCAGTGCAGGCACGTCCTGAGAAAGCCTTGTTGCTGTCGGGACGTTAAGCAATGTACAATCAATCAATCAATCCTTTTCGCAATACTGCTAGCCAGCGGTGGAAGCTGAGAGCGAGAAGTGACAAGCACTACCACTGCGCTACCACACTAGACGCATCACAACAACCATTTTGACACACTCTATGCATACTAATTTGGATGACCCCTCTGAAAGGTCAAGGGTCACAAGGGCTCAGGAAATAGGTCTGAAATAGCCATATTTTGACAAAAGATGTTTTTTCTCAAATATTATTCACAACTTTAACCCCAAACTTGCTACAGAGATACCTGATGGGAAGACCTTTCTATGCACCCTAATTTGGTTGATCCCTCGGAATGGTCAAGTGTCATGAGAGCTCAAGAAATAGGTCTAAAATAGCCATATTTTGACAAAAGATGTTTTTTCTCAAATACTATTTACAACTTAAAACCCAAATTTGTACAGAGGTACCTGATGGTATGACCTATCTATGCATACTAAATTGGATGACCCCCTTTGAAAGGTCAAGGTCACAAGAGACTGGCAAATGCTGATTTTTTATAAAATTGTAGGTATTCTTAAATTTTGGCAAATTTTTCAACCAAATTTGTTACAAAGATAGCTGATGATAAGACCTTTCTATGCATACTAATTTAGTCGACTCATCACAAAGGTCAAGGGGGGTTGACAGATGTGTGAAAAATGCTTACATTTTCAGAAAACATGGATGTTGCTGCTGCAGAAGCCAGCCCTTGTCACAAAGGTCACACATATGTTAATTGGTCATACACGTGAGTCTTAATGGCTTTGCCTTTCTTGTTTGCTAAAGTTATGATAACCAGCAATGTTTTTACTTAACTAAGAGGCTTTGACATAGTTAGGGCACGAATCAGCAATCAGTGTGGTTGTGTGCACGCGCTAAATAAGACAGTTGCACATCTTCAGTACAGATATGGGGGTCAGTGACCTTCAGTGACAACTGAAGTTGCTGTTCATTCACGTTGAACTAGAAATCGAAACTGATTGAGAGAAATTTCACCAGGAATGCTGTCCATATTTTTTTAAGCCAGCCCAGCTTGCCAAACCATGTATGGACACTTTGTGCATATCCTACTACAACATAAGTTGGATTTTGACATGAAAACCCTTATAGACAAAATCACACCGTTGCTAGTGGCATGTAGGGCAGTAGGGGTGTGTGTGTGTGAGAGAGAGAGAGAGGACTGATATTTTCATATGCCTAACAAAAAAGCTGTCAGTGTCGATGTCCTCTCAGACGATCTCAGACTGTCACTGGCCTGGCATTGTCTTGCAAGATTATATAGTACATGTGATTTTTTTTTACGAGGCTACATCATGCTCACATTTTTTTTGGGGGGCAGCATTGCGTTTGGCGTAGCAGTTTTAGAAAAATGAGTACGATTCCTGTTTATTGTCGTCATTTTGGCGTTTTCCTGCCATCCATACTTTGGCGGTGGGTTATGCTGTTGTGGGTCGCTTTGATAGCAGCTGTTGGTTGAAACCCGGTGATCTCCTTCGTGTGATGTACTCATATGTAGATTCTGTAGGCTTTGCTAGTGAGATGATTTGATTCTCAGAAACATTTGCAGTCGGCAGGAGCTTGCTGATGGACTGAAGACTTCGCTGAGAGGGTACTGGGACTTCGCTGAGAGTGTATTAGTGCCAGCCGGTGTACGCTGGTAGGTACTCCCTCAACCGCTGGTTCCATCTGCAAGAGGCACATATTCTCATGAGTCCCTGCAGTCGCAGGGATTCATGAGAATTTGTCTCTTGCTGCAAGAGATCGGCCACAACATCCTGGACCTGAGGCTGAGGGAGGCCTGGAAAGGGGGATGGGGTGGGGGAGGGGGCGTATGTCTGCTAATGTGGAAGCCACACGTGTCTGATGTTTTTATTTGGGGTAATTGTTCTCCCATTCAGCATCAATGGACAACTAGAATCGGGGACCATTCGTGCCTCGTGTACTCAGCCGACTCGTCTAGCAGCAAGACGCTTAGATGTTGATGAGATCCTGCATCCACAGGGTCTCATCACTGATCAGAAACGGTGCCCATTGGTGACACATCGACTCAGTTGCACCCTCAAATTTAGGACGTTGTCAGAGGTTAAAATGTAAATTGTACTAGCTGAACTGATGCTTGCAGATCAAAGATTTAAAATGTAAATTGTACTGACTAGCTGAACTGATGCTTGCAGCTCAAAGATTTAAAAGGTAAATTGTACCAGCTGAACTGATGCTTGCAGCTCAAAGATTTAAAATTGTACTAGCTGAACTGATGTTTGCAGCTCAAAGATTTAAAATGTAAACTGTATTAGCTGAACTGATGATCAGATGCTTGCAGCCCAAAGATTTAAAATGTAAATTGTACTGACTAGCTGAACTGATGCTTGCAGCTCAAAGATTTAAAATGTAAATTGTACTAGCTGAACTGATGCTTGCAGCTCAAAGATTTACTAAAATGTAAATTGTACTAGCTGAACTGATGCTTGCAGCTCAAAGATTTAATGTAAATTGTACTAGCTGAACTGATGCTTGCAGCTCAAAGATTTAAAATGTAAATTGTACTAGCTGAACTGATGCTTGCAGCTCAAAGATTTAAAATGTAAATTGTACTAGCTGAGCTGATGCTTGCAGCTCAAAGGTCGATGTTGCTTGGCATTGCAGCTTCTCTTTTAAAGAGAGACATCAATTGTCTAGAGGTAGAAAAATGAATGAACTTATAAAAAAAATTACACTTAATCGGAACAAATTAATCATATTTGTTCAGTGTTTTAAAACGTATAAGCTCTTATATATAAAAAATATCACTGAAGTTATTTTGCTCTATACAACTGCCGTATGACAGACCTCTGCTGTTTTGAAGAGGACAACTTAAAAAGTTGGCCTAGAAGAGGAAGTGGGGCTAGAGCATTGCTATGACTCCCAGGCGCAGATTTTATCTATTGTTCAGCCCAATTTACAACAGGAAAGGATTTTTGTTTCCATAAAAGCTTGTGGAGAGTGCATTACTGAATTACGAGTCGTGTATATTGTGTTCTGCCTGTCACAGAGAGAGAGAGAGAGAGAGAGAGAGAGAGAGAGAGAGAGAGAGAGAGAGAGAGCCTGGGTCATCGTCTTACTTTGAGCCGTAGAGTAGAAATTCCCCAATTTTGAAGTTGTCCTTTGAAGACTACATTGCAGTTCAGAGGGCAGAGCGACCGTTATATTTCAAGAGTGGTACCAGCAGGCGATAAGTTGTTTAGGCACTACGGTCCATGTTTGCGCTTTCATGGTCGTTCTGAAAATCTTTTGTCGATAAAATGTCAGAGCTGAATGAGGCAGAGAGAGAGAGAGAGAGAGAAACCATAAACGTTTTAAGGCTTAACGTCTTCTGTCCACCACGAGGGTGATTTAAAAGACGGGGCACCGAAGGTCTGAACAAATTTTAACCCTAGCTCACTGAGTGGATTCGAACCCGGGACCTTTCGGACGAGAGTCAAACACTCTACCACCGAGCCACCCAGCTCCAGAGAGAGAGAGAGAGAGAGAGAGAGAGAGAGACTGACTGAAACTTTATTTATTAAGGATTGAGATATTAGGCGCACAGGCCTTTCTTCCAATCTGTCCCTGCTACATCTACTGACATGCAATAACAGGCAAGTTACACTCACAAACAACATCGAAAGTAATGTGAATTACAACAACACTACAAACAGCGACAATGATTTTAACAAAACACACAGGTACCCATACGAAAATGTATGCACGTGTCATAATCGCCGTTTGCGGGAGCTCTCCCCAGACAGTCCCACCCGGGGGTGGGGGTGGGACACGCCACAAAGATACCTTTACTCGAATGACATGCTAAGCACATCCCTCGAATAAACGGTGCACCCGCGCTGCCTTCCCCGACCGGGCCCATACGGGAAGCACCCCTAAAAAACGGCACTGACGTGAGTGCAAGTGATATGATCAAAAAAATAATAATTGCATAAAAAGAAATTTAAAATAATAATAATAATAAAGGAATATATGTTCAGACAACACGAGATAATTAAATTTACCTTGCCTTAGATAAATGCCTGTACCGTTTTGCTTTAAACGCAGCTAGGGAATTAACTTGTAAATGCGGAGGAAGGGAATTCCACAGGAAAGAGAGAGAGAGAGAAATGAAATGAAACTTTATTTTCCAAGGATAATAAAATTTCATTTCAGAGAGAGAGAAAGAGTGCTCATACATTGACAATTACATCAATTACTTTCTTTTATTCCCATTGTTCTTACATTTCCCCACGTGGAAAATAAAGTAAAGTAAGTAATTTAATTTAATACGTTACTGCCCCGTTTACAAACGTAATTCGAGTCATAACGACGTCTGAAAACTAACTTCGTTCATCTCGTTACTGAGATCCCTAGATTTCCTGTTTGTTTGCATTTTCGCTTTGACACTTAAGATATTGGGCATAGTTGTCACATGGAGACTCGACACAAAGACAAACGCCACAGATATATATGCGAATCATTGGCCAAAAACAAGAAACATTTGCATACTCGAGCTAATCGCGCATGCGAGATCATGATCCTCTGTATCCAAGATAGTCTCTAAGCCAGCCAGAACCATTTGCAAGAGGCATAGATTCTCGTGAGTCCCTGCTGGCGCAGGGACTCACGAGAATCTATGCCTCTTGCTGGATAGATTTGCCCTGTTGACATCCTCTGATGTAGGCTTTCTTTTGGGGCTTTGTATACGATTGAAGAAGTTAGAGGTTGAACCAAAATCGTAGACTCGGCCGGTCGTTGTGAACTTGCCCAGTTTGACGAACACACACGTAAACGACGCTCATCCTTTCATTAAGAGACACTACATTTCCTCGCTAGCCCTTATACTTATAGTGTGTTGGGGCACAGATAGATCAGTGTCACTTGGGAACGGTTTGTTTCGTTGTTGGAGTACAGCTATCTCCTTGTGTTACCATCCAGACTCGCTCAAATTTCACACATTTTATCTCCACCGAGTCCTTCTACTCAGTCCTCGTAGTCGTTACACAGTGAACTGTGTACGTAGAAGATATCGCTGACCAGAAAATGCAGTCCATTTTTTAAAAACTCATTCGAGACCTGCCGCTTCCCATCCGGAGGCGGCACGTCTGAAATGAGTTAACCCTCTTGTGCATGCAGTCTCAACTCTCCTACTAAGCAGTCGAGATGTGCAGCACTGATACTCGGCATAACTTCTATAGTATTCGAATGCAACACATCTTGAATGAGTTAATGAGCAGGTCTCATGTCCCATCAAACACAGTGTGCGTGTCTGTGTGACAGGAGACAAATGGCATGGAGCTTTTTTTGTTTGTTTCGTGTTTAAACCGCCACCCCGATTGAACCCGGGGTCCATTTCAAGCTTATAAATGACTAAATTTCATTACAAGTTTGATTGCTGTTTGGTGTAGAAATGCCACAGTTACATGTTAAAACTTCAAGGAGACCGAATCATGGCAGTTTATGAGCATTCTGAATATGTCCAAATAATATAGACCTAGTTTCATTTTGACCCAGTAGCCGCCACAGCTCCTCCCCTGGATTTTTATTTACTGCAAAATTTGGATCACCTTCAAACTTTTTTGATGCGTCGTATCAGTATCAACCTTGGCCGGACCGAAATTTTCATTATTCGGGACTGGTTCTTTATCTTCAAGGTGACTTAATGTTTTATGCCTTTATTGCATTTCAAGTCATGGACGTGCGTGAGAAAAGAACATTTTATGGCAGTACGCCGTATCGTAAGCACTGAAAGATCCTCGGGCCGATGTCTGCCGCAGTGCGGCCCGCGGTACAGCGGCAGACCCGAGGATCTTGTGCAGTACGCCGCCGGTACTGCGTGGTGACAAGTAAATACACGTTTTTGACCAGAATATAATTGCGCGTCGGTGAACTGCGTCAGCCATTGAGATACGAGTGACCCGCGCTGTACCCCCCCCCCCTCCCCCCCAAAATCACCCACCCACCCACCCCCTAACTCGCCTTCCCCCTTTCATCTCCCACTCCACACTCCATCTCAGTTTCAGTTCAGTTTTCCATGCGCTTTTTGCCTGTTCTTATTTATCATATGATTCAGTTAAACCCCGTTGTGCACTCGGGGCAGCCGTCCGGCAGTACTGTTCACACTGCCGGTGGCTGCATGCACAAGGGATTTTAACCCTCAGACTGGCTGTCGGTCAGTCGGTAGCGGTTTCAGGTTGTCGCCGGATCAGTGATTCCACATACACATTGACACATACGCACACTCACAAACATGGACGCACGCGCTGAAGCACGCACAGACGCACACACACAGTTTACAATTTCAAGGATCCGATATCCACTTATAAAATCGCAGTGTCATTTGCAGACTACAACTGATGGTGGCTTGCATCAAGTCGTGACTCTCTGGACGTCACGCTATTAATTTGAACTCCCCTAAACTTCCTGCAAGGAATCGGTCATCGCTACAAAATCCGTCCGCCATCGACAACCAAAAGGTTAAGATGGTGCTGGCCCAAACCGGATGGCACTCAGACTGACACTAGACCTAGAAACAAGAAGATTTTGTTAACTCATTCGAGACGTGCCGCCTCCGGACACGCGGCTTATGCCGGAGGCGGCATGTCTCGAATAAGTTAATACGGATAATCCCTCACTGGCAGCGCTGACCGGCGTTGATGATAGCACAATAATCATGAGAGTTGACACATTCGCGACGTACCGCATTCGGATACGCGGATACAAGTGTGTCCGGATGCGGCCCAAGGACTTAAGGCGTTCTGCATCAATAGCTGCGAAAGTGTTGTATGGCGTTGTCGACGCTGAAGCGATCCCGGCGGCGAGCGGCTTTGCCTTGATAAACTTACCAACGGGTTTTCAGCGTTGTCTTTCATCAGCTAAGACTGTTCTTTTCACAATCCCTGTAAGCATGCACATGGTATCAAGGTGCCTTATAAGCATAGGCTGATCCTGATCCCAACCGCGTACTGAGGAGCTCGAAAGAGAGCTGAAAAGTCTTTCATCTTACAACGTTCAGACTTCATATAGTAAATCATTTTGTGCCGCATTATTATAAGACATACAAAGAACATTATAAAGGAGACATTGCAAACTATTAACTCTTTGCTGCCTGGAGCAGCCCACACTCATCAACAAATGCAGGACAAGACCACGAGGCTTGCTGACATCTCGTCCCAAGTGGGCCTCACCATTCACAAACAGAAAACAAAGACAATGAGGCTGAACGCAACCAGGGAGGAACCAGTCTTGCTTGCTGGGACCCCGTTGGAGGAGGTGGAGTCCTTCACCTATCTCGGGAGCATCATAGACAAAAAAGGCGGCACTGATGCAGATGTCAGAGCACGAATCGGTAAAGCCAGACCAGCCTTTCTCCAGTTGAAAAAAGTGTGGAGTTCCAGAGAGCTGTCACAACACACCAAAGTCCGGATTTTCAACTCCAATGTAAAAGCAGTTCTCCTATATGGAGCAGAGACTTGGAGATTGACAAAAACCACAGTCAACAGAGTACAGACCTTCATGAACAGTTGCCTTAGAAGAATTTTGAAAATCCACTGGCCAGAGAAGATCAGCAACGTCAGACTCTGGGAGAGAACAGAGCAGATAACAGCAGAGAATGAAATTGGGCGAAGAAGATGGGGATGGATCGGTCACAGTCTGAGAAAGCCAGCTTCCAGTATCACTAGGCAGGCATTGTCATGGAACCCCCAGGGAAAGAGGAAAAGAGGTAGGCCGAGAAACTCCTGGCGTCGAGACCTCCAAGCAGACATCAAGAGACTGGGAACCACCTGGAGTAGAATCGAAGGAGAAGCACAGGACAGGAGTTGCTGGAGTATGGGTCTCTCGTCGACGGCCTATACCCGGGTAGGGGTGACAGGCGTAAGTAAGTAAAGTAAGTGCCTGGAGCAGGTCGCTTTAAACTTGAAATGTTCACCCAGTTAGGGACTGTATATTAACTTTTTAATGTTTCTGTAACAATGATTTCCCGGCGTAGATAAGATAAGAAATACTAGTTTTAACTCATTCAGCCCCAACACACCACAGCAAGACATGGATGATTGAGCATGATAGTTCAAGGGTGGTGCCAGAATAGCTGGCGCCCATAGGCGCCAAGCTATTATGACACCACCCTTTAACCCATATCATACTGAGGCTAAAGCCTTCAAATTTGTACACTGCCATATATGCAAGCTACAGTATAGTACTTACAGATAAGGATATAGACCAATGACTTTAGTTTAAGGGTAGTACCAGAATAGCTTGGCGCCTAGAGGCGCCAAGCTATTTAGGCACTACCCTTGAACTATTTTAGTCAAACTTATTTCACACACTGGTGTATTCCGAATAATAAGGGTTAACTATCATGCTCGATCAGTCGCTAGAATTGTGGTACAGTCCTTCAGAGGGCAACTTCAAAATTTGGGGATTTCAGTCCTGGGGCAGAATGTGTTAAGAGATAAATCCTCTCACGTGATTGTGTTATATTATGTTCAAAACTGTAGAGTGTTTGACTCGAGAAGTTAAAAAAAATTGTAATTATTGTAATTGCTTTTAGCTAGCTGATACATCTTTTAATTTGAAATTTTGAATGCATGTAGGACCTTAGTTTGCACTGTATCTTAGTTGATGGTGTCACAGTGAAATAGTAATTGCCAGTGAATTTGTTTTGCGTAATACATGTGATGTTGGTGTTTGTATACACGTCATTTAGGTCATGATTTAAAATCTCTTTGTTACATCCGCTTCGGCGTAGTAATTGCAACTGTCTGTTTAGCATTTTGATGTAGCATACTCGAGTACATTTTCTCAGCCTATTGTATGCGTCCTTAAAAGCTAAATACTAAACCATCAGGACCCTTTAAATGTGAAACAGAGACGGAAAATGTTACCCGCGAGAGGCAGAGATCTTCATAAGACCTTGCAGTTGCGGGGGCTGATGAAGATCAGCGTCTCTTGCAATTATTTCCTGCAAATACGCACTATCTTATCTTGTAATTGAGGTGCTTTATGTGATCCACATGTACTTTGAGACAGACAATGTACGTTAATGTTAGACATACAATATACGTTAATTAACATGAAGCTAGTTGTAATGCGATTTATACTCTACAATTTGGAGTGACAGGGAAGGAGTAGATGGCATTGTCTTATAAACAATGCACGAAATGGATGGAACTGTGTAACCCAATGTGTGTACCTGATGTGCCCTATGAAGGCAAAATGACACCAAGTCCATTTTTGTGAAAAGCGAGATTGTCATTGCGATACCATGAACACCTTGCTTTTCACAAAATGGACTTGCTGTCGCCGTGCCTTCACAGGCCAGTGGCGGATTGCCTTGGCGCCTGGATAGGCACTAAGCTACTTAGGCACTGCGCTTGGGCTGTCAAGTCAGTTAACCCATATCATACTGAGGCTAAAAGCTTCAAATTTGTACACTGCCATATGCAAGCTACATCATTAGATAGTACTTACAGACAAGGATATGGACCAATGGCTTTAGTTCAAGGGTGGTGCCAAAATATCTGGCACTACCCTTGAACTATTTTAGTCAAACTTATTACACACTCTGTTGTATTCCGAATGATAAGGGTTAAGGTCGCCACAGTTGAAATAGACTGACATAGATCCTCATAAATGGCCGACTACCTCTGTGTGCCCACGTTTTCTTGGGGCTCTTTGTCTACGAGTTAACGACAACTCCGGTTTAGAAACGCAATCTAAAACCACTGGCAGTCGAGGGGGACACAATTGCAATTAGCCAACTTTATAATGGTGGACCCATCTCTCTAAATCACGTCGTGGCAATTAAAATCCCAAGTCGCTAAACCTGCCCTAAAGTGAGTGAACTGACAGTTTCTTGTTAAAGCTCTAGACGCCATTGAACGTGAAAACACAAAAACGCGTTCAGTCTGCCTAAGTTATAATTTATCAAGCAAAAGGAGTGGCCGTTTGAGACGGAAAACCGGTCCGTTTCACGCTCACACTGGCTGCCTCCCTCGATTCGCTATGCATGGTCATGCGTAGCGAATCAAAGGAGGTAGCCAGTGTGGTCCACGTTCAGTCAGTTGTGGCCCGGCTGTGTGGCCCGAAGCAATCTGCTTCATAGCAACATTTATTCAAGCGGCACTCTAGCTTTTGTTTAATGGCCTTTTTATGAAAACAGCCTGCTTCAGTAATGTCAGAAACAGATGCATAATCATTTAAACATTTGATTTTAAACTGATGTTCAGCCCGTCTATATTTGCCGGAAACGGGACCGTTGTTACCCGACCGACATGGGCGTTTAACGTAACAGACGACAGACAGACCTGGCTACATTGGGAGATGGATCGACCGTGAGTGTTCAAGGTACCTCAGTGCTTTACTTGACGCCCTTCTTTTCGGGTCGGGCACTACACTGTTGAATTATCATGGCCGACCTTTTCCAACCGGCGTCGGTTAGACGATGAGAGCGCATTCCAAAATCTCAGAAAATATAGCATCACTCCGTTCAGACTCAAACAATTTCATCAAGTGACGAGAAAGACCCAGTCAGCAAGAGATCCTCGGGCCGATGTCGGCCGTGGTAGGTCCGTGCGCGGGCCCACCACGGCCGACATCAGCCCCATGATGCTTTGCTTAATCAAATAAGTGTAAGTGCGGGAACGCCGAAGAACAAAGCAATGCAGCGCCCGTTACTGGTTCAAAATGAATATCGGATATTCTGTGTCCTAAACAAGTCCGACCGAGGTTTACTGACACATCTTTTAATTTATTATCTGATTGTTCGTAAAGGTTTAGATTAAACTGACCGCCTGTACTGCTTTCTTGAGCGCACAATTACATTAAATATTTACACATCTCTCTCTCTCTCTCTCTCACTGACACACTCTCTGTGTGTCTCTATCACTCTCTCTCTCTCTCCCTCCTCCCCCTTGACACCAGAGGCAGTTAGTTTCTCAGTGACCCACTTCGTATGATAATCTATCGTGGCATACGGCTTATGTGAGCGAATATAAGGCAAAACACAAACATAATATCTGACCTTTTGACCTTCATGTAACATATCTCACTTGAGACAGAAAGAGAGCGATTAATTATCACATGGTATTAACTTAATTTGAAATTAAGTATTAATAATTCTGTTTGGTGCATGACTTCCCGCAGTGCCGTTGACGAAGTCTGTGCCATACACTAAGGAGGACATTGGTGACCTGCTCCCACAAAAGGGAACATAAGTCGGAAATTTTGAGTTTTGAGATATTTACATAATTACAATCTACAAGCAAAACAAATTAACTTGATGCAAAAACTATTGTTGTAGACCTGTTATTAAGCCAGAAACATGCATTTAAAGTTGATCACTCGAACTGACCCAAGATGACCCCCTGCACACGTTTCGGCCTGTAGCTCCATTTGGCTGAAAGCGACTTAAGGTACCTTTTGTGGGAGCAGGTGTCATATTAGTAAGCTCAGATTCAGTGTCGTTAACCCATCAAATCAGCCCTGACGCACTACAGCAGGAGATGGGTCGACCATGATAATTCAAGGGTAGTGCCATATTAGCTTGGCGCCTGTCGGCGCCAAGCTAATCTGGCACTACCCTTGAATTATCATGGTCGAGCCCTCTCCTGCAACAAGTGCATAGTCGTTAGATGACGCCTCCCAAATTTCGGAAATACGTGCGTCGGGCTGAATGAGTTATACGGTTTAACCCCCTTCGCTGCCAGTGATCACGAATTTCGCGTCTCGGTGAAACCACTGCACACTGACGGACATTTGCGTGAAGATAACAGATCTATGTAAAAGTGACAAAAATATGCGTGATGAAGAGGGCACAGGACTGACGAGAGACATAAATCAGTCCTCATGAGCCCCGGCGACTGGCTGGGCTCATGAGGGTTTATGTCTCTTCTGCAGTTGGGTAGCTTTCGCCATGAACCGGAAGTTTAGAGGAGTTCAAATTAATAGCGTGGCGTCAAGAGAGTCATGACTTTATGCAAGCCACCATTGTAATCAAGTCTGCAAATGACAGATTTTGTAAGTGGATTTTTTCCCCACCTGTTAGCAGTCGTTAGGCTGACATCGGATCCTTGAAATTGTAAACTGTGTGTGTGTGTGTGCGCGCGTTTGTGCGTGCGTCAGCGCGTGCGTCCATGTTTGTGAGTGTGCGTATGTGTATGTGGCGTGCGTGTTCAAAGCGTGATTATTGACAACTTTTTTTTCAATTTAAATGTTTTATACCAAGCAGGTTTATTATAACACATCCGAGGATCACAAGTTTCGGTGGGCAAAATATTTCAGTCGCCAAATGATCATAAGCAAACGTTCCCTCTTTGGTTCTTACGGGGAAGGACAAATGCTTCAGTTTCCATGGGAAAATGGCATTGCCGTTGGCCGCGAGCTATTAAACTTAACTCTCTCTCTCTCTCTCTGCCCATTGTGTTTGATATATCGACTGTAATTAACTCAAGGGTAGTGCTTAATTAGCTTGGCGCCTTAGGCGCCAAGCTAATCAAGCACTGCCCTTGAGCCAACACGGTCGATTTGTGTATGACGTGAAAGTCGAAAGTAGTAATAGGAGACGATTTAAGACGTGAACCACGCTTGACTGTGAACCTGAAGGGAAAGGCCGCTATGAAATTCAGACGGAAGGAATGTGGGATAAGGTGAAGCTGTGACTTGGGAATGAGGAAAAATGGTTTTAGTCAGAAAAATGTGCGTTATTCATTGAAACGTTAAAAGGAATACCTGGCGAAGGTGGCTGACTCAGGTTGCCTGTGAGTAGAGATGAAAAGAGTGTTTTCTGTTAGACGGAAATATGAGAAGAAATGAGGGGGTGGTGTGGGATGTTGGAGGGCCCAGAATCCGGGATTTCTGCCGAGTGAAGCGTAATATTTTAATACTGTATAAATTTATATATTTATTTGTTTAGTATATATTTATTTATTTGTTTGTTTATTATTTATTTGACTTAGGTTTGTCCTGAATCCGCAGGCAAAAACATTTCTTGATGTAGTCATTGATCATCATCGCATGCTAGCCATTACAATGTGTACTATAAGTTTTCAGCGCAGCTACAACGCTGGCCTTTTAACTTAACAACCGTCAGTTTCAGGAAATTTTGCCTGAATGTGGCGATCCTAGGAATGTTAAGCCCATTAACGCGAACAACAATAGGCTAAATCTGAAAAATAGCCTGTCCCGTTAAAATTCGTCCGCCTCGGGCTTATTACACACTGGCCTCTCCCGCTGACTCCTTCGTATCTCTGATAGGTGATTTTATAACCCCTTTACTACCGGAACTCAACGAACAACACCTCAGTGCAAGAGGCGTGGATCCTCATGAGCCCCCGCAAATGCATTTGCGGTGGCTCATGAGGATCAGTGACGCTTGCTGAGCTCATTGTTTGCCTCAGGCTGATAGGGTTAGCCGGCAGTAAATCTGTGTTGGCACAAGAGACAGCATGTCCAGCGGCTGGCTGAGAAGGGGTTAAATATAGGTCAGTGAGTTGACTGTGGAAGTAAAAGGGTTAGTTTTAAGGAGAGTTTGAACTGACGTTTAGCCGAGGCGGTGAGACAAAAACGCTACCAACAGGCTGATGGTATTAAATATGTCTTCATCAGCTTCAGCAATTTGAGGTTTCACCGCCAAATATTTCACCAGTTTGCGGAACGTGGATAAATTCGACGAGCAAGAGGCATAGGCCCTCATGAGCCCCCGCAGTCGCGGGGGCTCATGAGGGTCTATGCCTCTTGCATTTGGATATGTGTTGGCTGTGTCACGTCAGAGAAAGGGTTCAGCTGAATGAAGTTCTGAGCATACTGAAACATTTTATTCATTGTTCGGCCGAGTTTTCCTGGTGCAGTAAAACATGAAATACGCTTTGATGGCAAATAGGCGAAACCAACGTTGCCTAAGATGTACGGATCAAAGCAGCACAGTGGTTTCATTTTGAATCGGGGAAATATTACTACTGCCTCGGTAAAAGTAAAATCCATGAGCAAAACAGGCCAAGTTTCACCCCCCCCCCCCCCCCAAAAAAAAAAAAAAAAAAAAGTTATGCATTAATCCAAAAGGTTTTTGCATGTGTTTTTTCTTCAAAATCTCGCTCTCTCTCCCCCACCTTATCCTTACAAATAAAGGTTCAGTTCATATCTCTCTCTCTCTCTCTCTCTCTCTCTCTCTCTCTCTCTCTCTCTCTCTCTCTCACTCACACACACACACACACACACACACACACACACACACACACACACACACACGCACGCACACACACACACACACACACACACACACACACGCACGCACGCACACACACACGCGCACGCACACACACACACACACTGGTACACACGGGCACACACTGGCACTGCACACACACACAAACACACGAACGCATTGGGATACCCGCACGCAGCGCTTGCACACACACACGCACACATATGCCGCATTACCGACCACCACAATATAATGCATTAAGTCCATGTAGTAAATTAAATGTAATTTCATCGCAAACTTGGCCCATATGCCACTTTGGTATGGCTTTGCCATTTTAGGTAGCAAATTCCTCCAGGACAATAGTTGTCGCAGGCGGAAAGCCCGGAGACCGCCTCATCAGATGGCATTGGGACCGATTTCTGCTTGCAAGAAGCATAGATTCTCATGAGCCCCTGCGACTACAGGGGCGCTCATAAGGATCTACGCCTCTTGCAGATGGAAGAGGTGCTGGTTTGGCTGGTAGGGGCTGACTGGAATGCAATTACATGTTGCCATGGATATGCCATTTTTGAACAGCCATTATTCTGTCCTATCGCAAATTTCAGCAATCTCTCCCACGGTACTGTACAGAGTTTAGCAATTAACTTCAGTTGACATTTTAGAAGGCGGCATCAACAGCTATTAAAGCCTTTGTGCAGTTTTGCCGTGGTCGGGCAAATTTTGAATGCAGAAATCTGTTACAGAAATCTGATGCGTAAAATGGTGTGTGTGTGTGTGTGTGTGTGTGGTGTGTGAGACAGAGACAGAGATGTAGTAACCTATTTCCTGAAACCAGATCGGAAAGCGTATTCTGTTACTTTCAAAGCAAACGTAACCGTACACTTGATCACCAGTTAACCCCTTCATGCGTGTGTGCCTGTATGCACGAGGGGGTTAAACCCCATAAAATAAGGAAGGTACAGACGTATAAGGCTATAAGGGAGGTGGTACATGCGTATAAAAAATGATACAAAACGTTTTTCATCTCGGTGAGTCATCATTCTACGCAGGCATTTATGACAACCCCCCAAATGTTTCGTGAGTCAATCCAAATCGTGGGGATTTTTTGCCCATGATGCATTTTATAAATGTCGTCGACTTCTCCCTGATGACATTTTCTCAATTTTCAGGACGCTGAGGCGACGGACTTTTGCCAGCAAGAAGCATTGTTTCTTATGAGCCCCTGCAGTCTGCATGGGCTCATGAGAATCTATCCTTCTTGCAGGCCGTTCGGGTTGGATGAAGCGGCTGAATGGACCATTTTCTGACAGATTTTGAAATGTGTCTTCCATTGTTTGGCTTTAATGTACAGCGTTGTGATCGCCATTTTCGCTGTGGGGCTGTTATAGCTTTTAACTGTCCGCACCTGACGTGCTATTATGAACTTTTGAAGTAGACCTTTTTTTTTCTTTTTTTTTTCTTTTTTTTTTTTCTTTTTCTTTTTTTCTTTTTTAATTTTTGTGCATGCTACGTCTGAAGCTGGTTATGAAAATAGTAATTTACATAGAAGTTCTGGTCGGAACCCACGAAGAAGTGTTGTTATATGCCACTTTCTTTCTGACCTTTTGAGAAACGAGGTCGACCGTAGATTGGTAGCAACATCGACTGTAACAGTCGCTGTGGAAGTGCGCACATGCTATTTTGTTATAAGTTTCCCCAAATGTTCAAGTTGCTTGGTGGAGGTAGGGGTCGGTGGAAGAGCACAACCAAAAATGATATCTTTGTCGTCATTAAAACCCCCACCCGGGTCTGCCCTGGGGGACTTGGGTGGGGTTAGGTATTTTTTAGTTCCCAGGGTCACCCTGGTCAGCCCCACAGGGTGGGTTTTTCTCTCTATTCTGGGGCATATGTTTCTGTCTACCCTTTGTCCATTCACCTGTATTTGCCTTTTTAAAACTCTCCCTACTGTCGGCACTGCCTGTAGCTCTTGATATTGGATGTGTGTTGCTAAATGGTCTTAGCTTTATTTAGGCCCCATGTGTTAGGTTTATTTAATGTATTTGACCGGCTGGCGACATACATTCAATGTTCTGTTTATTTATTTTTTTTCACAAGCAGTGCAGGCACGTCCTGAGAAAGCCTTGTTGCTGTCGGGACGTTAAGCAATGTACAATCAATCGTCATTAAAATGGTGGGAACGAGACATATTTTTATTTTTTATGGAGCAGCGGTCCGTTTTGAGTGCCATCTAGGGGTTGTCAGAAACTTGTGGCAGAAATATAGCAGTTATTAATCCGATGCAGTCTTACCTTTTTTCACGCGCAGTTTTACAGTCTCCGGTCTCAGCCAGTTCTTCCGTTTGCAGGAGGCATAGATTTTATTGAGACCCTGCAGCCGCATGGTCTCATGAGAATCTATGCCTCTTGATGGCAGCAGAGATCACCCCCCTTACACATCATCAGATAGATGAATAATTATGCCAGGTTGCGTTTTCCACGGTTTTAGAAAACTTTTTAAATCTATAACTAACCGTCTTTGGAAAGAGAGGAATGAGTGTGAGGGGTGGGAGTTGGGATATGATGGGATTCGTGCGCTTTGTTTTGACTCATTCGAGACCTGCCACTTACGGATACGCCACGTCTCGAATAAGTCAACACTAGCAGGTGCGCATACTGTATAATTATAAACACCTTTTGGTTGTTGTCGTTGACCTTTTTGTCTCACGTGCGAAGCAAAAGTGAGTATATGTTTTGGGCCAGTGGTCGTCCGTCCGTCGTCCGTCCGCCGTCGTCGGTGGTAAACTTTAACATTGGCATTTTCTCGGAGACTATTCAAGCCACATTCTTCAAACTTTCCCCAAGGATACTTTGTGGTAAGACCTTTCTAAAAATACCAGTTTGAGTGACCTCTCACAAAGGTCAAGGTCACAGGGGATCAGGAAATAGGTAAAACATTAGCTATATTTTGACATAATTTATTTTTTTCTCAAATACTACTCACAACTTTAAACCCAAACTTGGTACAAAGATACCTGACGACAAGACCTTTAAACCCAAACTTGGTACAAAGATGCCTGACGATAAGACCTTTCTATACGTACTAATTTGGTTGATCCCTCGGCAAGGTCAATCATCACAAGAGCTCAGGAAATAGGTGAAAAATGGCCATATTTTGACAAAAGATGTTTTTTTTCTCAAATACTATTCACAACTTCAAACCCAAACCTGGTACAGAGATACCTGATGGTAAGACCTATCTATGCTTACTAATTTGGATGACCCCTCAGAAAAGTCAAGGGTCACGATAGCTCAGGAAATAGGTCTAAAATAGCCATATTTTGACAAAAGATGTTTTTTCTCAAATACTATTCACAACTTCAAACCCAAATTTGGTACAGAGATACCTGATGGTAATGAAGCTCAAGCTAAAGAAAAGCCGCACAGAGATAACAAGAAGACAGCGCTATAATGTAGGCCTCCTGAGAGAAACTGGAGTTAGAGAAGAGTTCAAACTGGTGCTGTCCAACCGGTTTCAAGCGCTACAGGAGCTAGTAAATGAAGAGGAGGCGGTCACCACAGAGCAGCAGTGGAAGGCAGTTAGAGAGGCGCTGAACTCAACCTGCAAAGACACTGTAGGGTTCAGAAAACACCACCACAAGGACTGGCTGTCGGCACAGACCTTGAAGAAGATAGAAGCGAGGAAGCAGAAGAAAGCAGCGGTCAACAACAGTCGCACGAGAGCAGCCAAAGTAAGGGCACAGGGGGAATACTCGGAAGCCAACCGCGAGGTGAAGAGGAGTATCAGGGCAGACAAGAGGGCCTACACAGACAGCCTGGCAGCAGAGGCAGAAAAGGCAGCAGGCAGCGGCAACATGAAACAGCTCTACGACATTACCAGAAGATTGTCGGGTAAGTATGGCCATACAGAAAGACCAGTAAAAGACAAAGAAGGCAAGCCTATTGCAGACAGAGCAGACCAACTCGACAGATGGGCCGAGTATTTTGAAGAGTTACTGAACAGACCTCGCCCATCCGACCCCCTGACATCCAGCCGGCAGAGACCGACCTACCCATCAGCTGTGACAGACCCAGCCGGGAAGAGATCAGAAAAGCAGTGGCATTTTTGAAGAATGGCAAAGCAGCAGGGCCAGATGGCATCCCAGCGGAGTCTCTGAAAGCAGACCTAGAGACAACAGTGGAGATGCTGTACCCACTGTTTGGAAAGATCTGGGAAGAGGAGGTGATGCCAGCTGACTGGAAGGAGGGGTACCTAATCAAGCTTCCCAAGAAAGGCGACCTCAGCAAGTGTTCCAACTACAGAGGAATCACCTTGCTGTCCGTACCAGGAAAGGTCTTCAACAGGATCATCCTAGAGAGAATGAAGAACTCCGTTGACCCCCAGCTGAGAGACCAGCAAGCAGGATTCAGGAAGAACCGATCATGTACAGACCAGATTCGCCACTCTCCGCATCATCGTGGAACAGTCTCTGGAGTGGAGCTCCCCGCTGTACGTCAACTTTGTGGATTATGAGAAAGCATTTGACAGCGTGACGGAGAGACTCTGTGGAAACTCCTACGACACTACAGTGTACCCACAAAGCTCGTCCGCCTGATCAAGAGCAGCTATGATGGCATGACATGTCGCGTGATCCACGAAGGGCAGTTCACCAGAGAGCTCCAGGTCAGAACTGGTGTCAGGCAGGGGTGTCTGCTGTCTCCGTTCCTCTTCCTACTGGCCATAGACTGGGTCATGAAGATGACCACAGAGCACAGACGAAGTGGAATACAGTGGACCCTGTGGACACAGCTTGACGACCTCGATTTTGCAGACGACTTGGCATTACTGTCCCACACTCATCAACAAATGCAGGACAAGACCACGAGGCTTGCTGACATCTCGTCCCAAGTGGGCCTCACCATTCACAAACAGAAAACAAAGACAATGAGGCTGAACGCAACCAGGGAAGAACCAGTCTTGCTTGCTGGCACCCCGTTGGAGGAGGTTGAGTCCTTCACCTATCTCGGGAGCATCATAGACAAAAAAGGCGGCACTGATGCAGATGTCAGAGCACGAATCGGTAAAGCCAGAGCAGCCTTTCTCCAGTTGAAAAAAGTGTGGAGTTCCAGAGAGCTGTCACAACACACCAAAGTCCGGATTTTCAACTCCAATGTAAAAGCAGTTCTCCTATATGGAGCAGAGACATGGAGATTGACAAAAACCACAGTCAACAGAGTACAGACCTTCATGAACAGTTGCCTTAGAAGAATTTTGAAAATCCACTGGCCAGAGAAGATCAGCAACGTCAGACTCTGGGAGAGAACAGAGCAGATAACAGCAGAGAATGAAATTGGGCGAAGAAGATGGGGATGGATCGGTCACAGTCTGAGAAAGCCAGCTTCCAGTATCACTAGGCAGGCATTGTCATGGAACCCCCAGGGAAAGAGGAAAAGAGGTAGGCCGAGAAACTCCTGGCGTCGAGACCTCCAAGCAGACATCAAGAGACTGGGAACCACCTGGAGTAGAATCGAAGGAAAAGCACAGGACAGGAGTTGCTGGAGGTCTCTCGTCGACGGCCTATACCCGGGTAGGGGTGACAGGCATAAGTAAGTAAGTAATACCTGATGGTAAGACCTATATATGCATACTAATTTAGATGATCCCTTGGAAAGGTCAAGGGGCACAAGAGGCTGGCAGATGTGTGTAAAATGCTGATTTTTGATAAAATTGTAGGTATTCCCAAATTTTTGCAACTTTTTCAACCACATTTGGTACAAAGATAGCTGATGATAAGACCTTCCTATGCATACTAATTTAGTCGACTCATCACAAAGGTCAAGGGTCACGGGGATTGACAGATGTATGAAAAATGCTTAGATTTTCAGAAAACATGGATTTTGCTGCTGCAGAAGCCAGCCCTTGTCACAAAGGTCACACATATGTAAATTGGTCATACACGTGAGCCGTAATGGCTTTGCCTTTCTTGTTTGTTTCTGTATGTGGTAAACAAATGTTGTGTATGCATCACCTAGTCTGAGAATATAATAAATGATATCGGTGCTGTCTACATGCGTATTATATCGATAGAGTTTTATATGTACGCAGACTGATATAGCCTGCCGTTTGTTGTAAACATGTCATTGTTGGAATACATGAAAGAAAACGACGGACATGATTTGTTACACACTACCCTTGCCCCCTCCCACCGCCGTTTGCTTGTTCAGGTGTACTCACAGTCACAGTTCATAATGTGCATAAGTTGTACGACTTCTAAATTGTACTTACTTAATTACTTACGCCTGTCACCCCTTCCAGTGTATAGGTCGTTGACGAGAGACCTCCAGCGACTCCTGTCCTGTGCTTCTTCTTCGATTTTACTCCAGGTAGTTCCCAGTCTCTTGATGTCTGCTTGGAGGTCTCGACGCCAGGTGTTTCTCGGCCTGCCTCTTTTCCTCGTTCCCTGGGGGTTCCATGACAATGCCTGCCTAGTGATACTGGAAACTGGCTTTCTCAGACTGTGACCAATCCATCCCCATCTTCTTCATCCAATTTCATTCTCAGCTGTTATATGCTCTGTTCTCTCCCAGAGTCAGACCTTGCTGATCTTCTCTGGCCAGTGGATTTTCAAGATTCTTCTAAGGCAACTGTTTATGAAGATCTGTACTCTGTTGACTATGGTTTTTGTCAACCTACAAGTCTCTGCTCCATATAGGAGAACAGCTTTTACGTTTGTTCTAAATTGTACACATGAAGTAAAAAATAACCGTAAAGTAAAAGCGTAACTTTAATTTTATTCTTCAAATAATCGTGATCTTAGCCACATATTTTTGAATTTAGAGATAGGACCTCAGGCTTTGATTTATGGCCATTTTGCCCAATTTTTACCAAACTGAACAGTGGTGGTCGGTGGTGGGGAAGGTGGTATTTATGGGAAAAATGACATCTGCGTATCATTAAACATATATTTTTTGTTGAAACGCATTAAAGATACAGACTTGTTTAGCGTCAGCGGTGGGACATATGTCGATCATGTTAACTCGTGTACCGATGGTAGGTCAAAGGTAATGTCTGATTAGCAGGGTGTATAAAGGCGCCAAGCTAATCAGACATTATATTTGAGCTTTCACGGTCGATCCTTTTCCATGTCATGTACTAAACGATTCTAGAACTCTACTTCATTCGCGTTCACCAGTAAAAGAGATTAATTATTCGTTTCGATGAAACTTAATATATACACCGGGTTGTTTTATGCATGCTCACACACGACGCTTATGTTTTATCAGGTTGTGCATATTGCATTATTATACATGTATGCAGTCAATACGTGTTTGTTTAACCCATTCAGCCCTGACACACTACAGCAGGAGATGGGTCGACCATGATAATTCAAGGGTAGTGCCAGATTAGCTTGGCGCCGACAGCTAATCTGGCACTGCCCTTGAATTATCATGGTCGATCCATCTCCTGCAACTGGTGCATACTTATCCAAAATTTGAGAAATACGGTCGTCGGGCTGAATGAGTTAAACAGTGTTCGTCTCACAGTTTGCATTATCAGACTTAAGTGATAATCGACCTTTTTGGATCTTGTCGAACCGGCCCAGTTTTGCGTTTTGCCTGCGTCAAAATACAACAGAATTAAAGGCGAGCATTTTTTTTCCTCCGCGTGAACGCAAATTTAACTGTAGTATTGTATCAAATTGACGTGGCTGGCGCCTTTGAAAAGGACTAGTCCGTCCGGCTTATGAATCATGTCCTGCATGTGGCGTAGAGGTCTGAAGACTACAGTGATGAGAAATAAGACATCACTCCCATCACAGTAGGATGAGATGTGTAAGGGGATCGGGCGGGGAAGGGAGGGGGTGGGGGCGCAGATGAAGAGAGAGGTTTTGGGCTCACGTGTGATTGCAAATGTCAGTCTGTGTACTGAGCCAGCCGTCCGTCGTCCGTGGTAAACTTTAACGTTTGCATTTTCTTGGAGACTATTCAAGCCACAGTCTTGAAGCTTGGTCCAGTGATCCTTTGTGGCAAGACCATTCTAAGCATGAAAATTTTAGTGACCTCTCTCAAAGGTCATTTTTTTTTTATAAAATGTCATGCTTTTTTCATCTTCAGACACAGACTTGGTATACAGATACCTGATGGTAAGACCTTCCTGTGTGCACTATTTTGGGTGACCGCCCGGAAAAGTGAAGGGTCACGAGATTGGCACATGTGTGAAAAATGCCAAATTTTGATACAATTTCAGCTTTTATCATCGTTTTTGCCAACTGTCCAATCACATTTGGCACAAATTGTGACGAGACCTTCCTATGCATACTAAATTGTTTGACCCTTCGCAAAGGTCAAAAGTCACAGGAGATGGACAAATATGTGAAAATGCATTAATTTAGGAAACGTGGAGTTCACAGGTACAAAAGCCAACCCTTTACTTAGTGTGACACTTGAACGCTGCTTATTTCATTGGCCTATGGGAAAGGTCAAGGTCACAAAGGTCAGATTAATTATGTGAATCATTTATGCACCTGAGCCATAATGTTCAACTTTGTTGTTGTTTTTCTTCTTCTTTTTCGTATTAATTCACTGTTTGTACTGGGCTACGTCTGTGAGTAGACTGTTTTAAGAGTTAGTCACTTCACAGTTTGAGTGTAAGGGCTGTTTGGTCACTCGATCTTTAGAGAGCAACTGTATACTGTAATTCGAAACCCAGATAACTTTTTTTCTTAGAAGAAACACAGACGTAAATGTTGGTTGAAAATTGCAAGAAACCCAACGAGTCCTTTTATCTTCGACACTGACGCTAATTTACGTTTATTGAAGACAGTACAATGTAGTAAGATTTCTAATTTACCGCAGACTGAGAAGTGATCATTGTAGACCAATGAAATTTTACCTGTCGGCCTCTCATACCAGAAATATCTCGAGTTTAAGTTTGGGCACGTTTCTTTTACATGCATTTTGTGTAGTGCAGTTGATACCGTGGCCCAGTTTGAGATTGCCTGCATACTCGACTACATCATGTTACGGACACAAATTCTTTTGATTTACAATTCGTTTACTGTTGCTGGTTAGTAAAGTTGATAGATTGGTCCTGTCCCCAATAGCGTAACTACTTCGGCCCCACGACGGCCGCAGTGGGCCCGCGCACATCCGTGCGCGGGCCCACTGAGGCTGTCGTGGACCCGAAGACCTTTGCTTCCTGGGGTTTGCAAGTGTTTGCTCTATATATTTAATGGGCCGAACAACAACAATAACAACAATAAAATGTCTGCACAACTTTTCTCTCGCAGATCCATACTCTTCAGATTGTTTTTGTCGTAGCAACATGAGTTCTAATCAAACACGCTTAGGCTGTCGCATGTTTCATTTTGCACTAAAATCTAACTGTAACGCGAGATCAGTCGCTTAGCTGTCATAGTCGATCCGTCTCCCACATTGTTCCCCTCAGTTTTAGTGAAAGAGGCACAGTTGATTACAGCGACCTGCTCCAAGGTAGCTAGGACTTTGATTGCTAACATTTGGCCGACACAACGGATTTTCAATGGTGTGTTGACTTGGCTAAGACTTTGCCACCCTTCTTTTAACCCACATCATACTGAAGCTAAAAGCTTCAAATTTGTTTACTGCCATATGCAAGCTGCATTATAGTACTTGCAGATAAGGATATAGACCAATGGCTTTAGTTCAAGGGTGGTGCCAGAATAGCTTGGCGCTTCGGAGGCGCCAAGCTATTCTGGCACTACCGTTGAACTATTTCAGTCAAACTTATTTCACACACTGGTGTATTCCGAATGATAAGCGTTATTAACCCACGTGTATAGATTTTTTTTTTCACCTTCTCTTTGTGCGGGAGTCGATGGAACTGTCTTGCATACAAAGGAGAACAAGAGAAGTAGAGCAGAAACTACGTATTTCATTTTACGACATTCAGACTTCATTAACTCATTCTACCCCAGACACACCACAGCAGGATAAGGATCCACCATGATAGTTCAAGGGTGGTGCCAGAATAGCTTGGCGCTTAGAGGTGCCAATTGCTATTCTGGCACTACCGTTGAACTATTTCAGTCAAACTTATTTCACACACTGGTGTATTCCGAATGATAAGCGTTATTAACCCACGTGTATAGATAGATTTTTTTTTCACCTTCTCTTTGTGCGGGAGTCGATGGAACTGTCTTGCATACAAAGGAGAACAAGAGCGGAAGTAGAGCAGAAACGTATTTCATTTCACGACATTCAGACTTCATTAACTCATTCTACCCCAGACACACCACAGCAGGATAAGGATCCACCATGATAGTTCAAGGGTGATGCCAGAATAGCTTGGCGCCTACGGGCGCCAAGCTATTCTGGCATCACCCTTGAACTATCATGGTCGATCTGTGTCCTGCACTGCAATGCAGTCTTGAGAGGACAGGGGCATGGGGTAGAATGAGATAAGTTATGTTGGCCCTTTAGTCCAAGGGAGCCGCCTACAGTGTGAACTAAGAACTCTTTGTTACGCAGAGCAGGTCGCTTTAACCCATATCATACTGATGCTAAACGCTTCAAATTTGCACACTGCCATAGGCGGCAAGCTATTCTGGCACTACCCTTGAACTATTTTAGTCAAACTTATTTCACACACTGGTGTATTTTGAATAATAAGGATTAACCTATTCAGCGCTGACACGCAACAGCAAGACATGGATCGACCGTGATAGTGAAAGGGTGATGCGGAAATAGCTTGCGCCAAGCTGTTTCAGCACCACTCCTTAATTGTCAGGATCGGTCTAGCTGGATGAGAGGTAATGTAGCCTTCAGAGGACAACTCGGCCCAAATGTGGGAAGATTGATCATAGGGCGCGCGCTGATTAATATGCATTTGGCATGCTCACCTTCGCCGCCTATACAGGCGACAAACGTCATGGTTACTGAAGCTGGCATTTTCCAATAAAATCAATGGCTCACAATACGACAATGAACACTGCCTTCTCGCGACTGGGGATCAAAGCGTTTCCGACAGCTCACTGACGTAGAAAGTGCATGTCTTTTCAGGAAACGTTGAACGCCGTAGTCCATTCCCTACTCCACGAGGCATAGATTCTCAAGTGCCCCAACAGTGACAGCGGCTCTGTGCCGGGTGCTAGTTGGGACAGTTTCATTTATATCACATAAAAGAAATCAGCCCGGAAACCTGGCAGACCATATTCCACACAGTCACTTCTTTCTGCAGAAGGCATAGATTCGTATTAACCCCTGCAGCCGCATGTTCTCATGAGAATCTACGCCTCATGCCGGGGAGACTCGGTCACATTTAAACAGCTGAACCTGTTTTAACGAACACTCTTGGGAGAGATCACGTGTCATTAAAGTACCATTAAGCGTAAATTTGAACACACATTTCAGCACCATTTGTGTTTGTTATGCCTTGTCGACACACCTACAGCAGATGGGACACGCAGCAAAAACACACGCGTAATCGCACTTACTTATTCTGCCCAGCCGTTAGGTTGTCAATCTATTTTTAGCTGTATCTCGTACTGAAAGCGTTGTATTTATAGATCGGAGTAGAGTCATTGTCAAATTACTTGATATCAACACGTGCTGAACTGGATTGTCCTGTGTCTAAATAAACCATATCTAGACCTGTGTGTAGCGTTTCGTGAACAGTTGTAGCGAGCCTTCCAAGACCACCATTTAGGTGGCTGTCGGCCACTTAACAGATGCACAGATGCAGAGGCGGATGGCTTGACCATGATAATTCAAGGGTAGTGCCAGATTAGCTTGGCGCCTTAGGCGCCAAGCTAATCTGGCACTACCCTTGAACTATCATGGTCAAGCCATCTCCTACAACTGAATACATAGTCGATAGGCAACACCTCAAAAATTTGAGAAATGGAACCTTGGGGCTGAAAGGGTTAATGACTGTTGGCACTTTGCCTTTTAAGACTTCTTTGAGAGAATATCTGTCTTTTAAGACTACATCATTTTTGCAATTGCAAAAAAAGATGGTTTTTCAAAAGAGGTTCTGCTGTGTCAGCTAGATGAAATCAGCGTGCGACTGCGTCTACTGAGCGTCCGTGACCGCGATCAGGCTCTGTCGATTTGAGGAACACGGACGTAAATGTGGCCAGCAAGAGACGGTGATTTGCAAGAGCCCCCCGCACAGTGTGGACTCGCAAGGATTGCCGCAACGCCAATCCTTTGCGAGATCACCTCTCTCTCTCTCACCTCGCACCTCTCTCTTCAAAAACTGGAGTTGACTTGTCAAAAAGAGGCGTAGGTCCATACTAACCCCCTGTCTTTTACCATGTCCCCGTCGCCTGCTATGGGTATATTAGGATCTGTGCGGCTTGTAGATGGTTTGAATTTTCTGCAGGCGCTCGGGAATAATGCGTTGCTTGAGGCGTAGATCCATATTAGCCAACCCGCAGCATGCGTTGGGCTCATGAGGATCTGTGCACTGGGGTTGATTTCTCTGCAGGAAATGTGGAATAATGCGTTAATTTACGACGCAAACAAACGGGAATTTTGCGAGAAAAAGTCAAACTCTCTGCACTGGTTCACACCTTTATGAGAAGAATACAGATAGGAGTTGTCATGGCTACTGTATGGTATTGATTTTTGCAGAGGCTTCTCATAACAATACAGATGGAAGGAAAGAAAGGTTGTTTTTTGTTTTGTTTTGTTTTGTTTTTTAAATATAACAAAATCAAACTGTTTGCACCAGTTAACATCTATAGTGTACAAGATTATGCCAAGTGTAACAGTGCATATCTGTATAAACAACTGAAATCTTAAAAAACAAAACAAAACACGTGTGAATGTAATTCAGTGTGATTGTTTAGTTAATCTCCTCCCCCACCCCTTCACCCCCTCCCCCACCACACACACACACTCTCTCTCTCACACACACACACACACACACACACTGACACACACACACACACACACACACACACACACACACACCCACACACACACACACACGCCTACTCCCCATACGCCCCCACCCGGGTCTGCCCTGGGGGACTTGGGTGGGGTTAGGTACTTTTTAGTTCCCAGGGTCACCCTGGTCAGCCCCACAGGGTGAGTTTTCCTCTCTATTCTGGGGCATGTGTTTCTGTCTACCCGAGATCCATTCACCTGTATTTGCCTTTTTAAAACTCTCCCTACTGTCTGCACTGCCTGTAGCTCTTGATATTGGATGTGTGTTGTTAAATGGTCTTAGCTTTATTTAGGCCCCATGTTTTAGGTTTATTTAACGTATTTGACCGGCTGGCGACATACATTCAATGTTCTGTTTAGTTTTGTTTTTTTTCACAAGCAGTGCAGGCACGTCCTGAGAAAGCCTTGTTGCTGTCGGGACGTTAAGCAATGTACAATCAATTACTCCCCATACGACTAGGAAATTTCATACGCCATAGAGTTGGTGTACAATATTAATTGATTTTATGACCATGTTTTAGATCAAATTACATGATTTGTTTGTCAGGGTAAACAAAGTGCGTTTGTATTTCGGTGTAACTGGAAAGCGTATCTGACATGACGTTTTCCAGTTATGTCGACGATTTGGCTTTGACTTAAAGAAACAAAACAAAACACTTGAGAATGTGGGAGAGATTTTGCAAACAATTGCAAATGGCTGGGTGGTAGGGGGAGTGGGGGGGGGGGGGGGTTACGAAACAATCAGATTGTCGCTAATCTGCTTGTGTGTTGTGTGTGCATGAAGCACGCGGAGACATTTTGGTTTATTTACTTTGTTTTCTACTCTTCGACTTGGTCAGATTGCTTCTTTTAACCCATTCAGCCCTGACGCACTACAACAGGAGATGGGTCGACCATCATAATTCAAGGGTAGTGCCAGATTAGCTTGGCGCCTGTCGGCGCCAGGCTAATCTGGCACTGCCTTTGAATTATAATTTTCGATCCATCTCCTGCAACTGGAGCATAGTCATTAGATGACGCCTTCAAAATCTGGGAAATGCGGCCGTCGGGCTGAATGAGTTAATCTGTTAATCTGCACTTTTGGTAATACACACATGCTGTCGTGATGCACTCGATATTTAATTTGAATCATGTACGCTGAACATGTAAACATCTCGCTGTAAAATTGAGGCACGCGTTGCCTTGACCTTGGTGCCTTACCAAGTAGGCACTACCTCTGAAATAGTGTGGTCGTTGCATTTCAGGTGTCGGGAATGAGCTGGAGTTTATTAACTCCTTCACTACCGAGAAAAACGGATGACAGCTGCAAGAGATATAAAATCGTCAGGAGCCCACGCAGTTGCGGGGGCTCATGAGGTTGTATGTCTCTTGCTGACACCGTTTTGTAATCTTGGAAGGCGATAAATTAACAGATACTTCAGAAACGCGATCTGCGACCGCTGGCATTCATGGGTTAACTTGTTTGACTTGAATTGGTTGCAGAGGGAGGCCCCTGGAATGGACCAGCATGGCGCTGAAACTCGGCAAACTCGACGCCATCTGTGCTCGCCTCAAGAAAACCAGCGCAGTTGACGTCAAGGCTACCACACAAAATGGGATCACGGATGCTACAGAAGTCACAGAAGGTCACACCAAGGTCGACGATGTCAAGGCCACGACCACAACCAACAACAACGAGGAGACGGCCACAGACCTTAACGAAACTCCATCTAATGATGCCACGACCTCTGGTGCGTCAGCGGGCGTGGCCCTTGATCCTCAGGAGCCAGATGACGAAGAGTCGTCAGTCCAGGAAGCTCAATCTGTTCCAGTATCCACCTCAACACCCATCCCTCTTACCACCAGCACCCCAAGCAAGCAGTCCAGCGGCTCTTCAGGTAGACGGAAGAGCCGCAAAGCTGCCAAGCCGAGAATCGTTTCTCAAATCCAAGAACGTTTCGACATTGACTTGTACGAGGGTGAAGGCTTGGACGACGAAGATTCTGTTGAGGGCTTTGGTTTCGACGACCAGGAGTCATCCTATGCGTCTTTTCAAGCCACAGAAGAAGATGCATCTCTTCAGGCTACAGAGGAAGAGGAGGAAAGTTTAGACGAGGACACGTTTAACGCCCATGTGCATGCGGCTGGGGGTACTGTTTACAGTACTGGTGGTAGCATGCATAAAGGCGTTAAGAAACAAGCCCTTCTTCAGGCTCTTGCCGGCCAGTATTCACTAATCCAGCCAGCGAGTTCCCACCATGCACAGTTCTTGGACGCATCTTTGGACTCATCCTTGGAACTGAGCGCGAACATTTCTGGCCTTCCCTTAGACTTGTCCACGACCAAGACTTCGGACGATTCCGGCTCAGAGCCTGTAACTGCTGAATCCGGTATGGGCAGCTCCGTACATTCCAATACTGCTGATTCTTTACACAACTCTTCTGCTGTTAACATGTCTCCTTTAGCTGCTGCTCACGCTACTGTTGCCCACAACGCCGAGGCCAAGGTTCTAGCTGACTATGCAAAAAACACCATGAACGAACTGCTCAGTATTTACGGCTTTGGGGGTGCTGGTCTGTTAGAAGGGGTAGCCCAGAAGCATTTCGTGAATTTGGCCTCCCTAAAGGCCGCTACAGCATTGGACGCAAGCGCCAAGATGCCGGCCAAACCGATTGAACGCATCGCGACCAAGCTACTGAACGGGGGTCGGACGGTTGTACACAAGGATGTGGGGACCTCGGCCAACAACCTGAAGCTGGAGGGTAAGATTGTTTTTATATTGTTGATGTCAATGTGGATATGATGCGTCTTTGTCAAATGTGACTAGTGACTACAGGCCACGCTCGAGATGTGAATATCTATTTGTAGTATTTCTGTCGTTTGTTGACCTCTCAAAATTCGACTTTTATAATTGAACAGAAGAGGGTAATCGATACTGTAAACTGATACACGCTGATCAGTTTACAGTATCTATGGTTCTGTTCCAGTACGCTCTCCTTTCTTATCTACGGCTCTGTTCCAGTACGCTCTCCTTTCTTATCTACGGTTGAGGGGCCAGTTGCATGGGCGAGCTTAGACCTGCACCAGCTACTAAGCAAGGTGCGCCGCTATGATAGCGGCGCACCTTACTTAGTGGCTGGTGCGGGACTAAGCTCGCTCATGCAACTGGCCCCAGTTCCAGTAAGCTCTCATTTCTTGTCTACGGTTTTGTTCCAGTACGCTCACTTTTCTTGATCGTGGTCGGAGACTCGGAACTGATAGCGGAACAGGGGGAACGGGTAAGGTTGACTCCTATCACTGTTCCACTATCAGTTCCTCCATCAAAGTGAAAGTGGAGCAGAAAATGTTCATACCGTAATTCGATACGCTGTGTGTGTGTGTGTGTGTGTGTGTGTGTGTGTGTGTGTGTGTGTGTGTGTGTGTGTGTGTGTGTGTGTGTGTGTGTGTGTGTGTGTGTGTTTGGAAGAGACAAGCACTATCCCTTTCGCATTTAGAAGTGTTCCTACCCAACGTTTGCAACATTTTCAAGTTACGGATGCGTCAATAAAACTGTGTATCATGTGGGAGATGGATCGGCCATGGCAATGAAGGGCTAGCGTCAGATTAGCTTTCTTGGGAAGGCGCAAAGTTGATCTGGCACTACCCTTTCACTATCATGGCCGGTCCAAAACGCGGCCGTGTGTCGCTCCTCAGAGTCCGATGACTCGCATTTTCAAGTTAGCTTCTTAATTATGCACTTCGTCTAAGCAGCGGCTGATTGGTGGACCGTGATAACTCAATAATAGTCCTGATTAGCTTGGCCTTTCACATATTCCGACATTATTTGTGTCATAGATGGACCGTGAGAGCCCATGGTTAGTGCTTCTTTCCTATTTCAGATTCTTATTTCTGGTCCTTTTCAGATTTGTATCCATTATTATACTACATGTTTATGTTACATGTTTATTTCATATTTTGAAGGGGAAAAAAACCACAACGTTCATCATTCCACAGGAATGCACAGCTGCTTGAAACACACTGTCACAATCGTGTAGATTTTTTCTCTTTTTCTGATCAGCCTTCACTCATCTATCAAAATGTCACTTTTTTTTTTCTGTTTCCTCGTCGACATCTCGTTTAAATAGTACATGTATTAAAAGCGAATGTTTTGCGTATTCATGAAGACATTTTTAAGGGCAGTTACATAAATCTGTCAAAACGGATGAGTTGTTCCGACGAAAGACGAGCGAGATCAGGGATATGCCATAACAGGAAACCTCGAAGTAAAATATGCCTTGTGTTAGGACGTGGTATTTTGTTTTGCTATAATGGATATTAATCCGCTCGTGCGAGGAGCCACCAACACTGTAATAATTATATAAACAGCCCCGATGGCTGCATGCACAATGGGGTTAACCCCTTCACTGTCAAATCTTTATTGATTCAACCCCGAGGAGCCTAAGTCGTCAGTCGAGGGTGGATACTGACAAAGCGGCATCGGCAAGAGTCACAGATCCTCATGGGCCCCCGCAGTTGCGGGGGCCCATGAGGATCTGTGTCTTTTGCAGTTGGGTTGTGTTCATTTGTCCTCGGCAGTGAGAGGGCTAAAGAATCGGTTAAATGTGAAAGACTGAGGCGTTTGGCAACGTGTCAGTTTTAGAGTTGACGTCTTCAGCATGAATGTATTGAGCCGGTGCTTGATCTGTTGAATGCAAGTAAGGCATTCCGGGCCAGGAAGTAATATTTGCATTGCACGAGTCACCGCTTAGACGTTATACTAGACGTTTCAGTTTTACTCGCATTTCTTGTAAGCAAGATTTGGAGCAAGTTGAATGGTTTGAATTCCAGCAGTCAAGAAAGCCTTGACTACTAGTACTAATACAATAATAATAATATCTTCATATGACGTCACAATTCGTGTTCTATTGTTCTAATGCAGGAAGAAACGATACTGTTAATGATACTGAATTAAACGCCATAAAAATGTCAGGCTTTGGCAATTTTCCACTTTAAAGTAGTGTAATATAGCTGAAATTAAATTTCATTATAGTGTAAATTTGTCTACTCTGAGTGTGTGGTTTAGTTTTTCAATTGAAAAGTTTGACCGAAGCCTTGAAAAGTAGAGACGTGCTGTCCTTCGTGAGCTCTATTGTTACACGTTTGTCCCATTCCACCTTGGACTTGAACAATGGCTTTAGCATGTACAAATTTAGATAGCTACCTTAAGGGTTTCACTTGAGTGGTTCAGAAAATATTCCCCACTGCTTGGTTACACCACAGATTAGAGCTTTGTAGAAATCTAACTCCGTTTACAGTCGGATAACGAACGTTGAGTTTCGTTTAAAGTCTTTGGGGGGGAAAAAAACGCGTCACGACTGGAGAAAATCTGACGTTGTCTTTACGACATATCTGCTCGATGTTTATTAAAAACTTCTGGAAAATGACACCTGTTATATATATGTTCTTATTTGTATTTTCCTTTTTAAGTCCCTTCTATTAAATAGAAGGGACTTTTTTAGGACGGGTCGCGGTGGGGCGAATTTAATAGCATGTCCATGATGTCAAAGGCGGGCAGGCTAAAACCTCTAACAAAAGAAGTAACAAGATAAAAATTACGTCATGTCTAGTTACGCTAACCTCGCTGCTGAACGTACATTTAGCGCGAAGCGCCGTATGTGCGTATGTATGTATTATGTGTGTGCGTATGTATGTAAACAAGAGAATCTCCGATATTTCTGTACACACAAGCTTGAAACTTGGTCAGTTGGTGAAATACTTTCTTAAGTGGGTGGCTAAAAGAGCCTCCGAGCATATTGTAATTGAATGTCTCATTGAAGACATAAACAACCGCTTATAGGAAGTCGGTCGACCCAGATTAGAGTCCGTAATTCAATCATATTTAATTGAACTTTTGCATATATAGCTAGTTTGGAGAAAAACATTGGATGAGTTCGTTAGCCAGCTTTGTATCCTTTAAACTTCTTTAGCAAAAATTAATTCTTTTCAGAAAAGTATTAAAACACTAAAAAAAAACCCTTTACTTCTAGAGAAAGTCAGACAGTGGCGGTGATGTAAAAGAGGCAACTCCGTCACCATTCAGTCACTGACATAATACTCTAAATATGACGTCATTCTCGCGCGCGCGTTCTCTCTCTCGCACACAAACATGCACGCATCTCCAGGAGGAATAGATCCTCATGCGCCCTCCAGGCGCATGAGGATCTATGCCTCTTGGAGATGTTTGGAGCGCGCGCACATGCACGCACTAACAAATTGCACACACATCGACGCGCTTTCAGAAGAGCATGCAAGTGACCCGTGTACTTAGTATATCATGTAGCTAGGTAAAGTCAACCTGCTTTCACACAAATTATAGGAAGACTGAAATTGTACCGTGAAGTTCTAGTTTTGTCACCATTTTCTCAAACCTATGTAGCGAAAGTAAAAATAATATCACGTAAAATATAAAATTACGTTAAAACTTAAACTTGCGTCATGACAAATGACGTTTGACAAATCAATGTCGCGTATGTCCTGCGCCCCTTATAGAATACTGACGCATTGGCAGATCTGCGAGACTTTTTCAATAGGAGATAATTCAACATCAGAATCAGATCAAAGACAAAAGGTAGAGACCATTGACAGCGAGGACAGCTCTCATATAGAAGGGACTTTGTGGGTTATGGTTCACTCCATCTTGTTAATTTAACCCTTTAGTTGTTGAAGCGCATTTTGTCGATTTTTTTTCCGGCAGGAATCACGGCCTCGAATAAACGCACTACCGACAGCCAAAGAGTTAATTCCTAGAGCATACATATATTTTTTTAAAATAAAAAACATAGAAAGTGACAACTTCAGTGTTCGCAAATTTATAGCATCCAGTCCACAAAAGTCCTCTCGTGTAGCAGGACAGTTTGTAAGAGAGGCATTCGCATGCGTAAAACATTATCCTGACTAAAACGTTTCATCAACGTCATCATCATCATCATCATCATCATCTCTTGTCTTTTCTTCTCTCGACTTGCCCTCTTTCTCTTGTCTCTTCGTGCATTTTATCTGATTTTTTATTTATATTCTTTTCTGCTTATGTCCGCATCAAGTTTCCTGAGCTGTGATTTCTCCGCTGTGAGGGCCAGCGCTCATTTTTTCCTGAGCCGTTTCCTACCAAGCTTGACGGCGCTATTCAGTCTTTAGCACAAAGATCAGAACCTAGTTGCTATGGTAGTGCGAGCTGGGGGCGAGCGTGAAGTCAGCCAAATGTATTCGTCAGTCGAACCCCCGTTGACCTCCTCCCTTTCTGAAGCAAGATGTAAATTGGGGGGTTACACTTTCCAACAAGAGGCATAGGTCCTCGTGAGCCCCTGCGCGGCAGGGGCCCAGGAGGGCCTGTGCCTCTTGCAGAAGGAAGAGATCCGCTTATGCGAACATACTCATAATGAATACCTCTCCGTTGAAAATGTAAAGTTCAAGTTGGAGCGTAGACGCCAATAAAAAAAAGATCCTATGTAATTTGAACAAACCAGGTTGACTGATTTCTTTTCTTAACACGAAATTCGACTCATTCCTTCGTGGCACATATTTGCGTATTATATTGGGAGTGTATTTTAATGGGGTGCTCGGGATTTTAACGCTTGGAGCACACTCAAAATTTATATGTGTATATATATATAACTAGGACTTGTTTTTCTGTTGAATTATGTTCGAGTCGTACAGAAGTACGCGCATACACACACACACACACACACACACACACACACACACACACACACACACACACACACACACACACACACACATACACACCAATCTTTGTTCTTGATAAAAAAGATGAGGAAGAACAGACGCACTGGATAAATGATTAAAGTGCGTCTTGGTAAAATACTGGATAAATTCCAACCTATTTTCCCGTGTTTCGTTTGGCCCGCAATATTTGTTCTTTTTTTGTTTGTTTGAATAATGCATTTGTTACGCTAATGCAGGCACGCCCGTATTTACACGTGTAACTCCCTCTGACTCTCTCGCCGTCAGTTATCTCCAACTCTTAGAACTAAATGACTTTCATTTGTAGCATGGAAGTCATTTAACTCTGGGAGTTTAAGAGTTAAGAGTGGAGCAATGGGGTTAATTGTAAGTTCTCACGCTGAAATGTCGGTCCCAGATTTTGGGTCCACATTTTTTTGATACCTCATATTTTGAATATCTTTCATTTTTATTTAAATCTTAAACTAACAAAGGAAGAAATAGCTTGTTTATGGATAGTAAAAAAAAAAAAAAATTGTATGACATCTCTCTCTCTCTCTCTCTCTCTCTCTCTCTCTCTCTCTCTCTCTCTCTCTCTCTCTCTCTCTCTCTCTCTCTCTCTCTCTCTCTCTCTCTCTCTCTCGCTCGCTGAAATGTTCATAGAGAACCCACAACTTGTTCAATAATAGCCCACTATAAACACACACGGAGTTTGTCAGTGGTGAACTAAGTCGAGTGGAAAATTAGTATGTGGTAATGCTTTGGGACCTAGAGCGTCGGGTCGCTACCATGGTGATTTGGAATTAATACATACCCATGTACCACATACACACTGCCTTCCCTATAGGTGAAAGGTCCTCGGGCCGACGTCGCTTTAACCCATATGTTACTGAGGATAAAAGCGTCACATTTGTACACTGCCATATGCAAGCTACATTATAGTACTTACAGATAAGGATGTAGACCAATGGCTTTAGTTCAAGGGTGGTGCCAGAATAGCTTGGCGCCTAGAGGCGCCAAGCTATTCTGGCACCACCCTTGAACTATTTGTAGTCAAACTTATTTCACACACTGGTGTATTCCGAAGGATAAGGGTTAAACTTCACACATACCGCCGGTGCTGAGTTTGCTATCGTAGACCAAACACCTTTATGGTCTCCTTTGCCTGAGGAACACCAGAAAATATTGGCTCTTGAACAGGAAGGGGGTGGGTGGGTGGGGGGCGTAGTTCCATTCATGTCAAAATGTGTGCATATCTTTATTGTTGAACCTTACGTCATAGAACCTTATAAGGTCCTAAATTGCAGACCAGCTCATATTTGTAGTAGTATGTGGTTTCATTGGATCTTAATGCATAGATGTTTCGTTCAAAACTAATATGAAGCAGACACCGGCGGTGACACGCCAGTATGTGTGCTGTGATCTTTACCTGTTTTTAATCTGTTTGATCTTTGGATTTGGTCTGTTTATCAAGAAACTGAGAAATAATAATAATAACGGTATTTATAATGAGCTTATCTTATAATATTATAACTCTAAGTGCGCACTCACAACTGACTCGCGCACGCATGCGCACGCTTTAGACAACGACTCACGTACCACAAATAGTGAAATACATTACGACAGTCAGTTGGGGTGGGGAGTGTGGTGATATAGTGCTAGAACTTTTGAAAGAGGTGAGTTCTGAGGGCGGACTGGAAGGAGGAGAGAGAGTGTTTCTGACGGAGAGAGAGTGGGAGAGTGTTCCAGGTGGATGGGCCGTATACAAAGAAGGAGCGGAGACCGAAAGTGCTGAGTTTGGTGCGGGGGATGTGGAGGCGGAGAGGGTCGGAGGCGGAGCGGAGGGAGCGGGGAGGAGTGTAGGGGTGAAGTAAGTTGGAGAGATAGACAGGAGCGCAGTTGTTCAGGGATTTGTAGCAGACAGACAGAATCTTGTATTGGATGCGTTGGGGGATGGGGAGCCAGTGAAGGAGTTTGAGCAGGGGAGTGATGTGGTCGGATTTTTTCTTTCTGACGAGGCGGGCAGCATTGTTCTGGACGCGCTGATGAGTGAAAGTGGTGGAGTGAGGGAGGCCGGAAAGGAGAGAGTTGCAGTAGTCTATGCGAGATAGGATGAGAGAGACAGCAAGTTTGGTGGCAGCTTCGGTAGTGAGGTATTTTCTGATCTGACTTATGCGACGGAGGTGGAAATAGCATGCCTGGGCCGTGGTGGAGACGAAGCTGGTCATGGAAAGAGAGGAATCGAGAATTGTACCTTTAACAAGAACCGCCATAGTTTAATAGTACTCTGGAGGCTCTATGTCTCTTGCAGATACCCAGGTGCATGTAGTCCACGAGTGTAATGTACACACACAGTGTATAAACATACATGCTATGATTTTTGGCCTGTTCAAGTCTGTTCGATATCGGGCCCGCATTGACAACTTCCCAAATATAGGATCCCGGTACGCAAAAAGGTCATTGGGCCGACCTCGGCCGTCGTTGAACGACAGTCGAGGTCGGCCCGATGACCTTTTATTTGCCAGGGTGTGGCTATTGCAGTTGAAAATGCGCTTTTGTATAGCCGAAATACATCTTATCACGTTTTGCTGGCAGTGCGCGCTGTTAATTGATCTTGCGTAAAATTCACACGTTTTGTGTGACAGTGTTTCAGTTGTGACTCGTGTAAATGGCTGTAATTCGTTTAGGAGACAAATTTTTTTAAAGTTATATTATTTATTGCGTTAAAGTTATGGATGTGTATACAGTTTTGTGAACGCAAATGTTCAACTATATTACAACATTAGGCGGTATTTCTTTTACATTAGGATTGGTTATATTGTATTTCTACGTATTTCATTTCAGGTTGATTGCGAATGTCTTCGCAGCAATTGACTATAGTCTATTGAAGAACTCATTTACTGTCCTTCTATACACCCTCCTTCATTTTCCTTCACGTCCCACTTCAGCAAATTAATAAAAGACGTAAACCTTATTTACCAAAGCAGGTGGGGGGAGGGACTGTTTACTGGTATCGGAGGAGTATAATGTGGAATGCAGAGTCATAAAGTCTTACAGTTTTCATAAACCGTTAACCCTTTTCATCCTGATATAGCTATTCTGGCGGCGACCACCATTGAACTAAAACAGTTGATCTATCTCCTAATGTGTAATGTAGCCTTCATTGGACAATCAGCAAATTTTACAAAATCAGCCTCAGGATGTAATGGGTTAAAACAACAGCAGCATGGCAACAACACTAAACTGCATTGCATTTTTTAAATTTTTAAATTTTTATTTTTATTTTTTAAAGTAGTTTACCCGCAGGGTAGTGCCAATTAACCTCATGTGAATGCTGCCACTGGTACCAATGACTGCATGCACGAGAGGATTAATGTCGGGGTTAATGTCGAACGGTTGAAAGACCACTTGACAGCGCACGCGCCGCCCTTGCATACCGTCCAATATCCCCTCCAATCAAGTGCCACATGCTGGACACGTGACCAGATTTGTGAACGTGCGCCGTATGGATCAGTTGCCACAGTGACGTTCGACTGCGGAGATGACGAAATAGATAATTGACTCCATATTGACGAGGAAGATTGCCGCGTCAAGCCTGAACAAACACTGGTTACCTCCCTCTATCAGCTACGCATGTTTAGCAGATCGACGGACGGAGGTAACCAGTGTAGACTGGGCACACGAGATAAATACTGTCGAGGCACTCATCCTGCAAATGACTTAGTCGGTCAGATAGATGGATGAAGTTTGCGGTGTAGGGGTTGAATGATCAAATTTCACTGACATTTGATCATTCAACCCCTACATCGCACACTTGGGAGATCGAGATCATGGTTGGAACATAGTTCAAAGGTAGTGTTTAATCAGCTTTGCGCCTTAGTTTTGTTACGATTTTATCAAAACAGTATTATAGTACATTTAACCCATTCAACCCTGACCCTCAGCAGTGAGATGGATCGACTATGATAATTCAAGGGCAGTGCCAGATTAGCTTGGCGCCGACAGGCGCCAGGCTAATCTGGCACTACCCTTGATTATCATGGTCGATCCATCGGTCCTGCAACATGTGCATAGTCGTTAGATGACGCCTCGAACGTTTGGGAAATACGTGCGTGGGGTTGAATGAGTTAAAGTTGTAATAGAATAAGACGCCAGGCAGTGGCCCACATTTTCTGGTTATATCCGACTTTGTAAGCAAAGTAATTTACGAAGGACTAAAAAAAAAAAGTGGTCGGGACCTCAGGAAAAGTGTTAGTTTCGTAAACTATATGTTGTGTCCGACCTTGTTAGCGAAGTTTACAGCTGTATATCTATCATATTTGCGTGTGATTGTCCAGTGTTTGATAAGCCGATCAGATAAGTATAACCCATCAGTAGTGGTCATGCCATCATTGTACCTTTGTTCCATTGTGAGAGGTAGAATTTGATACATGAGATGAGTGATTATTCACTACATCGTGCGGCTTATCTGTGTACCTAGTAACTTGGGGTTTATTACAAAGCGTATTGCATTTCGTCACTGAGTCGATCAAGGACTTCACTCTGATAACTGTCAGTTGAATTTGTTCTCTCTGTCATACAGAAATTCTTGTTTTATGTTTTAAAGTTCCAAGGTCTTTTTTTTCCTCAACGTTTCGTTTGTTTCGGGTCTTGTGTTTGGTACGTGTTTTGTTGTTGTTATTGTTGCTTAAATCATTCATTTTATTTCAGTCACTCATGTTTTTGCGTGTGGTTTCATTTACTGGCGTTGCACATAGCTCTAATACACTTGATCTATAACTGTGTGTGCTGTTGTTGGACTTAATGTCGCTCTCTTCAGATACTAGTAGAGTTTCGTTTTCGCGACTCCCAACAACGACTGAACGAGAACGAAGTCATGGCGGATAACCAGTGTGTACCGGAAGCATAGACACACCCCAGAACATCTCCAAAAGGTATAGATCCTCATGAGCCCGGAGGGCTCATGAGGATCTATGCCTCTTGGAGATGTTCGGAGTGTTTGTCTGGGTGTTGGGAGTCTTTTGTTGCAAACGAAACCTCACCAGTGGTTTGACCTAAGTCAGCGTTGTCTGCTAATTGAAAGCAGCCCGTGTCTCCGGGCTCATGAGGATCTATGCCTCTTGGAGATGTTCGGAGTGTTTGTCTGGGTGTTGGGAGTCTTTTGTTGCAAAACGAAACCTCACCAGTGGTTTGACCTAAGTCAGCGTTGTCTGCTAATTGAAAGCAGCCCGTGTCTCCGGGCTCATGAGGATCTATGCCTCTTGGAGATGTTCGGAGTGTTTGTCTGGGTGTTTGGAGTCTTTTGTTGCAAACGAAACCTCACCAGTGGTTTGACCTAAGTCAGCGTTGTCTGCTAATTGAAAGCAGCCCGTGTCTCCGGGCTCATGAGGAGTTATGCCTCTTGGAGATGTTCGGAGTGTTTCGGTCTGGGTGTTGGGAGTCTTTTGTTGCAAAACGAAACCTCACCAGTGGTTTGGCCTAAGTCAGCGTTGTCTGCTAATTGAAAGCAGCCCGTGTCTGCGTTATTGGCCCAAACAAACCATCATACAGTGTTACCCTCAGGTGTACAAAACGAGAAAACAGAATCGGAATTGATTGATTTTCCAATCAATGCTGCATTCAAAAGGTTTTCGTTCCCCTTTTACCTGCTATTGTTTTCTGTGGGTGACGTCGTTTCCTTTTGTCTCGGTGAGTGCAGTAAAGAAAAAGGGAGGCAGATATCGCCAGTAACGTCACAGCGAAATAACTCGCTTGCAAGAGCCCATCACCGAAGAGTTCTGCCAAAAGACTGTTGTACGTCCATTTTTGTGAAAAGCGTGATTGTTATTGTAATACAATGAAATCTCGCTTTTTACAAACAAATGGACGTATTGTCTTTTGCCTTCCGTGGTCAGAGTTAGCGATTTGTAAAAATGTCTATCTATCTATCTATCTATCTATCTATCTATCTATCTATCTATCTATCTATCTATCTATCTATCTATCTATCTATCTATCTATCTATCTATCTATCTATCTCCCGTAGTCTTGCCGACCGTTGGGGCACCACTGATGACTTGGCAACCAGCTCCCTCCATTCCTCTCTGTTCTCTGCCATTCTTAGCGTATCACCCAGCCTCAGTCCTGTCCACTCTGAGATATTGTCCTTCCATCTTTTCCTCTGTCTTCTTCTCCTTCGTCCTCCTTGCACAGTGCCTTGCAGGATTGTTTTGGCAAGCCCTGCTGAACGCGTGACATGCCCATACCACTTCAGTTTGCGTTTTTTTCACAATCGCTAATAGGGCCCGATGGCTTGCCTGATTCTGCTTCCCACTTCCTCAGTCACTTTCTTAGCGCACCCCCTCTTTCCTATCTTTTTTTTTTTTTTTTTGTGCTTTGGCCACAGTAGATCTATGATCACTGGTCGATCATACACACTTCTCTCCCCTGACAGTGCTCTTAACTACTTTACTTTGTAAACTTCCTAAAATATGAGCACTGGCAGTCTCCCTTTTCTTTTCATTTATTACTACAATATCGACTGCAACCCCTTCCCCCCTTTTGGTAGGTTCTCTTTTAGGGTGCATGGAAATTTAGGTCTAGGTGGTGGCATGGGATGTATGCCCCTGCAGACACCACAGTAAAATGTGGCTGTCATTGCAGGTAGGCAGAAATTCCTGCCTTCCTCCAGTATTGCCGATGGTGTGCTGAAGAGGTCGCCAAGACCGAAACAGCTGTCCACACCGGCTAAATATCTGGACCCCCCTTGGGGGGACCTAGATTTAAATTTCCATGCACAGAGTGGCTGGAACAGTGGGATATGTGATACGTTCTCGTTCCTTCCTCCACTTCCTCGTTCGTGATGTGATCTATGTATGAAATGCCAAGCAACCTTCGAAAACATCTCATTTCAGTGGCTTGTATCCTTCTTTCAAGGTCTGCTGTGAGGGTCCATGACTCGCAGGCATACAAGAACACTGAGATGACTAAGGAGCGCATCAGTCTGATCTTGGAGCAGAGCGTGATGTTTCTGTCCTTCCATATGGTCTTCAATCTTGTCAGTGCTGTTGTTGTCTGCGCAATCCTGGACAGTATTTCTGGTTTTAAACCCTCATTTGTCACAATGGCTCCTAAGTATTTGAATTTATTTAACTGTTTCTAGTTTTTGGCTTCCAATCATGACGTCAGTGCCAATGCCACTGGTAATAAAATGTGCTGACTTTCAAACGTTTTAGACTTTAAAATCGATTGTTGAAGAAATTACTTGATGAAAAATATTTGGAATCAACAATCTGTTAAATTTGTCAGTTTTCTGGAGCTTCTCCTATGTCATTGTAACAGAAAGTGTGTTTTCCTTTGTTGTAGACACTGGTTTTAATGTGGGAGGTTGAAGGTGCCAGCTAAAACTGGCACTTAGTACTTTTGGTGCAGTTTGCGTTGTGGGAAAGAAGAAAAACACATGAATAAAGACCCAAATTTCCAAGTGTCCGGTTGTAAGTACATAGGCACACCAGTGTGAAATATAGATCATCCATGATTATTCAAAGGTAGTGCCCTGTTTTGCTTGTCGCGCGGCCTTTCAAGGCGCCAAGTAAATAAGGCACTACTCTTAAATGTCGTGAGCATTCCATCGATTACTGTAGTAGCATTTCAGACCTGAATAAAACATGCGTACAGTCCAGCTGAGGCTCAGTTCTTGTTGAAAGACTCCTTCACTCTCTTTCGATACGCCCCCGATCGCTCGTTAGCATTCAATGCATTCACATGCCCCGGAGTATTCAGTCCCCTGCACTGGCCGGTTAGAGAGCTTGAGAGTACGCAAAAGGTCGTCGGGCCGATGTCATCCGGTGTTTGCCTGCGCGTCCCAACTGAGCGGCCGACATCGACCTGACGACCTTTTCCGCACCGGCTTGCATTGGCGGTTCGGGTGCCATGGAAACTTATCGGCCGGCCTCTAATTTTCCAATAAAGTTTCAGAAAACAGTTGAACCACCCGAATCAACACCATCGATCACAAACGGCTGAAAGTGCCGCCGTTTGAAGCGATGGAGGGACCCACCGGCGGTCATTACATGCAGCTGGCTAGTGATAGTGCACAACACAGTCATGATCAATGAAATGTTTGTGCCGTTTCTTCTTTTCTTTACGAGCCAGATGGATCTCTTCTTTCTTTCTTTGTTGCTAGGCACAGGAGGTGGCTCAGTCCTAATATCTCAGGGTTAGTGCCTGATAATCTTTGGACTCTTCTTGTACTGAGCTGAATCAGGGTAATTTTTAACTTCTTGCTTTCTTACACTTGTTGCTTGCAATACAACAATTGTTAACCCCTTGGCATCTCATGCATTTCATCAAGGTGATTTCTGAAGGAATCATTGCAACAAAATGTACGACCGACAGCCAAAGAGTTGAAGAGATGCCACAAACAAGCAGAACTTCATATGAAACTACATTTCACTTGTTCTTTGTTTACCTGTTGTAATTTGCTTTTTGTGTGCTGAATTAGGGATTTGTTGATGCCAAGACTTATACAATAAGAGATGGAGAGTGCTGTTACAATATAGATCGATGTGTCAGATTGAAATACCTGTTAGTAGTCAGTTTTGCATTAGATACAAAGTATCTGAACATTTCTGCCCTGTTTTCATTGCATTACAATGAAAATGTCGTTTTTGACAAAAAAATGGGAATATTGTTGTTGGTTGTTTTTCATTAAAGGGCAGGTATATAGATGTGTGCGTACGTTGTTTTTTTTTTTTTGTTGTTGTTTGTTTTGTTTATTTGTTTCAATGAAGAGTTTTAGTAGGTTCCATCATGCGGACCATCGACTTCAGCCGTTTATTCTTACACTATACCTTTTATTAGCAGTATGGTTGGGTGTTTTTACCCAGGTCTCGAACTGTTGATGAACCATAACGTGTCGATTCGTCACTGACACGATAAAGCACTTCCTTTTCCGCAAAGCGTAAAAAATAATTGTGTGCTGCTCTGTGATTTTAGACCTCACATCTTCCAAGCGTAAGGTCCAAAATATCAGACAAGTATGCAGTGTGATTTTTTGTTGTTGGTTTGTTCCCTCCCCCCCCCCCCCCCCCCCTCCCAAGTATCTGATTTCTAATGTATTAATGCAGTTTACAGACTTTGTGCTTAACTCATTCAGCCCGACGGCCGTATTCCCCAAATTTTGGAATGAGTCATCTAATGACTATGCACCTGTTGCAGGAGATGGATCGACCATGATAATTCAAAGACCGTGCCAGATTAGCTTGGCGCCAATAGGCGCCAAGCTAATCTGGCACTACCCTTGAATTATCATGGTCGACCCATCTCCTGCTGTAGTGCGTCAATGCTGAATGGATTAAAGTGTATGTTTCAACATTAACAAGGAACTTGAGACCTATGTGGAACTAGCAAGGACAGAAAGACAGGAAACTGCATTGCTTAATGGATTTAGTTTATTTATGTCATAACTTTGATATTAAAGAAAAAGAAACACAACTATGAACTGTGGGAGTGATGTGTTCTTAAATCTTTTCTGTATCGGGAAGAAGGGAAATGAAAGAAATGAAATGAAGCAGAAATGGAAAGGGGTGGGGGTGGGGGGGGGGGGGTTGGGGCAGGAGGGGGTTGCTTACAAATGCGAAAGCTCAAATATCTTGAAATCATATTAACTCTTAAACTCCCAGAACTAAATGACGTCCATTCTACAGAATGGAAGTCATTTAGTTTTGGGAGTTTAACTCATTCAGCCCCGACGCACTACAGCAGAAGATAGATCGACTATGATAATTCAAGAGTATTGCCAGATTAGCTTGGCGCCTTTCGGAGCCAAGCTAATCTGGCACCACTCTTGAATTATCATGGTCGATCCATCTCCTGCAACTGGTGCATAGTCGTTAGATGACGCCTCCAAAATTTGGGAAATACGGCCTTGGGGTTGAATGATTTAAGAGTTAACCCATATCATTCTGAGGCTAAAAGCTTCAAATCTGTACACTGCCATATGCAAGCTACATTATAGTACCTACAGATAAGGATATAGACCAATGGCTTTAGTTCAATGGTTGTGCCAGAATAGCTTGGCGCCTAGAGGCGCTAAGCTATTCTGGCACTACCCTTGAACTATTTTAGTCCAACTTCCTTCACACACTGGTGTATTCCGAATGATAAGGGTTTTAAATGAATGAAGAAACCCTTCCAGTACCATTCTGTGGTATATCGCCGGCCTTGAAGCGCATACGTAGAGCCGGTGATCTGCCAGTACGATGTTGGATGTTTTCCTTATTCTATTGACGGCTCTTTATGCCACTTTTGTGCGCAAACATCAGAATGTCCTGCAAATGGCTCCCGTGTCTTGAAATGTCTTGTTGCTTTGGAGCCGTTCAGATGTTGCCGTCTGGGTTGCCCGAGGAGATCCTTGCAGTCTTTTTTTCAGAAATTGCTCCTCTCAGCCCTGACTCTAGGGAACAGGACAAGTTAAAATTTGGAACAGCCCGTGAAGTTTCATTGTCGGTCTGTCTTCGTGAACTCGCATGAAGGCCTAGTGTTCCAGCTTTGGTAACTTTGGTTGTCTTTTTTTGGATGTGACAAAGTTAACCCTATGGCTCTCGGTAGCGGTTTTTGTCGCGATGATTCCTTAAACATCTTAACTCGTTTAGCCCTGCGGCAGAAATTCCCAAATTTTGGAGGTGTCATCTAACGACTATGCACCATTTACAGGAGATGGATCGACCATGATAATTCAAGGGTAGTGCCAGATTAGCTTGGCGCCGACAGGCGCCACGCTAATCTGGTACTACCCTTGAATTATCATGGTCGATCCATCTCCTGCTGTAGGGCGTCGGGGCTGAATGGGTTAAAACAATGGGGTGGGGGGGGGGGGGAGAGTAGGAGGGACTGCAGTCAAATCGCTGGTAAGTCGAACTGCCCGAACAATCAGGAATCCAGGCGACTAAACCGTGACAGTCTTCTTTGAAACCCAGATCTCGCCCTCAAAGCTGGAACCAGTCTCGGCCAGCAGGAGGCATAGATTCTCACGGAGTCCATGCAAGAGGCTCAGATGCGCAGGGGCTCATGAGAATCTGTGCCTCTTGGAGGCTGAAGGGGCCCGGCCTGGGCACCTCGAAGGCATTGTTTCCGAGGTTTGCGCGTGTGCGTTGCCACGGTAACGGAGCGCGTGGGGTCGTGATGGCTGACAAAGCCCCTTTGTAATCGCACGCTGAACTCCCAGAGTCTCACTGGGGAACAAGGATGCACATTTTTGGCAGAGTCACGGCAAGCGAGTGGTGCGTCCCAGTCAGCATCGGGCTAACATCGGACGCAGTGTGCCCGAGTACCTTCTCCTGAATGGAAAATAACCAGCGTCATAATCGGCCCCAGCATCCAATGAGGCCCGTGAGGATCTGTGCATGTTTTCATATGGAGAGTGTTGCGTGCAAGACTGTCACAACGAAAGGGTCCGAAACTGGGGAAGAATGCACGCGACGGCACCAGACTGCTTAGCCTTTCAAAACCAGAGCCAAAGGACCCCTCCCCCCCCCCCTTTCCACCCCAACCCGCCCCCCCCCCTCCACCCCAACCCCCACCGATAAAATTTAAAAAGATACAAATAAATGTGCGCTTCAGACGGTACTCGTATTGTTCATCTACAGCCTTCTGTGAGCTTCAGGCTTTAGAGATACATGTATATGAATCGATCTACTGTGGCCGCCGTCTCTTCATTGCGCGTTCGACGCCACATCTGCCAGTCGCCAGCGAGTGTGTGTGTGCTGGTCTATGATTTTGGACCGGCCGTATGGTCCCAAATCACAGACCTGCACACATCATCGAGCGCCCGATCACCTCTGAAGTCGTAGTGTGGCCACCTTCGTGGTATGGCAATGAAAACCAGCCGTACACGCCATCCTCTCAGCCAACTGGATGACCCGGGGAGTGTTCGAGCCCAGGAACGCAAAAAGCAGCAACAAATAGCAACCTTTTTAATGTGACGAGCACAGATGTAAATGTTACTAGTGAGCAGCTGAGGCCTTCACGAACTATGGCATACGGCTCGTAAGATCTGCACCACAGAGCATATACAATATCGAACGCGAAAACACTCCATCCGTCTGAAGAACACAAGGGGTAAATGTTCCACGCAAGCGGCATAGATGCTCATGAGCCCCCGCAACTGCGGGGGCTTATGAGCATCTGTGCCGCTTGCAGTTGGGTGGCGTTCTCTGTAGAATTCCTAAGAGATAAAGCCCAGAATGGCCAAGAGATAGAGAACTCTTGATGTTTACCTGAAGAGGGCCGTCTCAGTATGGGACAATCGTCTCCCAAGCCTCTTACCGCCTGTGTTAAGGGTCCTCAGCCCTTTGCTAGAGGCGTTGATCCACATGAGCTTCGGCAGACCGTTGGGACACTATCTTTTGATATTAGTTCATGGCCTTGTAATTTACGTCTGTGGTCCTCTGTAAGGAAAGAAATCGCGCGTTGAGTCAAAGACGGTCTTGCCGTCAGTGCAAAGGAACCTGACGGTAAAGCCGGATCATTCATTGGCATCTCTCTCTGCGAAAGCTAGTCTCATGAGCATCTACGAAGGGGTGGGGCTTGTAGAGGATGGGTGTCAGTCTACGTCTCTTGGTGGCACAGTTTGCATCAGTATCCCAGATGGAAGACACCCACACACACACACACACACAAATCGTAGATGTTTATGCTTGTCTGCGGTTAATGAGGCCCATAACCTCTTGGTGGTCAAGTGTACATCAGTGTCCCGTAGGCTGAGTAGACCATAGGTTTCACTCCGTGGCGGGTCTGCGAAGGGTCCTCAGTCCGCCGCTTGATTATTGATGCAGGCGGTGTAGTTGTTATCGACAGGTGGACCAAAAGTCAGGCGGCAAAAATCAATTGTCCCACGTTCTCTCTCTGCCATCCTAGAAGTAGAACGCCCTCGGACCTGCAGTGCGGAGGGAACACACACGGAAAACACGAATGTGTGCTGGTTTGTGAGTTTGGACCTTACGGTGTGAATGCCGTAAGGTCCAAAATCACAAACCAGCACACATTGCTGATTCATCCACTTTCAGATTTCAAACTTTTAAAAAAAAAAAACTTTTTTTTTCTTTTCTTTTTTTAAGCTTTGCCACTTCTTGTTGCTTGTTTGTTTGTTTGATTTTTTGTTCAAAGAATATTTTCCGCAAGGTTTCATGTTTAGTAAAATTGTCTTTCGTTGTAATATAAGGAAAACTGTCTCGAGTGGCCATGCTGAACACAAGAAACGGGAAAGGGCGTGTTCAGATAGTTTCCTTATATTTAGTTTTGCCCAGAAATTTGCTCATTTTGTCAGAAGATATTTCCGTATGACTTGAGCATTTTCTGTAATGTTACGGTGCTTTTTCAGACCATAAAGCGCCAAAAAATTAGGCAACGGAGCAGTCAAGTTGAAGCTTGATAGTGGAATTCAACACGGTTTTCCTTATCCGTTTCCATTGTGTTACTGAGAAAACGTTGAATTTTTAACTGTTTCTTGCTACATGCCACTTAACGACATTTTACTCATTTATTGCCGGAACAAGCAGCACACGAATGCAAGAGGCATAGATCCTCATGAGCCCCCGCAGTTGCGGGGGCTCATGAGGATCTGTGCCTCTTGTTGGCCTCGTTCGTATCCGCATGCCAAAGGCAGACGAGGTTATCCGGCAGTAAATCAGCGATTGGTTTGACAAAGACATCAATTCTAGACGCTGGCAGTGCGTGAATTCAAACTCGGTGTCAAGTGACAGGTCCTTATTATTACACATGGTGTGCACTTTAAACTTGCGTTTTAATCAAACCACAAATTTCCAACGTGCAGTATTTGCGATACTGTCGCTCTCCTGTTTTGGATTTCAATGTATTTTTTTCCCCGTCCACGCTGGTTGTCTAAATCGTTTCACTACCACTGATCAGCAGTAGCGAACTGAGGTAGACAAGCAGTGCGGTTAGCCTCTTTACTGTCACAGGTCTTTTCTTTTTCTTCTTAATACGAGCTTAATCTCTGTCCCACGGCACTAAAAGTGATCAGGGACTCGATATCATTTTTTTTTTTGATAATGTATTTAATTTGCTAGCTTTAGCTTTAACCCTTTAAGCCCCGGATCCCTACAGAACTTAACCGTGATATTTCAAGGGTAGTGCCAGATTAGCTTGGCGCCTTCAGGCGCCAAGCTAATCTGGCACTACCTTTGAATTATCGGTCAAGCCATCTCCTGCAACTGGTATATAGTCGTTAGGCAACACCTCCAAAATTTGAAAAATGGGACCTTGGGGCTAAAAGGGTTTATGGAAAAGGGGGGGAAGGGAACTAAAAGGGTTAATGGAAAAGGGGGGAAGGGAAAGGGGGAATCCGCAAGCCAGAGGTCTTGACAGGCCATGTCTTTAACCATCGCAGATGGAAAGCGCGAAAATCCCTCTGCATGGGGAATGTATATATATATAAAATGCAGAAAGGAAGAAACAGAGACCCCCCATGATCCACCGCAGATGCTTATGAAGTTCTGTTCCTCTTGCAGATGGGTGGTGTTGACGTTTTCAGTTTCCACAGTAATTAAGTTCAGCTAGTAGAAAATGACGCGAGGACTCTTAAAGCTGCTGAGCGTGAGTGCACATACTTCTGTGACATTTGAGTTTTGGGGACATTACTTTTTCACCAGCATCGGTCATGCCTGAGACCCTGGGGTAGGGGGGAGGGGGGGGGGACACCAGCAGCGACGTATTATACTTATTAACCCTTTACATCCTGAGGCTGAATAAAAAAAATCCGTATTGTCCTATGAAGGCTACATTACAGGTTAGGAGATAGAGGAACCATTTTAGTTCAAGGGTGGTGCCCGAATAGCTTGGCGCCTGAAGCGCCATGCTATTCTGGCACCACCCTTGAACTATGTACTCAAATTTATTTCAAGCAGTAGTGTATCAGAATGAAAAGGGTTACAGGGCAGACAACAGACGCATTTGACATTGTTTAGAGCGTTTGATATAATTCCAAAGGAACTTGAACCGTTCAGCCAACAATTACCGAAGACGTCTTTAACTCATTCTACCCCAGACACACCACAGCAAGATAAGGATCGACCATGATAGTTCAAGGGTGATGCCAGAATAGCTTGGCGCCTAGGGGCGCCAAGCTATTCTGGCATCACCCTTAAACTATCATGGACGAGCTGTGTCCTGCACTGCAGTGCAGTCCCGGCTTCAGAGGACAACGGCCCCAACATTTGGGGATTTTGGTGATGGGGTAGAATGAGTTAAATAAGACGCAATTTGTAAAGTACTATTTACAAAAAGCAACAACAACCCTGTTTTGAACAACCAGGGTATTTTACAAGAAAAATGTGGTCTTAAAAGGCTGGTGTCCTCTCAAGGGAGATAGCGCCTGTCATTACAGACCATTATTTAGGTGGCTACAGCCACAGTCACAGCTACAGCCACAGTCACAGCTACAGCCACCTAAATGATGGTCTTTAATGACAGGTGATTTCTCATATGAGTGGTCGCTCAAAACAGGTTCTGCTGTATCTGAACTCCTTTTCTCTTCCCCAACCCACACACTCCTGTGCTTGGAAAGGGAAGGGGTAGCGGCAGGAGAGAGGGAGACGTGTTGCTTTTCTAGCGGTTCTGAATAATTTATTTGTAAGAAATCTTGCTAGCGATGTGTAGTTTAATTAGTTAAATTTCCACATGACTGAACCGTCGGCACGGAAAGGAAGATCGCCCCCCCCCCCCCCCCCCCCCCCGCCCCCAACCGTGCTTCACCATCTCATCAATATCACCTATTTTTGTCTAAATGCCACTACCGTTAGCAACCGACCGGATCAGCCAATGGCTGTGCTGCACGTGCCTGGTATCCCATGGTGGAAACCTAGCCTGAGCCTGTGGTGTAATTTTGAGGCCTCAGACAGCGTGGCAAAGACCCCTGTCAAAGAAGACAGCTTGAGTGGATTCTGCCCTGAAAAGGCAAAACAGACAGTAAGTTCATTTTGAAAATGTAGCTTCTCACAAAAATGGACTTACTGTGTTTGCATTCACAGGGCAGAATTCCTGATAGGGAATAATTATGGTTGAGGCCAAGTTGCGTTCCACTTCTTTCATCTCGTTTGACCCTTTTCATTCTGATACACTACTGCTTGAGATTAATTTGACTATGATAGTTCAAGGGTGTTGCCAGAATAGCTTGGCACCTGAGGCACCAAGCTATTCTGGCACCACCCTTGAACTATGTCTAAAATGGTTGATTTCTCTCCTAAACTGTAATATAGCCTTCATAGGACAATAAGACAATTTAAACAAATCAGCCTCAAGATGTCATGGGTTTACTCATTCGTGGCCAGCCGCTTCCAAAATGTGCGGCTTATGCTGCGCATCCGGATGCGGGTTTCCGCGAATGAGTTAATCTATTCAACCCTGGTTAGCACACTGTTACAGCTGATGGATTGCATGATCATGATATTTCAAGAGTATTGCCAGAATACACCAACCCAAAACTATCATGGTCAGTCTGACTCCTGAACTGGTATGTAGTCTTTTGTGCATGTCGGTAGCGGTTTTAGCAAATAAAACCACTACCGACACGCAAAGGGTTAACAAAACAGCTCCACAGTTCTGGAATTTTGATATTATGTTTTGTCCTGCTGGACTCATTTAACGCTGTGCAAGAAAGAACCACACTTCAAGGGGGGGGGGGGGGGGGGGGGGGGGGGGGGGGGGGACCAAGAACATAACATGTAATAATTTCCAATATTTCAGATTTACAAACAATAGGTGTAAATTACCACATTTTTCAGTGTTCACAGTGGAAATTTCACTCTGTTTTATTTTCCCTTGATTGGTTACTGCTGTCAGCAGTCACGGATCAAGACAACCAGGGCGTGATAATTTAATAAGTACATTATTTTGTCCTTGTTATTTTGTTTTATTTTTTTCTTGTGTGTCTGTCTGTGGCATTTTCTATATATTTTACACGATTGACAGTCGCCCCTGTGTGAAACACTGCCTGTACCTTAGCCCCACCAGGGGAAAGCGCCGCCCCTTGTGTACCAGTGCGTGGACGCTCCGGCGCCTGATAAAAAACAATTGAGCGCCCGTTTGCCGCGCTGATGTCTTTGAGTGGAGCTGTGTTTGGGCCGCGGTACAGCGTGTAGTAATGATGATGGCACCGGTGCCCGAGGGTCATCATCACTCTTTTTTGGCCTCGGCGTGTTTGGTCAGGTGCTTCATAGGTGCCTTTTTCAATTTTTTTTGTTTTTTTGTTTTAACCCATATCATTCTGATACACCCATTTCGAGAAATCATTTTGACTGATAGTTCAAGGGTGGTGCCAGAATAGCTTGGTGCCTGAGGTGCCAAGCTATTATGGCACCACCCTTGAACTAAAACAGTTGATCTATCTTCTAATCTGTAATGTAGCCTTCATAGGACAGTAAGCAAATTCTACAAAATCAGCCTCAGGATGTAATGGGCCTGATGTTGGCCTGATTTTGAACCTTACAGCTCTAGGGCGTAATCATTATGGCTATTAGTAGCCACTAAACAATTTGTCCTCCTGCCCTCCACCCTCCCTCATCTCTTCACCACATAGACACACACACACACACACACACACACACACACACACACACACACACACACACACACATGCACACACACACACACACTGGCCCGGCACACACATACATACAGAGAGAGAGAGAAAGTCTGACACGCACCCCTTTATCAACATTAAAATGGACATAAAACATCAGCGAAACATCCATCATCAGTAGCAGGGATGCAGAAATAAGTAATTTATATGTGCTGGTATGTTTTTTTTTTTGTTTGTTTTTTTTAATTTTTATGCCTTACCGCTCTGGGCTCTGGAGCTGTAAGGTCCATGTCACAAGCCAGCATACCATGCTCCCCCCCCCCCCACCCCCCACCCCCCGCCAGAAAAAAAAAAAGGACTTATTGACTTACTGGCTTCACAGTAGTGATGCCCAGCACAGACCAACCCACCAAAAGAAAACTTGAGCGGCGAGAATGACCCCATGAACGGCAGTGGTGATGTGTCAGTCACCACTCAATTGGCCGTTAAAGGGCGGGCAGGAATCGATGACTTGATTGTCGGTGTACTACAGAGTCGCTCGGTCAGCTCCTGTAGCGGCCGTAGATCCACATCAGCTCTTGCAGTGGAAAGGGCTTATGGCAAAATTGATACTGATTATGTGCCTGTACACTGGTTGTCTCCCTCGATTCGCTACCGCTGATCAGCGGTAGCTAATCAATGGAGACAACCAGTGTACCTCTTGCTGTTCATGTTCGACTATTCCCGGTAAACCGGTCACTCATTCAGTATCCTTCAATCTGCAGGAGACGTAGTTTCACAAGAACCTTTCAGCCGCTATGTGGCAAAGCCAAGTTGTCCATGTTTTGTTGTCACCTTGTTGTTGTTGTTGAGAAAAGAGACATTTTCATTGTATAACAATACAAATCTCGATTTCAGTTTTTAATTTTTTTTTTAATGGACATGTATAACAAAAGCCAGCATGTCCATTTTTGAGAAAGCGGGAGTTTTGTCCTCTTATAGGGCTCGGGAAGCTGACATCATCACGCTAGTCGTGGCGGCCATCTTGAGAGGATACGCGACTCATGGGCTCATCGGGAAATCGCTGTCGGGACGATATCAGGAAAGTCCTGACGTGCTATAGGCACTAACAGCAAGTCTTGCCATCACCGTAGGAAACCGCTAACCAGAATCTGTTTTTGTTTGTTTCTGAAGAGGAAGAAACATGAAGAAAAACGTGTTGAAACTCTACTTCGCTACTATCTGAAGACTATCGCGTCCTCTCAAGATGGATGCACGGCAGCCGACGCTTCTAGGCAATGCGGGAAACTTCCCGAGCCCTATATGATGAAAGTCTCGATTTTCCCAAAAATGGACATACGTGACAAAAGCTTATTTTGTCTATTATTTTTATTTTTATTTAATGTTTATTTAATAGAAAAGCGAGATATTCCTTATTATACAATGACAGTCTTGCTTTTCTCAAACACGGACATACAAGGCTCTGGAAGTTCCCCGCGTTGCCTAGGAACGTCGGCAGCCGAGCCGCTATCTTGAGACTGAGGACGCAGATAGTAGCGAAGTAGTGTTCCAACACGTTTTTCTTTATGTTTCCTCTTCGGAAACGAACAAAACAGATTCTGTTTAGCGGTTTCCTACGGTGATGGCAAGACTTGCTGTACTTAGTGCCTATAGCACGTCAGGACTTTCCTGACATTGTTCTGACAGCTATTTCCCGATGAGAGCACGAGTCGCGGTATCCTCTCAAGATGGCCGCCACAACTAGCGTGATGGCTTTTGCGAGCCAGACAACTTTATTTTTGCACTTGCAGGTACATGTATTTTAATTCATTCGAGACTTGCCGCCTCCAGATACGCGGGATAAGCCACGTATCCGGAGGCGGCACGTCTAGAATGAGTTAAAGAGTCACGTGGCTCATGCTGTTGAAAATCGGCTTCAGTTGTACCGCAAATCGAGGAGGTTATTTCAGGGTAAAAAGCGTGTGTCTGGCGTCGGTCCGCGTTTAAAAGTGATCTTGCCCGCGGGGGTTTGCACAGACTCGCATCACATTGCAAAAGATTAATTAACACGGCTTGGCTGCTTAGTCCTGCGGCTTTGTGCAAGATTCCCATCAGAATTTTAGAACACTTTATACAGTTCCTGGCAATGTTTTTTCATATTCGTATATTGAATCACCATATGCTGGACTATAAAGTCACAAGAAAGTCAGGGTTCTTGTTTTTAACCCTTTTAGCCCTGGATCCCTACAGCAGGGAATGGCCTTCAGGCGCCAAGCTAATCTGGCACTACCCTTGAATTATCATGGTCAAGCCATCTCCTGCAACTGGTACATAGTCGTCAGGCAACACCTCCAAAATTTGAGAAATGGGACCCGCGGGCTAAAAGGGTTAAAAGCTCTTGTCTTCGGCAGTAAGACGCGTGTAACTTGCTTTCTTTTCGCAACTGTGAGACATGAATCGCTTCGCTTCCATCCATCATCCTGGACTTTGACTAGCGGAAAAAGGGAGATAGGAGACTACCAGAAACTGTGAACTTAAACTCTTTATGCATGCAAAGTGTGGATTTTACTCATACTATTCAAATCTCCAATAGAGAGAGATGACCAGCTTCGTCCTGAAAATGATCCACACTGTTTCCCTCGATTCGCTACCGCTGATAAGCGGTAGAAAATCGAGGGAAACGACCAGTGTGTTGGTTATGAAATGTTTATATTACTCATAATACTGTTAAATCGAATCTGCACGAGGAATGAAAAGGAGGGGTGGGGGATGGACATAACCTAATTCTGCTCTTGAAAATTTATGCAGAAAAGGGAGGCAGCTGAAACCAGATCGCGACTGAAAAATAATTATATCAAATGACACGTCTACCCCCTGCAGGCGAAATAACCTTAAGTCCTTTTTGGGGGCAAAGCGAGATTTTCATTGTGGTACAGTGTATTTCTTGCTTTTCAGAAAAAAAATGGACTTGCTCTCTTTCGCCGTCCTGTGGCAATTGTGCCCCACTTTTTTCCCTCCTTACCAGATTGTTTTTATACTCTAAAAGGCCCACACAAACGCAAAACGTATTTATACCCCTCTCATAAACGATTCGAAGCCTCTCAATACTAAGGGGAGGTGTGGCGGGGTTACTCGGTGTCACAGCGTCACGAAAGACTTTGTTTTGTCGATCACGATCCACGACACTAATCCTTTCCATTCGCATACACAAGTGCGTGCAAAAACATCGACCGTGGTAGTTCAAGGATAGTGCCAGAATGGCTTGACGCCCAGAGGCGCCAAGCTATTCTGGCACCACCCTTGAACTAAGCTGGTTCATCTGTCTCCTAACATGTATCCCCACCCGGGTCTGCCCTGGGGGACTTGGGTGGGGTTAACTACTTTTTAGTTCCCAGGGTCACCCTGGTCAGCCCCACAGGGTGGGTTTTCCCCTCTATTCTGGGGCATGTGTTTGTGCCTACCCTTGGTCCATTCACCTGAATTTTCCTTTTTTAAACTCTCCCTACTGTCTGCGCTGCCTGTAGCTCTTGATATTGGATGTGTGTTGCTAAATGGTCTTAGCTTTATTTAGGCCCGATGTTGTAGGTTTATTTAACGTATTAAACCGGCTGGCGACATACATCAATATTCTTTTTTTTTTTTTTTTTTTTCCATAAGCAGTGCAGGCACGTCCTGAGAAAGTCTTGTTGCTGTCGGGACGTTAAGCAATGTACAATCAGTCATTAATCCTAACATGTAATGTAGCCGTCGTAGGACAGTACATAAATGGGAAAATCTCAGCCTCAGGATTTAATGGGTTCAGGTCTGAGTCGTCGCGATTTTTTTGCAGATCATGTCGAGTGCGTGTGTGTTTTTAATTTTTTATTTTTTTCCTCTCGCTATTGCACGAAAATCTAAAACGCTGCATTCGTGTACCACGATTTTAACAAGGATCTCCTGTCAATACCTGGAGGACAGTGGTGCTGCCTATCTTGTTTGAATATACTCTACTGAATAAACAGCCGGCCTGTGATCAGCGAGACTTTTAACGTCCTTGATAAACCTATATCTGTACGTTGCTATGGTATTCTATGGATGTGGACAACTTTCAGCTCAGTAGGCTAAGGGTCCGTGGGCCGACGTCAGCTGTGGCAGGCCCGCGCACAGACATGCGCGGGCCAGCCACGGCCGACGTGGCCGGGGGCCTTTTGCTCACACAGAGGATCGAAACAGTCCTGTATTCGTGCTCCTTAATGCCCATAACCCTTCCGTTTTCACTGAGAGAATGACTGGCATGATAGAATTGTCTCATCGCGGTTCTAGTCGTGATAGATGGATCGGCTTTCCTGTACTAGTCGCCGTGGTTGGGTCGACTATGATAGCTCAGTGGCATTGCTTCTCCAGGCACCACCAAAATGATTTCCCTTGATTGAGCACGAGAGTCCCTCCAGCATGGCTTATTGTAACAGATCTACTAGCTAGCTCTAATACGCTAATAAGCGACAGAGATTTGAGTCGCGAATGTTTGGGTGTCGACTGTTACGTAGGGCACTGAGAAGTCGAAGTACGCAGGCGAGACGCAACATAGTTAACCCGTTTAGCCCCAGGACCCTGCAGCAGGCGCCAAGCTCATCTGGCACTACCTTTGGATTATCATGATCAATCCATCTCCTGCAACTGGTACATAGTCGTTCAGTAACACTTCCAACTCGGAAAAGCGCCCGTGGGGCTAAAAGGGTTAATCGACTACCACACTTGAGCGAAGTCTGCCTTTCAGCACCATATGTCTTTGTTATGCCTTGTCCACACACCTAATGAACTTTAACAGCAGTTTGAACACGCAGCAAAAGCACACGCGTAATCGCACTTATCTGTTTTGCGCTGCCGTTAGCGCGTCGATCTATTTTTAGCTGGTTCTCGTACTAAAAGCGTATTTCTAGAACGGAGTGGAGTCATTGTCAGGTTACTTGATATGAAGACGACGTGTGCTGAACTGGATTGTCCTGTGTCTAAATGAGCCATAACTAGACCTGTGTGTAGCGTTTCTTAACAATCTCTGTTACAGAAGTGTATCTTTGAACATTTACCGCGGTACTGGGCCTTTATCGGTCCGCACACAGCAGGTTGAAACTTCACAGGTCGACATCATCCAGAAAACGTTTGCATGCAAGGGTTGTCGTCGATCCCTCTCCCTCTTCTTGTAACGCGTAGTTCAGTTACGAGTTTAAAGTGCGAGCAATATAGTTCTTAGCAATAATGTTGTGTGAAAAGGCCGTCCCCCACCTCCGAAGATAATGGGATTTTGGTAACGTGTTTCGTTTTTTGACCTCATCGTACTGTGTGTAATAACCGTTTTGTTTTCACAGCCGAGCGTGATTGCCTCTCTGTGAGGATATAAAGAGACCTATATAAGCTTGCTTGGTTTGGCCACGTGACCCGACACAACACCTTGTCCAAGACTATCCTCCAAGGCACTCTCGAAGGAAGTCGTCGGCGAGGTCGTCAGAGAAAGAGTTGGGTCGCAAACATAAAAGAATGGACCGAACTCGAGATGCCAGACTTGCTTGCCACCGCCCAAAATAGAACTCAGTGGAGAGCACTGTCTGTTGCTGCTGCCTTTCAGTCCCCCCAACGCCCAGTTCGGGCAAGGGACTGATGATGATGATATGGTACCACTCAAAGCGGAGACGTGTATTTTCATGAGCTTTGGCGGCTGCAGGGCCCCATGAAAATCTATGCCTCTTGCAGATACCGGGACTATTTTGAAAGATGGCAGTGCATTACATAGAGGCAAGAGCCAGTACTTTCTCTCAAACCACCGTTGCTGCAGGGGCTGATGAGAAACCGTGCCTCGTGTTGATGCTGGGGCTGTTTTGAAAGATCGCAGTTACAGCATGCATGCCGTTCGCTTAGACCAGAGGGACACAATAAATAGCACAACAATTATGTGCTGTCGTTAAGGATATGATACAATAGGCAGGGAGCACGCCCATTCCTCGCCTCTTGTCCCCCAGCAAACTGTTGTCATGTGAAGGCAAAAGACACTTAACTCATTCGAGACGTGCCACCTCAGGATACGCGACATAAGCCGCTTATCCGGAGGCGGCACGTCCCGAAAGAATTAGTCCATGTTTGTAAAAAGCGAGATTTCCTGTAATACAAATGTGAATCTTGCTTTTCACAAATAATATGGACTTGCTTTTCTTTCCCCTGCGTTCACAGGGCAGGCTGGGTCGAGATGTATTTTAGCGCTATTGTTGTGTTGTCAGAATATCGGCGTCATAATCTTTGTCTATAAAAAAAAAAAAAAAAAAAAGGAGGGCGGGAGGAGGGAGGGGGGGTGGGGGGGGGGGGGGGGGGGGGCGGGGGGGGGGGGGGGGGATAGAGACTAGTGTAGCACTCCCCAAGAGGCGCAAAGGAAAGGAAAAAGGAACAGAGAAGAAGGCCTCGAGCCAATGGACCGGGGGCCGCGGCAGATTGGGCCCACAGTTGGGGCCCAACCACGCCCAAAAACTGACGACTTACTGTGGCGCGGGCCAACGGAGGCCGACGGGGTCGTCGGGTCCCGAAGGGCCTATTTGGTGTGCGCGCATTGGGAGGGAGGATGATCGAGAGAGAGACGAGGACTGTTTTTTTTGTTTTATTGTTTGGTTTGTTGTGTTTTTCGTTTCCTAGATTTCTTTGAGAGACGATTCCCCTCTAAACAACCCGACCACATATTCGTTTGTTTCTTTCTCTTCTTCTTTCTTCCTCTTCTTCTTCTCTTCTCTTTCTTCTCCCACCCCCTTCTACCTTCTTCTTTTTTCTCCTCATCTCTTCTTCCTTTTCTTTCTCTTCTTTCTTCTTTCCTTCTTTTCCTTCTTCTTCTTCTCATCTTTTCTTCTTCCTTTTCATTCTCACTTCCTTCTCTCTCTCTTTCTTCTTCTGCTTCTTTCTTCTCTTCTCCCCCCCCCCCTCTTCTTCTCTCTTCCCCCCCCCCCCCCCCCCCCCCCCCCTCCCCCCCCCCCCACCCCCCCCCCCCCCCCCCCCCCCTCCCCCCCCCCCCACCCCCTTTTCTTTCTCTCTCTCTTCTTCTTCTTCTTTCTTCCTTCTCTCCACCCCCTTTCTCCCTCTCCTTTTCTTTTTTTCTTCTCTCTTCTTTCCCCTTCTCTTTCTTTTCTTCTCTCCTCTTTCTTTTCTTCTCTCCTTCATTCTTCTCTTCTCTTTCTTTTTTCTTCTATCTATTTCTCTCTTCTTCTTTCTCTTTCTTTCTTCCTTCTTCTTCTCTTCTCTTCTCTTTCTTCTCTTCTTCTTCTTCCTCTTTTCTTCTTCTCTTTTCTTTCTTCTTCTTTCTTCTTCTTCTTCTCTTCTTTCTTCTTTCTCCTTCTTCTTCTCTTTCTTTTTCTTCTTCTTTCTCTTCTTCTTTCTTCTTTCTCTTCTTCTTCTTCTTCTTTCTCTCTTTCTTCTCTTCTTCTTTCTCTTCTTTCTCCTTCTTTCTTCTTTCTCTTTTCTTTCTTTCTTCTTCTCTTTTCTTTCTTCTTTCTTTCTCTTTCTTTTCTTCTTTTCTCCTCTTTCTTCTTCTTCTTCTCTTTTCTCTTCTTCTTCTTTCTCCTTCTTTCTCTTCTCTTTCTTCTCTCTTCCTTCTTTCTTCTTTCTTCTTCTTCTTCTCTTCTTTCTCTTTCTTCTTCCTCTTTCTTCTTTTCTTTCTTCTTCCTTCTTTCTTCTCTTTCTTCTCTTTTTCTTCTTTTCTCTTCTCTTCTTCTCTTCTTCTTCTTTCTTTCTCTTTCTCTTCTTCTCTTTCTTCTTCTTCTCTTCTTTCTTTCTCTCTTTCTTCTTCTCTTCTTTCTTCTTTTCTTCTTCCTTCTTTCTTCTTTCTCTTTCTTCTCTTTCCTCTTCTTCTTCTCTCTTTCTTCTTTCTTCTTCTTCTCTTTCTTTCTTCTTTTCTTTCTTCTCTTTCTTCTTCTTCTTTCTTCCTTCTTCTCTTCTTTCTTCTTCTCTTCCTCTTCTTTCTCTTTCTTCTTTCTCTTTCTCTTTCTTCTTTCTTCCTCTCTTTCTCTCTTCTTTCTTCTCTTCTTTCTTCTCTCTTTCTTCTTTCTCTTCTCTTTCTTTCTCTCTTTCTTTTCCTTCTTCTCTTTCTTTCTCTTTTCTTCTCTTCTTTCTCTCTTCTTTTCTTCTCTCTTCTTTCTTCTTTCCTTCTTCTTCTTTCTTCTTCCTTTCTTCTTCTCCTTCTTTCTTCTTCTTCTTTCTCTCTTCTTCTTTCCTTCTTCTTTCTTCTTTCTTCCTTCTTCTTCTTCTTTTCTTCTTCTTCTTTCTTCTCTCTTCTCTTTTCTTCTCTCTTTTCCTTCTTTCTTCTTCTTCTCTTTCCTTCTTTCTTCTCTTCTCTCCTTTCTTCTCTTCTTCTTTCTCTTCTTTCTTCTTTCTCTTCTCTTTCTTCCTTTCTTCTTCTTCTTTCTCTCTTCCTTTCTTCTTTCTCTTCTCTTCTTCTTCTTCTTTCTTCCTTCTTCTTCTTCTCTTCTCTTTTCTCCTTCTTCTCTTTCTTCTTCCTTTCTCTTCTCTTCCTTCTTCTTTTCTTCTCTTCTTCTCTTCTTTCTCTTCTTTTCTTCTTCTTCTTTCTTCTTCTTCTTCTCTCTTCTCTTCTTTCTTTCTCTTCTTCTTCTTTCTTCTCTTCTTTCTTCTTCTCTTCTTTCTTCTCTTTCTTTCTCTTCTCTCTTCTTTCTCTCTTTCTTCTTCTCTTCTTTCTTCTCTTCTCTTCTTCTCTTCTTTCCTTCTTCTCTTCTCTCTTCTCTTTCTCTCTTTCTTCTCTTCTTTCTTCTTCTCTTCTTCTTCTCTTCTTCTCTTTCTTCTCTTCTCTTTCTTCTTCTTCTCTTTCTTCTCTTCTTCCTTCTCTTTCTTCTCTCTCTTCTCTTTCTTCTTCCCTTCTCTTTCTTCTCTTCTTCTTTCTTCTCTTCTTTTCTTTCTTCTTCTCTTCTTTCTCTCTTCTCTTTCTTCTCTCTTCTTTCTTCTTCTCTTTCTTCTCTCTTCTTCTCTTCTTTCTTTTCTCTTCTTTCCTCTTCTTCTTCTTCTCTTCTTCTTCTTTCTTCTCTTTCTTCTCTTCTCTTCTTCTCTTCTCTCTTTCTTCTTTCTCCTTTCTTTCTTCTTTCCTTCTTCTTTCTTCCTTCTTCTTCTTTCTCTTCTTCTTTCTCTCTTCTCTCTTCTTTCTTCCTCTTCTCTCTTCTTCTCTTCTTTCTCTTCTTCCTTTTCTTCTCTTCTCTTCTTCTCTTCCTCTTCTTTCTCTCTTCTTCTTCTCCTTCCTTCTTTCTTTTCTCCTTCTTCTCCTCTTCTTTCTTCTCTCTTTCTCTTCTTCTCTTTCTTTTCTTCCTTCTTTCTCTTCTCTCTTCTTTCTCCTTTCTTCTTCCTCTCTTTCTTCTTCTTCCTCTTCTTTCTTCTCTTCTTTCCCTTCTTCTTCTTCTTCTCTTTCTTTCTCTTCTTCTCCTTCTCTCTTCTTCTTTCTTCTTCTTCTTTCTCTTCCTTCTCTTTTCCTTCTTCTTCTTCTCTTTCTTTCTTCTTCTCTTCTCTCTTTCTCTTCTTTCTTCTCCTCTCTCTTCTTCTCTTCTCTCTTCTCTCTCTTCTTCCTTCTTCTTTCTCTTTCTTCTTCTCCCTCTTCTTTCTCTTCTCTTCTCTCTCTTTTCTCTTTCTTCCTCTCTTCTTTCTCCCTCTTTCATCTTTTCTTTCTTTCTTCTCTTTCTCTTCTTTTCTCTTCTTTTCTTCTATCTTTCTTTCTCTTCTTCTCACCTCTCTCCCCCCCCCCCCCATCCCCCCTCCCCCACCCACCGCCCCCCCCCAACCTCGGGGGGGGGGGGGGGCCCCTTTTGTGTTCTCTTTTTAAAAATTGGTTGCTATAGAGAGGTGTTTGTTTTTTTGTTTGGTTTTGATTTTTTTTTTTAACAGAAGGGGTGATCTACTAACTGATTTATCAAAATTTGAAATCAGAATATACAAAATATTAATATGCAATGAGTTACTGTGTTCACATGAGTTCCCCCCGCAGCCCCCCACAGCTCATTGGTGCAATAAGGAACCTGCCAAAAACGCAACCACCGCACAGAGGGGCACAAATCCATTAACACCTACAACCCCACCACCAAACCATAACAGGCACCCCGCCTTGCGCGCATACCACCTCAGCCGAATTTAACCCCACACAACCACACTAAACAAGAGACTAATCCGCACAACCACTCCCCTACCACGTCATCACTCTCCCCCCCACACCCACCCACGACCAGCACCCCACCACCTAGCTAAAACTAATTCCACACCTACAAACCTCACACCCCCCAACCCCCCCCTCGTCGCATTCAAAAACACAACAAAACAAACAAAGTAGAAGAAAACCCAAAATACAAACACCCATCCAAAAAAGACAGACACGTCCACACGCAATATCTACTTGCGAAATTTTAAAAATTAAATAAAAAATTAAGATAAATTACCCAGTCGCGCGCAGATACGCTGAGATGCGGCGCTTCTCGAGAACGTGATAGGAGCGGGAAACACGCAGAAGGGGGGACGAGGAGCGGAGCCGCGATGGGAGAGGTCAGAGGGTCGAGATAAGGGCAGGGCGCGATGATAGCGCAGGAAGCGAGGAGAGGAGCGAGGGAGTGAGTGTGGAGTGTGACAAATCTCCAAAACAATCATAATGCCTTCCTGTCGGTAAGTGAAGCAGAAGGAGATCACCGATGGAAGGAGACGAGAAAAGTAAGCCGAAGGAGAGCTGCGGTTGGGAGTAACGGGAGGTATTTACCAGTCGAGTAAGCGGCAGGGGCACTGAGGGTAATATATTTATTTTATTCCTGTTTCCCTATTTTAATTCCTGTCGAGAGAGAGAAGCTCCGTGTCAGGACGAGTCGGAGAGTGGTTAAGAAAATACCTAATCTTACCCTGTCGAACGGAGAGAGCGGTACAAGAGCGGGGAGCGCGAGATCCGGGGTTTTTCCCTGACGGAGAGAGACCTGACGTCCGAAGCCGAGCGACGATGGTCGGGATCTGTCGAAGCGAATGAACGAAGCTATAATAGAGTCGAGTGAGCGTGGAGCCGACCTGACGCCGGAAAGAGCGGGGGTGTAGGATGGAATCGGTTGCGACGCTTGCGGAATGTACGCGAGGTCGGATACCCATGCGCTCGTCTCGGCAGGCGATCACATTTACGTCGGACCAGTCGATCGCGGAGCGACGAGAGGGAGCGTGGACGCTCACGGGAGAGGCGACTGCGGACGCCTGACGAAGAGGGTTCATCGCACCGCGGGCGGGTCGTACGGGCTCTGCTGATAGGTAGCTCGATCGTCCAATATTACCTGACTTGGGAGGCGGCGGTGAGAGTGCCGACCGACGAGGGGGGTAATCGTAAATACCAGACGAGCGGAGAGCGGAGCGAGCGAGCGGGGGGTGGGAGCAGAGCGAAGCGAAGCGGAGATCTGACGAAGTTAGAGAGAGGAGGGTGTATCCCTGTCGAGCGGGAGCGGAGCGAGGCGCGGGGAGGAGGAGCGAGAAGCGAATATACGGAGTGCTGGAGCGGCGAGCTGGCGTCGAGGCGGAGCAGCGAAGAGCGGGTCGGAAGCGGGGAGCGGAGAGAGAGATGAGAGAGTCGAGGCAAGCGAGGAAAGAGAGGAGCGCGAGGTCGAAGCGTGTGATTGAGATAGCTGAAGTGAAGCTGAGTAGACGGGATCGACTAAAGAGAGAGCCGAGATAAGCCTGAGGCCGCGCGGTCTGAGCGGCTGTCGCGGGCGGGGCAGCTCTGGCGGCAGAGAGCAAAGCGGGAGACAGGACTAGAATCGTGGAGCAGCGCAGCTGCGTATAGACCCGGCTCTCGTGGGCCGCGCTGGGGTGGTGGATCCTCGATACGCCCCAGACTGGCGCAGCGGTGCGTGGGTAGCGAGGCTGGAGACGTCTCTGCGTCGAAGCTTCGCATCGCGCTCTGGGGTCGCGAGATTTCCAGCTACCCCCGCGAGCGGCAGAAGCACGGAGAGGGCGAGTCTGGCGACTCGAGCTGGGAGGGGGAAGCGAATAGCCATGCCTGGAGGGTGACGCGTGCCCCGAGAGAGGGCTGGGGAAGATTTAAATCATATATACCAGACGTCCCTAGGACGAAGAGGCGCTGAGGCGCGGGGAGCGGTGTGCGGAAAGGCGCAGAGAGAAAGCGGAGGCGAGGCAGAGAGCAAAGCGGGCGGCGGCGGAGAGCGGTAAGGCTGAGAGAGCAGTCGATGAGGAAGCGAAGGAAGAGACGAGCGTGAGAAGAGGCAGTCGAGCGGCAGTAGAACCGAAGGCGATCCGAAGAGCCGAGTTTACATCCAGTCGCGGTGCGGACGGGCGGGATGAGCAGGAGGGATCGCGGCGGGAGAGCGGGGGTCGATGGGAGCGCGTCGGAGTAGATAGGCGGTCCGAGAGAGCGGCGTCCAGCCCTGGTCTCGAGATAATCGGGAGCCGCGGGAGATGAACGCGAGCGGGACGTGAGATCTCTGCAGAGCGAAAAGGCAGGCGTTCGAGATAGCGATAGGAACGAGGGGTCTGCGGTCGGGGCGAGATCCGGGCGGCCGGCGTGTGTTCAGCTGTGATCATGAGGTTTCTGAGAGGACGGTGGTGTTCGATCATTTGTTGTTACATTCATGAAATAATTTATGCTACTAGAACGGAAAATAATGCAAACTGATCACGACCGCCCCCAAACGTAGAGGTAAAAAAGAATCCACACTAGGAACCAGGGAGCGTGGCGCTGGGTTTATTTTAGTGTACCTATACCCAAAAAGGTTCAATTGATACACTATATCAACGGATACCAATTACACCATACGTCATTATAATGGGAAAAATTAAAAACTATCAAAAAAGCACCCCAGCTACCATTACTCAATAGAGGAAATAAAACGTAGAGGCGAAGAGCAATAGTGCAACCTATATAAGAGTGAGTGAATTAGGTATTTTGCTTATAATGGAAGGTGGCTTTTAGTGGGGTGATGTGTGAGTGGAAGAGGATAGAGAGTATGTAGAAGGAGTAGGATAAGAGATAACATAAAGAGCGCACTAACAAACCAATAACCGGCCGAAATAATCTCATGCTGTGTCAGGTACTTCGGAGGCTCCCCTGGGGGGGGGGGGGGGGGGAGGGGGGGGCAGCCATATATATCCAGGATATATAACAGATCGGTGGGGGGGGGGGGGGGGGGGGGGGGGAAATCACACCCAGTCCATTTCTCATCATCTCCACATCTGCATACCATAACTGTCTCCCACACATACAGCAAAAATATCAAACCAACGAAAAACAAAAAGATAGAATAGATACGTACTACCGTCACAACCTCTCGTACAGGGGGGGGGGGGGGGGGGGGGGCCCCTAACTAACCCCCCCAACCCCCATTATACTAGAAAAAATATCTCTGATAATAATATTAGGGGGGGGGGGGGGGTTTCTTCTGAATAGTGTGGCGACAGTAGAGAAGCAAACTAAACCTTTATAAATAGAAAAACAAACCACTTCCTTCCTACCGGCCAAACTAGATCCTACCTACAGTGGATGTCCATTAGACTTCTTCTGAATTTCTGATTGAAAAAAGCACCGGGTAAATGGCAAGCAGAGACAAAAACCATTTGTTGGAGGCGAGAGGTTGGAAATGTGCAAATCTACAGTACGAAATAAGACAACACACCCTCCGGAGACGCAGCCTCCACTCACACGCCCCCAAGAATTAGCAATAGAATAGTCGCCCACGTGCACCTCCACAGGGTGCCCCTGCCTCTCCGGCACCGCCCCCCAACATGAGCCCCACCCCTACCCCGGCCTCCTCTCCTACCTTGAGGGCCGCCAGAAGACCAGTGCCAAGCCTGCTCCCCCCCCGGCCCCAAGATGAGCCCTCTCCCCCTCCGTCAGTGATGACCTCCCGCGGTTGCGGGTACATTGGGATCTTTGTCCTCTTGCAATTCTTTGCCTGGGCCCTGGTTGAATTGAAAGGTGTGATTCTGAGTAATGTAATATAAAAGATATTTAAATCTTATAAAAAAATCCCAGTGCTCGAGATACGCGGGCGGACGACGACTGGGGGGCGCGATTGTTACAAAAGGAACAAGTGAGCCAAATGTGGCGGGTGCAATGTTTGAGAATCCCGATAATCCCCAACTACAGACCCAGCCAAGAAACCTGGAACAAGATAGACAAGTGATGTGGAGTTAGTGTGAGAGAGATAGAGTAGGATGAGATTATATAGAGGATTGTGTGTAGGTTAGATTAGTAGAGTTGATAGGAGCGTTATGAATGCGGGGTAGATAGAGGGTAAGAGAGGTAGTAGATGATCGGAGTAGTTTGTGTGTAGCGGTATTTGGATGTAGGTGTGCGTGAGTTTTGGAGCGGCGATATGCGTTGTAGTCTGCGCCGGCGTCACCACGACTATGAGCGGCCTCGGCCAAAAGCAACCCTCCCTGCCGCCCGCCAGCGGCAAGCGGAAAACAACACCCCGACCGCCCTACTAAGAAAGAACCCCCCCGCCAACCAAAGAGACTACCCAGCCGATCCCGATATTTGGTGGGGGGGGGGGGGTGGTTAAGGGAGGGTGGGGTTCTCTACTCTTCTAGTGATCTAGACAGACCTGCTATAATGACAGTGATGCTATCCATCGACAACAACTACACCTTTCCCACACCCCCAAACCCAAGCACCTAATCCCCCCCCCACACTCCAATTAAACAAACCGCCCCTTCACCCCCTGGCACTACCCAGTGTCTCCACACACACAAGTGCCTGCACCCGACCTCACAAACCCCCCCCCAACCCCCACAGATCAACAAACATGTCTCATTCTATCACAGTACAAACTAGACAACATACTAAAAACTGACATTTATACATCTTGCTAACATCAATTTGCCACACCCGCTATTTATTTAAAATTAATATGTAACAATATTGTATGTTCAATATATATAATAAATAATTATATAATTTATATAACTTAATGATAAATATATTAAAAAAATAAAAAAAAAAATTTAATTAATATATTTAATTATAAATATTATATATAGATATAAAATAAATAATTAATAAAAAAATGAAAAAAAATTAAAATATATTATTTTTTTTTAAATTTTTTTATTAATATATTATATAAATTGTAATTAAATTTTTATTTATAATATAATTATATTATGTGGGAGGGGGAGGAGTGGGTGTGGGGTAATTTGGAGTTTTTTTGTGTGTTCATTTGAGTGGTTACTGTCGTTGTTGTCGTCGTTCCTATACTCCGTCCATAATCCCCAATCCCCCCCGAAGCCCATAGCCGAAGACAACCCCCCCCGTTAAGAGTGGGGGATTATAGTTGCGGGGGATGTTGTGTGAGGTGTTGTGGTGTGGTAGAGGGTGAGGGTGGGGGACAAAGAATGTCCCCTCCATTACTACTACCATAAACGATCCCGTGAAGTACCACTGTCCCCACAACCGCCAGGTGCCCTTGTTTAGAACATATTACACACCCGATCCGTGAGACGTGGGTGCCGGGTGGTGGGAAGGAGGAGATGGGAGTAGTTGTTCAGTCGCGTCCTCCGATGTGTGCGGTAACCGAGATCCGTACACGCTGACCCAAAAACGCCAAAAACAAAACAACCCTTGGCCATGTACAATTAACATTAAAACCACCACGCCCTACAAACATAAAAAATCATATATATCAATAAATTTTAGTAACACATATACAACTAATAAACATGACAATCCTGGGGGTAGGGCATTAGCGCTAACGTAGCGCGAGATGGGTTAGCGACGGCCTATCTGCCTATCCCACAAACGGATCCCAGGAAAACCACCGCCCCCAACCCATCGAAAACATACCCAGAAGCTGCACACGACCCGAAAAGGAGATTACAAACCAAAATGAAAAACAAAAAAAAAGGAAACAATATGAGAAAAAACAAAAAAAAAAAAAAAAAAACAACAGCAACCCGCACCCCCACCCCCCCCCACCCCCCCTACGCCTCGCGCAGGCAGCCCGGCTCGCCCGGCACACCACCCCCACCCCCACCCCCGGGCACTCCGCCGCGCCCCGGCCCCCACACCACCTACCACAGCAAAAGCCCCGGCCCCGTGCCCTCACGCCGGTCCCCCCCACTATCCCCCCCCACCCCCCCCCCGTGCCCCCCCCGGCCCACCCCCCCCCCCCCCACCCCCCCCACTAGTGACACCTTGCTGCAATCCAACGCATGCCAAGCGAAAAATGTGCAGCACTCGCAACCAACATACCCCCATGCCCAACTATATAATGAGATACCGCACCTGTCCTTGAAATCTTGTATACCTTCCAACCAAACGAGATCTTGGATTGAATGTGAAGGGAGGACACAACACGACGGCACACCTGGAGCTCAAAACTCCCGACCCATAACACCTGACATAACGATAAAGTGTGCAAAACTGAAATAACTCTCACAAAATCAGCGGGTCGCCCCCGAAAACACGCTGATGTTTTATCTACACTGTAACATTTTCGCCCGGCATGGTTATGTAAATCCCTCAGTAAAGAAGGCGCGGACACAACAGTGTGAGTGTTAAAGAATCCTTACAGCAAAAGGCATAGATAACCTCAAGTAGCCCACCCCACCGGAGGCCCGCAGCATCTGCAGGGGGCATCAGAGAATCTATGCCTTTTTTTATATTTTTTTATGGGTATTGCTAACTGTGTTTACTGCTTTAAACGTGATTAATTGAACTTCTTTAAATAATCTATTTTTATTATTCCATTTTTTATTTTATTTATTTTCAGGCATGGGTACAATGGACAGAGTTCGTTCGGATAAACGTTAATCGTGGACACCAAAAAGTGGGTTTACGTCACGAAATAAAAAAAAAAAAAAAAAAACAATAAAAAAAAAAAAAACAAAAAAGTTAGCTGCGCGGCAATTCGAGATTAGCATAAATTATAAAAGTTAGCTGCGCGGCAATTCGAGATTAGCATAAATTATGAGAAAAAAACTTGTGTGTGCACGTCTGCGCTGGCAAATATTACAGAAATACCTCTTATGCACCGTTGCTAGCTTAGCAATCGAACCAGTTTTTGCATGCATGTACCTTATCTTCTTGAGACAACTGCACCACGATAATTTTACCAGATAAAGCTGTTTTAATCTTTCCCGCTCGTAAAGTAAACTGCGATTGAAATTGCAAAATTTTAGGGAAGTTTACACACACACATTTTTAAACAAGTGTAAGACAACTTTTGGCAAGTGTAACACAACACACACACACACACCCTCCCCCACCTTTCTTCTGCCCCCCCCCCCCCCCTCCGTCCGCCCCCCCCCCCCCCCCCCACACACACACACCGGCCCACCCAGCCCCCAAAATCACAGCACTCTAGTTTTCTTTTAACATTCCCGCAATAAACATAAAGCAAAAGCATGATATTAGAGGGACTGGAAGTTATGGGCTTTTAGTTAATTCGTTCGAGGATTGCCGCGTCAGGATACGCAAATGAGGCCGCGTACACGAATACAGCGCGTCTCCAATGTGTTAACATGCTTTAACATACGAACCATCAGCATTTTAATATATATATATTATATATGTATGTATGTATTGAAACTTATGCTGGTGCATTTTATGATGTACTATTTACTGTTAATTTGCTATCTAGTGAGCGTTTTTTCGCGTAGCGTGTGTTTATCGTATTTCATCATAACGTGCCGATAAAAATGCGACCCATTGTTGTGAAAGTGCTAATCTTTTGTCAGGCAGGAGTTGTAATCACAAACTGTGATAAAATACAGTTTTTGCAGGCCTTTCCCTTTTGACACATGCACGCCGCATTGCAGTCGCTCATAATTTACATTGTATCGGAAACACTTGAGTTTTGCCGCAAACATGTGTGGGACATATACACTGACATTGCAGTCCTTTTGCTCTGTTTTACTACTCCCCTTCCCCCCCCCCCCCCCTCTCATTTGCCTTCCATCTGCAAGAGGCATAGATCCTCATGAGCCCCCGCATATGCGGGGGCTCATTATCTATGCCTCTTGCCGGTTATGCTTAAACACGCAGTTTGTTTCACGGACAGACTCCATAGGTCATGCAGGCATACAGTGTTCTGTGTAACGAGTACATTGTCTTGAACAGGTAATCGCCCAAGACTCGTCCCGGTTTCCATAGCGCCCAAACCAACTGGGCACTACCCGCGCCCCACCGGCACGGAGACAACCACCCCTACTGCCCTTAGTGGCGCGCGGCCAAGCCACGGGGGTAAGTAAGTCATGCAAGAGTTGCTTCCCCTATGTAGAGTCGCGCTTTATTTCTCAGTATCCGAGCTTGTAGTGTATCGTGATTATGAGTAATATTTCACAAATTCCTGCTTTGACTGCCTTTGGGGAGGTGGGCGACCGTGGTAGCCAAAAGGTAGCACCTGATTAGTTTTGCGACTTAATCCCCACTAACCTAGTTAGGCACTACCCCTGCTGTCGTCACTGAGTCGTGCTTGACATTAGTTCATCGTCATTATTTCCATTCATCGCCACTTTTGTACGGTGTGCTTAGTAGAAGGCTTTTGAATAGACCCTTCGTCGATTTTTCTGAGCGTAGCATTTCGGCGCTGTCCGTGAGAGATCATACAGCAGAACCTGTTTTGAGCGACCACCCTAACGGGGCATCACCTGTCGAGCCATTAGCCACATCCACCTAAAGGGTGATCTTTAATGACAGGTGACATTTTTGCCCAACTTGACAGAACACTAATTGTCTTTTGCGGCCACTATTTTTCTTGCAAAAAAAAAAAAAAAAAACCTGGTTGCTCAACCCAGGTTCAACTGTGTGAACTGTTTTAAGCTTACACAGCAGGATAAGCCGGTTCCAATTTCAGTAATTCTCAGAAATTGGGATCAACCCCCGCCGGCAATTGATTTTTGTAAAACATCGGATTGGGAAGGGAGGTGTCTAAGAGGGGAAAGTCAGGTTATTACTCTGGAGCCTGTGGCATGAGTGAGCATAGTCCTGCGCACGCCACTTTGCAAGGTGCTCCGCTGCAGCGGAGCACCTTGCTTAGTGGCGTGCGCAGGACTAAGCTCTCTCATGCAGTTGGCCCCTGTGTACTCTAGTCATTAGTAATTTGACTAAACGTAGTGTTTGAGGGTGCGTTGGAGAGCAGCATATATAGCGGCTGTAATTCCGTACAGTATTATTAGTCTTTTAACACTTACGAGACGTGCTGCATTCGCGGGATACGTGGGTTAATATGTACCGTGTATCCGGATTGAGTTAAGTCAGAGACGACACAACGGGGTATCGGAGGATGATCTTAAAATTCTACCTAATCATAACGTTCATCGGGTAGGGTTTAACTGTTCCATTTGTCGTCTTTCTAGAAAATATGCTCCTACCGGCAATTTTGTTGCTCAGTTGCGGGTTTCCAGAAATTGGGGTACTGGGGACAATAGGGTCTTTAGCTACCGGCAAGAACTGAACCTTTTCTTGTTTATTTGAATGAACCCGAGCGGTATTTTGTTTCTACTCAACAGGCCGTTTTGTGTTCAGTCACGTAGTGTACTTCTCATGAGCGGAGAAAAATGGAGCTATAGAATCATAACGGACATGTAAAATTTATTTTGAAAATCGGCGAAGAATACTGGAGTTAGTAGGGCTAGGTTTTGACTCTTTTCCGCTCTATATCATTCGACGAAGTAACGTGATACATCTGCTGTTTGCTTTTTGACTTCTGTCTGCGTTGGTGTGATGTGCCTGTGATTTTGGACCTTACGTCCTACGGCCGTAAGGTCCAAAATCACAGGCCATCACAATAATTTTATTTGCTTTTTAAAACGCGCTTGCGGACACCACATTTTTATGTGAATTGCTTAGGGTCTTTCCAATCAGGAGCAGCCCGGCGACTAGGGCGCTTTGCACCGCCATGGAAATCTATTATCTTGTCTGGAAAGTAAATTCTAAACTTCGTTTGTGGTTTTGGCAATATTTGAAGACTGGACAGACATAACAAAATTGGATCGATGTCTCCTCAGTGATCTGTGATTTTGGGCCTTACGGCTGACAGATCAACCAACGTGTGATCAGGAATCTGATCAGAATGAGGACTGTTTCCCATTGAAAAAACAACGTTTTGTGAGTTCCCGGTGGTCTAGGCGTAAGCAGCACATGTACGTGAAGACAGCAAATCATTTATGCTTAGAAGTCCCTAGAAGTACCCAACCTTAGAAAGAAACACGCTTAGAAAAGACGGGTACAACACAATTTATTAATATTTGGGGTAAATACCCTTTGTCAAAATAGACAAACAAACAAACAGAGAGATTAGCCGCTACTTATCTTCATTGGCAGAAGGAATGTGAATGAAGATAAGTAGCGGTTAATCTCTCTGTTTGTTTATTTGTCTATTTTGACAAAGGGTATTTACCCGAAATATTAATAAATTGTGTTGTACCCGTCTTTCCTAAGCGTGTTTCTTTCTCCGTTGGGTACTTCTTTGCATATTACACGCTTGGCAGTCACCTTTTTGGTCTGGATTGTTTAGAAGTCCCTGCATCTGTGGGCAAGGCCCCTGAGGATCTGTGGCAGAAGCAGATACAAATTCCGTTATCAGAAATAATGTTAACTCATTCAGCCCCACGCACGTATTTCCCAAATTTTGTAGGCGTCATCTAACGATTATGCACCTGTTGCAGGAGATGGATCGACCATGATAATTCAAGGGTAGTGCCAGATTAGCTGTGCCAAGCAGCTGTAGTGCGTCAGGGCTAAAAGAGTTAAAGGCATGCCCACTTTGTCCTGGGGTGTTTGGCATTTTTACAAGGAAAAACGATCAATTCAGGAGCTTTTTAGAAATGGGCTGTAAATTTTCTGAATTTGTTTTCTGATCTCCAACAGAAGCTGTCTTGAGTGACCACCCTTACTTGTCGATTAAGACCACTTTTTTCTTGCTGGTTGGTAAATGAACACATCCTTAAGGCAAAGCGGTGGGAGATGGATCAATCATGATAGTTTAAAGGCAGTGTCAGAAAGGTATCAAGCTAATCTATGACTTCTGTTGAACTTTCATGATTACTGATGATAATACCGTTCAGCGGAAAGGACTCTTGGTTGCGCTTCTTTTCAGTTGAACGATGTCGTCAGTGGCTATGAAAGGGTTACAACTTTTAACCCTTATCATTCGGAATAGACCATTGTGTGAAATAAGTTTGACTAAAATAGTTCAAAGGTAGTGCCAGAATAGCTTGGCGCCTCTAGGCGACAAGCTATTCTGGCACCACCCTTGAACTAAAGCCATTGGTCTATATCCTTATCTGTAAGTAATATAATGTAGCTTGCATATGGCAGTGTACAAATTTGAAGCTTTTAGCCTCAGTATGATCTGGTTAAAATCAGTTGACTGACTTTCTTTTCTGTCTTCTGCCAGACCCCGCAGCAGCGTCCGTGATTGCAGAAGAAAAGGCTGGGAGGGCAGCCACTGTCAAACCTGACAGTAACCAGCTGAAACTCAAACTGCAGAACAGCCTGAAAGGGAGCTCCTCCCTCAAGCACAGTGGATCGTCAGGCACCACCCCACAAAAACTGTCCTCATCAGACTACAACAAGTACATCAAGAAGTAATCAGACTAATTTTTTCTTTTTTTACTGGAAATTTATGTGAATTTTAGAGTTTGTACGCCTTTTCATATCTTGCTGGCCAATGCAAAATTAAAATGATAAAAACATAATCTTGAATCTTTAAGTAAAATCTAATTCTGATAAAAATGTCTGAATAATCTTTCAGGCTTCATTTTCTCTTTTTCCAAATATTTATGCAAGTTTATTTCAGTTTTTGAAACCAATTTCAATCCAGTCCCAGTCCTTTGTCCATGTATATTTCACACATGAGACTCCACGAAGCATTGTCATGCTTGTGGTCCAGGGAAATAAAAAGAACAAAAAAGACTGTTGGGGGGAGGGGGGGGGGGAAGAGAAGAAAAAACAGGCTGATGGCCCTTTGGATGTACAGTCACAGTGTAAACAAACAAGTTTTTAGGCCTCTCCAGTAAGATAAACTCTATTGTCATATGCATAAACATTAGGATTTTTTTGCGGAGCGTCCATGTTTTGATCAACACATAAAACATACATCACAATCAAGCAGACTCTAAAATATCAAACCACGCATATATATAGCAGTCATTCTACTAAATATGCACACACATCTAAGTAAATAAAATAAGATAAATCTATCATATAATAAGCATATTCTGATGCCAAAACCACCAAGTGAGCCGCAGCAAAAACAGATTAACCAAATTCATATGTATTTATAAAACTGTATATCCCGTCTAAGAAATGGTTAAGAGACACTATAAGCTGGCCGCTGTCTGTAGAGAGGTTTGATAGGGAATTCCACAAACTGGCTTCTGTGTTTCTTAACCCATTAGATCCTGAGGCTGATATTTTTAAAAATTGCTTATTGTCCTATGAAGGCTACATTGCACTTTACAGATTACAAGATGGATCACCCATTTTAGTTTAAGGGTTGTGCCAGAATAGCTTGGCGTCTCAGGCGCCAAGCTATTCTGGCACCACCCTTGAACTGTTGGTCACATTTATTTCAAGCATTAGTGTATCAGGTTGAAAAGTTGTTTTGTTTTGTTTTTATAAAAAGGGTTAACTAATCCTTCGAATGTCGGTAGCGGTCTCTGTCACGATGATTCCTACTGGAATCAGCGTGCCAGAAACCACTACCGACAGTTAAAGGGTTAATGATTGAGCACCAGATTTCTTCCTGCTGGTGTTGTTTCCATATCCAAGATGAACGCAGTGACGAAGTTGGTTGTTGTGTAATCATGTGTTACAGTAGAACCTCTCTAAAAAACAAGAATTGGTCATACAAGACAGTTTCCCTTGCAAGAGAGTTCTTGTCCAGTCCAAAAGATGGGCTTGTTCTATAGCATGGCCGTTGAAAGGTCCAGGTAAATCAAAGTGGCACATTAGCAGTGTACCTGAATTGATAGTGCTGGGCAATAGCTGTTCCAGTCCCCCATTACAACCGTCCATTATCATGAATCATTGTCATGAATGTTACAAACCAAGGGAGGTCTTAACTCTTTCTGCCCGTGACACACGACAGCAAGATATGGCTCGACCATGATAGTTCAAGGATGGTGGCAGAATAGCTTGGCGCCTAAGGTGCCAAGCTATTCTGCCACCATCCTTGAACTATCATGGTCGATTTGTCTCCTGAACTGTAATGCAGTCCTCAGAGGATAACTCCAAAATGTGGGTATTTCGTACCTCAGGCGCAATTATTTAAGGGCAAAAAGTGTTATTTCCAGTCATTTAAGACCATCAGTTATGCAGTCACAGGTAAGTGATTGTCTTTAGTCACAACTGATCTCTCATAAGGGTGGTCGTTCAAAACAGGATCTGGTGTATTATTTTTGTCAGATTTCATAATGGTGTGGAATGCGGTGGAAGCCACTGTCGTGACCTTGGCTACAAGGACCACTACCACTGTCATGACTGCAACTTCAAGGTACAGTTTCACTGAATTGATCCTGTAACATCGTGCATTGACCATGAGAGCACAAGGGTACCCAGTAAGCAGAGGTCCTCGGGCCCATGACGGCACGGCTCTGTGCAGGCCCACTGTGACCGTTGTCGGCCCGAAGACATTTTACTAATGGGGTAGTGCTTGATTAGCTTGTCACCAGTGAAACCTGTGTTGGGAAGGTTGCTTTTAAAAATCTACCACATTTGTTTTTGTACGGAGCTCTCAACTGCGGTGTGACGTCAAAGGTGCCCAAAGTGGGATAAGAAACTAAGAAAGAAATTGTCTCCCCAACTGTAGAGAAAAATTGAACACTAACCAACTGCAAGAGGTACAGATCCTCATGAGCCCCCACAGTTGAGAGGAATTAAACACTCTACCCAGCTGCAAGAAGTATAGAGATCCTTATGAGCCCCTTCAGTGGTGGGGGCTCCTGAAGTGGGAAATGTGCCCATGGAGTTAAATGGGATAAACAGCTCAGTAATAATAATAATAATAATAATACCGTTATTATATGGCGCTTTTTCTCAATTTTTGGCGAATCGACTCAAAGCGCCGCGAACTGAAACCCAACACGCACACTCACGTAACAGACACGGATTTACGCCATTTAAGACAAACAAAGTACAAGACAGACGAATGGCCAGTTCAGCTACTGAAGTTACAGAGATTTTTGATCGCTTGTATTTGAAATTTGTAAAGTCATCTGAAACCGGTACCAAAGTGGGGGGGTGGAAGAACCGGAGTACCCGGAGAAGGAACCCCCGACGGTCCGCCCGAATTAACGGTGACACTTACCAGAGGAGAAAAGTCCGACGCTGGAATCCAATATCGAACCTCGCACCTTTGGCATGGTGGCAGGAGCCTTAACCACTGCGCCACGGACTGCACAGCAGTTCACCCATTTAGCTCCAAGTCCCTACAGCAGGAGATGGACTGACCATGATAATTCAAGGGTAGTGCCAGATTAGCTTGGTGCCTGAAGGCACCAAGCTAATCTGGCACTACCCTTGAATTATCACGGTCAGTCTATCTCCTGCAACTGGTACGGTCATTAGGCAACACGTCCACAATTTGAGAAATGGGACCTGAGAGCTAAAGGGCCCCTGAGGCTCAATGTCTGTTGCTGAACCACCTTGTATCCATACTCTTTTGGTGGCTGTGGATCTTTGATGTTCAATTCACAGCGACTTCAAAAACACAATCCGCGTCCTTTGGCAGTGAAGGGGTTAACCCTTTTAACCCCAAGGTCCCATTTCTCAAATTTTGGATGCGTTGCCTAATGACTATGTACCACTTGTAGGAGATGGATTGATCATGATAATTCAAGGGTAGTGCCAGATGAGCTTGGCGCCGACAGGCGCCAAGCTCATCTGGCACTACCCTTGAATTATCATGATCAATCCATCTCCTGCTTCAGGGTACCAGAGCTAAAAGGGTTAACAGTGATAGCAATTTTCCCCAGGTGTTTGTCAAGAAGGAGGAGATGGTACGTCACTACAAGTGGCACAAGAAGCGAGACGAGTCACTGCAACATGGCTTTATGCGTTACAGTCCCATGGATGACTGCGGAGCCAAGTACGGGCCGTGCACGCATAACGGCCGACAGACACACTATCACTGTGTGCAGGTGGGTGAGAATGAGGTATTTGGCGCCGCATTTTTGCAGATTTCGTTTTCAGTATTACCTGTTTATGCCAGATGAAGTGCTGTGATAGGTTAGGGGAACAGCCCTTTGACCCTTAAAAAAGGAAATGCTGTGGATTGGGCTTCGAGTAATCTCTCCAATGAAAATAAGGATATAATAATATAAATAAGGATAAATAAATATGTCGGAAGAGCAGTATGGCTAACAAATACATGGTAAATGTATGATCAATGAATCAGTCAGTTAATAAAAGAATAAATGAATTAAAAAAAACTGCTTTTTTTACAACCAGTCTGGCTGTGACAAAGTCTACATCAGCACATCGGACGTCCAGATGCACGCCAATTACCACCGCAAGGACTCGGCCATCATCCAGGAGGGCTTCCAGCGATTCCGGGCCACTGAGGACTGCGGCACGACAACGTGCAGTTTCTATGGACAACGCACCACCCACTTTCACTGTCGTCGTTCCAGCTGCAACTTCACGTTCAAAAACAAAGCTGACATGGGTAAGTGAGTGAAACTTTCTTGTAGTGAGTGAAGATCTTCTGTGATGGCTTACACTTGTTCTTTATAGAGCCAGAGAGCCTGCACTGTGTTTGTTTGCCGTGTGCTGTGCACAGTCAGCAAAAGAGCTTTAACCCTTTTAGCCCTCAGGTCCCATTTCACAAATTTTGGAGGTGTTGCCTAATGACCGTACCAGTTGCAGGAGATAGATTGACCATGATAATTAAAGGGTAGTGCCAGATTAGCTTGCTGCCTTCAGGCACCAAGCTAATCTGGCACTACCTTTGAATTATCATGGTCAGTCCATCTCCTGCTGTAGGGAATCGGGGCTAAATGGGTTAACTGCTGTGACTGAGCTATTTATCCCATTTTAACTCCATGGGCACATTTCCCAAAGTTCGGAGGTGTCATCTAACGACTCTGTACCAGTCGCAGGAGATGGAGAGGCCATGACAATTCAAGGGTAGTGCCAGATTAGCTTGGCACCTGAAAGCGCCAAGCTAATCTGGCACCACCCTTGAATTATCATGGTCAAGCCATCTCCTGCTGTTGGGATCTGGGGGCTAAAAGGGTTAACCCATATAAAACCCCACAGGCGCATTTCCCAAAATTTTTAAGGTGTCATCTAAAGACTATGTATCAGTTGCAGGAGATGGCTTGACCATAATAATTTAAGGGTAGTGCCAGATTAGCTTGGCGCCTAAAGGCGCCAAGCTAATCTGGCACTACCCTTGAATTATGGTCAAGCCATCTCCTGCTGTAGGGATCCAGGGCTAATGGGTTACCTTCCTCACTGCCAGCCAGTAAATGCCAGTCGACTTTAAGAGGCATAGATCCTCATGAGCCCCTGCATATGCCGGGGTATGAGGACCCATTACCTCTTGCACCTGATCATCATTATGTGTGGTCCTCATGAAGTATGCCTATCGTGCTTCTGTTGTCTTCAGAGCTCTGTCATTCCTAGCCACTGGTAGTAAAGGGTTTAGCCATTTAACCCTTATCATTCAGAATACACCAGTGTGTGAAACAAGTTTGACTAAAATAGTTCAAGGGTAGTGCCAGAATAGCTTGGCACCTCTAGGCGCCAAGCTATTCTGGCACCACCCTTGAACTAAAGCCATTGGTCTATATCCTAATCTGAAAGTACTATAATGTAGTGTGCACATGGCAGTGTACAAATTTGAAGCTTTTAGCCTCAGTATATTATGGGTTAACACCATGGCCACTTTTCCCAAATTTTGAAAGTGTCGGCTAACAACTAGGTACCAGTTGCAGGAGATGGATTGACCGTGATAACTCAAGGGTAGTGCCAGATTACTTGGCGCCATCAGGCACCATGCTAATCTGGCGCTACCCTCGAATCATCATGCTCGATCCATCTCCCGCTGTCAGGCGTTGGGGCAAAGAAAATAAATAATTAGTGGATTCAAACTTTTTTGTTGTAGTAAACTAATTGAGACATTACGCAGCTATTTTATCTTAGATCTTGTGCATGTCTTTGTGATTAACTAGTGTGTTCTGTTTATTTATTTTTTGTCTTTTCAGAAAAGCACAAAAGTTACCACCAAAAGGACGAGATTTTGGGGCGAGATGGCTTCAAGAAGTTTATGAAGTACGAACATTGCACCTACAGTAGCTGCCGCTTCTCCAAAATCAGCAACCACATCCATTGTATCCGACCTGGTGAGAACATTCTCTGTGTTTTCTGTATGCTGTACATACATACAGAAATATACATACATATGTACGATGGACATACAGAAATCTGTTTGTTAACCCATTACATCCTAATGCTGAATTTTTATAAATTGGTTATTGTCCTATGAAGGCTACATTACAGATTAGGAGATATATCAAGCATTTTAGTTCAAGGGTGGGGCCAGAATAGCTTGGCGCCTGAGGCGCCAAGCTATTCTGGCACCACCCTTAAACTATCTTAGATTTATTTCAAGCAGTGGGTGTATCGGGATGAAAAGGGTTAATTAACACTGAGTCCTAAGATGGCAAATCTCAAATTTGAAAGTCGTCCTCTGATGGCTATATTATGGTTTAGGGTACATAGATCCATCATCATTGTTCAAGGGTGGTGCAGGATTGGCTTGGCACCCATAGGCACCAAACTATTCCTGCACTACCCTTGAACTATCATGGTAGATCCATGTACTGTATTGTAGTGTTATTGCTGCTTTATTACTCTCTTTTTTTTCACTCTAAGCAGAAATTAGAAATTGTAGAGTCTAGATTGCAGGATATTAAAAAAAAAACCTGTAACAAGTGATTCATATTCTGTTTATGTGTGGGGCAAGTGAAAGGGTTTTACTGTATGTCATTTCAGGTTGCTCCTATGTGCTTCACTCCACGGCCCAGCTGTACTCCCACAAGCGAAAACATGAACGTCGCGAATTTGAGAGTTTGTACCGCACCTTCAGACAGGCTCAGCGTCCTGTGGGTCTGCCTGCTCAGGGTATGGCCACAGTGCAAACAGGCACAGTGCAGGCAGCTGCTGTCCGACAGCTGACCCCAGCCATTGCCAACCTCCCCATTGTCACCTCCATCCCAGTTCAGGCCATTGGGGAACCAATGGTGGCGCATAGGGTAGTGGCAGGTCAGCCGGTGGCTTCTGGTCAGGTCATTCAGCCGGCAGTGTCGGGTCAAGTGGTGCAGCCGATAGCTGTGCCGATCCAGCTGGGGACCACCACGGCCGCTATGTTGCCGCGGTCTGCGGCTGCAGCTTTGATAGTGGCGTCAAAGTCGGTGTTGGAACCAGGGAAGCAGACCACAGTGATCACCACCCCTGTCGCTGTCACAATGCCGAGCCAGACCACCACTTCCACGCCAAGTCAAACAAGTGCTGTCACTGCCAAAAACCTGGGCATCACCACCACAAAACTTGCAACTACCGCCAGTATTAACGCCCTTTTACATGCAGCCACTGCTTCAGAAAGTACCGGTGTCTGCATAAACAAGGGGGTTAACCAACCCCATCCCATCAAGCAGGAACCTATGTCTGATACAGATTGCAGCGATTCAGACACAGAATCCTCCAGAACTAAAAGCACGGGTACATTAACTTTACCTTTCAACCTTGCAACCAAGCTGGAACTAAAGGAAGAGAAACTGAACGATTCCCTCAATCTGCCGGTCCCTGGTGACTCGTCCACTGCTGTAAAACAAGAGGTCACAACACCTGCAGTGAAAACGATGGCGGATGCGAGCATCGAGGTTAACACGAGTACAGCGGGTCAAATGATCACACAGATTCCTCGCATGCGCCGAGTGGGTGCCCCAGAAAAGAGGGAGCGAGATGAGACATGGAAGAACTATTTAATCAGGTACATCATTTTTGTTTGTTTTTGTTGTTGTTTGTTTTGTATTTGTTGTTTTAGCCTTTAACAATTTAGTGCTTAGGTTTAATTTCTGAATTTGGGTGTTGTCCTCTCAGGACTTAATAATAGGGACTCGACTATCTTATGTAGTTGAGAGATGCGCCGAGCTAATCTGACACTACCTTTGAATTATCATGGTCAAGCCATCTCCTGCTGTAGGGATCTGGGGCTAAAAGGGTTAAAAGACTTGATTATACAGCTCCCAGGAGAAAGTATAGCTATTATAGTTAGTTGTGGTTCAGGAATTCATGGATGGGACTTTTCTGGCTACAGCTGGAATTCCGGATTTTAAAAAATTGCCTTTTTTTTTCTTCACAGGGGGTGTTGCCCCCATGACCCCTACTGGGGGCCCCCGACCCCCACTTCAGGATTCAACTCTTTTTTTCTGTTCCATCCATGAGAATGGTACATTTTTTTCTGATGTCATTTTGCTGGTGTACAGATACACAGCCAACGACCCCTGCAACTCCCGCTGTCAACTGCTGTACAAGGACCACTACCATTGTAAGATCCAGGGCTGTCAGGTCCTCTTCCGATCCAAGGACGGTGTGCGAGAACATGCAAAGTAAGGCAGTAAAATCTTTGTGGTGTTGTTTTTTACAAAATTTTATGTGGAAGTCAGCTACACTACGTCATTAGATGTCTTGCTTTTAGTTGCGGTAAGCCCTTCACTGCCAAGAAAAATTGAACACTGCCTAACTGCAAGAGGCATAGATCCTCATGAGCCCCCGCAGTCGCGGGGGCTCATGAGGATCTATGCCTCTTGCAGAAAGCCCTTTGACAGCTGGGACTCTTCGACACTGAATTGACAATGATTTCAACTACAAAGTCTGTGCATCCGCACACAGTGGGAGGGGTTTTGCCCCTTGCGCATGCAGGCAGCCGTGCTGCACACGGTATCGTCAGCCACATGCACGAGAGGTCTAAGCCATTGAGAGCTCCCTAAGCTTCCAACATTTGAGTTGGCCTCTGAAGACTGCGTACCAGTTGAGGAGATGCATTGACTTTGATGGCTCAAGAATGGTGCCAGGATAATAATTGGCACCTCTGGGCCCCAAGCAAGGCTTTTTGGCATGCAACTTTGTAAGACGGTAACATGTTAACTCTGTGGCTGTCGGTAACGACTTTTGGTGCGATGATTCCTGAAGGAATCATCGTGACAAAAGTCGCTACCTACAGACAATGGGTTAACCCCAGATGCATTGACAGTCATATCTGTATGACACAGACACCAAAATAGTCAACCAAATTCACCTGTAAAAGTGGTCACCTAGCTACCCAGTTGAGCAAAAGGTCTTCAGGCCAGACTGGCCATCATGGGCCCATGGCAACGATGACCGGCTTTGGCCTGAGGAGTGTAGGTTGGGCAGGTTGTTACCATATTCATGCTCAGCTTTTATCTGAATGGATCACTTTTAGTTTTACTGAAGCACATTTTGTTTAATTTTGTTTAGATTTCATGACCTTCAAGACCGTATTACCCCTATGGTGTACGACAAGTACGAGCAGCTGCAAGCTTGCCCGGAGCACTGTCAACACAGTCTGAAAGAAATCCATTATCACTGTAACTGGGTAAGCATATGTACATCTTGTGGTATTTCATACTCTTAGACACTGTGTATATATCATACCACTATTTTTTATTTGGCCTATACAACAGAACCTGTTTTGAGTGTCCACTCTTACGAGAGAACATCTGTCATTAACCCATTTAGCCCCGAGTCCCTGCAGCTGGTACATATTATAGTCATTAGGCAACACCTCCAGAAGTTGAGAAATGGGACCTTGGGGCTAAAAGGGTTCAAATGATGCTCTTCAGCGACGTGACACATCTGGCCTTCAAGATTTCTCGCGAGAGATTGAGCTCTAGTTTTTGTAGACCACCTTTTTGTTTTCTGAAAAAATTGTTTCTCAAAACAGGTTCTAACTATACAATGGAAAATAACGAGTTTATGTGATCAGCAGTCTGTCTTCAGGTGTCGGTAACGGTTTTAGTCGCGATGATTCCTGCACGAATCATCGCAACTAAGACTGCTTCCGACACCCAAAGGGCTATCCTTTGGGTGGGTGTGTGTGTGAGGGGGGAGGGGGGTGAGTAGACCTGTTGTTTCTTATATCAGATGGATCCAAATGTTTCTAAGGGTTTGGAAAACTGTTTAGTGTAATTGTTTGCTCTGAGGCATTTTGGCTTTATTTTGTGTGACCAGTGCCCCCAGCATCGTATAATAACATTTTGGACTTGACCACTCAGGTAATTGCTCTGATACGTATGGGGAGCCTAGGCTAGGGAGATGGAGTGGGAGTGAGTGGATTTTCAGCAGTTCGTGCAAACCTTTTGAAGGAAACTTCACCTTGGCTCTTAACCCTTTGGCTGTCAGTAGTGCTTGTAGTCGAGGTGATTCCTACAGAAATCTCCTCGACCAAAAGTGCTGCTGGCAGCCAAAGGATTAACTCTTTCGAGACGTGCCGCATCCGGATTCGTGGCTTTACGCAGCGAATCCGGATGCGGCACGTCTTGAAAGAGTTAACCCTTTGAATGCCATTTCTCAAATTTGTTCCCCAGGAACCTGGTAACAGAGTGATCTCAGCAAGAAGTACATATCTTATGAATCCCATCAACTGTTGGGGGGGGGGGGGGGGGGGGGGGGGGGCGGTTATGAGAATCTGTTTGCTTTGCCATTGTATTGTTTATTTTTTGGGCGGTGAAGGGGTGAATTAGCTGTACAAATGTAACTGACTCTCTGACTGTGTTTTGCAGACTGGATGCAACCATGTCATCCCGGATTCAGGACCCACCTTTGCCCGTCTGGAGCACTACAGGATCCATGAGTACGCAAAAGCCGCTGCTGGGAAAAACTACCGCGTAACCGGAGGGCAGACCTCGCGGGTGGAGGACTCGCTGTCACAGCGCCGCAGGGGGCGTCCGCCAAAGTACCCACGCCTGGATGTTCCTCTTGTGCCAAAAGTCGACTTGTCTGCAACAGAAATAACAGAGTCAACGCAGAAGTTTGCAGATGGGGAGATGATGGATGAAGATTCCAAAGTGGTGAACGGGTTCAGGAAATTTGAGGAGGGTGAAGCGTGCCCAGACGACCAGTGTATGTATCACAGTCAGGTCCACTATCACTGCGGGCGTCCGAGATGCCACACGGCTACCGACAGGGTGGATGTGTTAAACCTGCATGCCAAGGATTTCCACAGCTTTGTCACCATCCTTGACAACTTCGAGTTCTTTGATCGCAACGTGAATTGTCGTCGCGTCCACTGTCACAACAACCAGGTCAACAGGCACTACCACTGCATGCGCCCCCGCTGCGACTACTCTTTTGTGCGACACAGCACCATGACACAGCATGACAAGAAACATGCTGCATCTGCAGGGCTGGGAGTGGTGGACGTAAACGCCACGTCTGTGGCGTTCATTTCCTCCACCAACGCCACCCCTGCCACCTCCAGCCCTGCCCAGACCACCCCAATGAGCAATAGTACCCGCATACACCCCATCCAGTGGCTCAAACGGCCTGATGGAAAAGCTTACATCCCCATCATCCCAGCCCTCGACCCCCACAACAAAAATGTGGTGAAGGCTGCAGGAACGTTCTATCCATTGTCAGGGTTGCCTGGGGCCATGACCTTGACCCCTGCTACTGTGGGCCTGGCAGCTGCATCCACTATTACCCTCAGTCTGCCAACTAACATGGTGACGGCCACCATCCCAGTCATGGCTCAGACGCAGATGACAACAGCTTTGCCAGTTTCCAGTGTAGTCCCTGTCTTCACAACAGGGAATGTTGTCAGCGCAGCAGCAGTCACCACTGCCAACAACGCCGCTCCCCTCACTGTACTGCTGCAGCAGAAATCAGGCAATGGCGTTCCTCAGCCCTCCTGGTCAGCTATGCGGCAGAGCATGCACTTTTCCCTGCAGGCCAGCTGCGGTCGCCCGTTCTGTAAGCTGAAGAAAAAGGATCACTACCACTGTCTGGAGTGTAACCAGGCCTTCTCCGACCCCGTCAGGCTTCGCGGACACATCAGCAAGCATGGCGTCAAGTTCAAGAAGATGGACCAAGCCGCATGCATCATTAACCCCCTTGCACATGCAGCCAGTGGGGCTGTTAACCTCCTTGGCAGCATGCCCAAAGGGGTTAAACCTAAGCCTGTGCCTGTCAACTTTCTCAACGTTTCTGAAACCCCCCCAGAAATGGGACTGGACTTGTCTACCAGCAAAGTGAGAGAGGAAGACAAACTGGATGAGCACGAGGAGCAAGAAGAGATGGAGGCGGATGGCCATGGTGTAGTGTCTGAAGACCACGGGCTGGAAGATGACGATGACAGTATGTCCCTGTCTTTGAACCAGGGCATGTCCAGCGTCTCCAACATTCTGCCCAGAGAAGAACTAGACTCTTCAAGCCCCAGCATGGACGCCTCAGAATTCAATGAAGAGGGAGCGCTGATTATTGATGAAGAAATTCATGATGACAGCCTCAGCTCCAGTCTGCAGCACAGTCTCAATTCTAGCATGGATGGGAGGGAATACAGCACCGATGGGAGGGATTACAGCATGGATGGGAGGGAATACAGCACTGATGGGAGGGATTACAGCATGGATGGGGGGAGAGAGGAGGAGGAAGATCTTGAGGTACCTGACAACACATCAGAGATCAGTGTGAAAGAAACCGGCCTGGCCTCTCCCACAACTAGTGCCACAGCTGCTCGTCGCTCCAGCCGCAAGAGGACAGCCACAGTGCACGCAGACTTTATCAACAGTGATGACGCAGCACTGGCCAAGCAGATGAAGTTGAAACTGAGTGGACCAATCCCTTCCACCGTCGTTCCAAAAGTTAGCATCACTGCAAAGAGCAGCACAATGACCACTTCTCGCAGTGCCGCTGGTACCAACAGTAGACAAATACCGGAAGGGTTCACCCGTTTCCACTGCAGTATGGACTGTGGATTCACCCGATGTGCGTACCGGCAGACTGTCACTCACTTCCACTGCCTGCGGACCGAATGTGGGTATGGCTTTAGCGACAAATCACGCATCATCCAACACCGCCTGCGCCATGAACGCATCGATAAGTTAATGGGCGATGACTTCCAGCAGTTCCGAGCCACTGTCAGCTGTGAACGGCCTGATTGTGAGTTTGCAGAAAAAGCCTCCCACTTCCACTGCGGGAAGTGCGCCTTCGTGTGCGCTGACTCCAGCAAAGTCCTGGCCCACCGGAAGTACCACACCAAGATGGACAACATCAGCAGCAACGGCTTCAAAAAGTTCACCGGGTCGGAGGACTGCCACATGCCCATGTGCGCATATTGTCGCAAGCAGACACACTACCACTGTATGCAGGATGGATGCAACCATGCCGTGCTCGGCCCTGCACAGATGGCCCCTCACAAATTGAAGCATGCCTCTCACGATGTGTGAACATTTTTATATTAACTTTTCAACTCCCATAGCTAATGACTTCCGTTGTATAGAATGGAAGTCACTTAGTTCTGCGAGTTTAAGAGTTAAGTGTGAACATTAATTACTTTATAATGTTGATAATTAGAAGTCTAACAAATGTTAATCCTTTGGCTGTTAGTTGCACTACTTGACAGGATGGTTCCTGCATGAATCATCATGGCAAAAAAACACTGACGGCCAAAGGGTTAAAAGGTAATCAGGTCCCACCCGTCAACTATCAAAGCAGTTGCATTGATCAGTCCCTTGTAGATAGTGCTTAGAGAAAAGAGGCTTGTAGCTGTGGACGTTCAGGTGAACTTTACGGTGCATTCTCACCAGTTTGGCAGTTTTGCACAACGTTGCAGTGATGGTGACAAACTTAAACGATAATTTTGTGTACCCTCTGGCTGTTGGTAGCACTTTTTGTCACGATGATTCCTGCAATGGCCAAAGCGTTAATATGGACACAATTTTGACCATTCCATCAGAATGTTTTTACTTTGGAGTTGATATTGTTGTTTTCTGTGCAGGGCACATTTTGTTACAGAAATGTACGTACATTCCTGATTTGTATCTGCGTTTTGGCCCCTTCCCTGCCCGGACACCAAGAATGACGCCCAGCTGCAGGAGAAATAGATGCTTATGAGCCCCCAGCAGATGCACAGGCTCTTGGGAATCTATGCCTTGCGCTAGTTTAACTCATTCAGCCCAGCGCACATAGTTCCCAAATTTTGGAGGCGTCATCTAACGACTATGCACCTGTTGCAGGAGATGGGTCGACCATGAAAATTCAAGAGCAGTGCCAGATTAGCTTGGCGCCTGTCAGCACCAAACTAATCTGGCACTGCCCTTGAATTATCATGGTTGATCCATCTCCTGCTGTAGGGCATCAGGGCTGAATGGGTTAATCTCAGGCTACATTATAGGTGGTTTCAGGGACATTAAACCAAACCACTGATAGCGAAGGGGTTAACACAAGTTTGGCTGTGAATTTGGCCCGTAGGCCTGTAAGCCTTAGGATCCAGATTCACAAACCAGCAAACATATATGCGAAAGAGAGATGCACACTGCTTAAAATTGTACACAAGGACCAGTTTACATTCATGGCAGCACTGAGCTTGGAAACGGTGTACACAAGTTTTTCCATCGTCACCATATTTGGTGGATAGCAATTACAAACATGTCCGTACTTGTAATTACAAACATGTCCGTACTTGTAAGAAGAAGGTGCTCGTGCCGACGTTGGCCCACGCACAGCCATGCGCTGGCCAACTGCAGCTGATGTCAGCACAAGGATCTTTCACTTGCGTGGATTTGTATCGAGTTCAGTATTTTTTAAAGAGACTTAGACTTTGTTGTCGCATTATCTGAGAACAATAATATTCTTGTGGATTTTCATACATACATTTACATGCAAAATGTTTGTATTTTTTGTCTTTTTCTATAGAAGTGACTGGTCTGAGAACCATGTATTTATAAATAACTGAAAGTGTTCACAATTGTAGTTTTCACTAGTTGACAGTGGAGTTGTCTTTTTGTAAACTTATGAATGTACTCGTTTGCGCACAGAACAATGTTCTGGCATACATAGTGAAGTTATTTTGCATTGTCTATACTGCTGTGTGTATTTTCCCAGAAAAAGAAAGAGGCGTTTAGTATATTGTAGATCCTTGTGGAATGCCCATATATGTTTGTGTGTCAAGGGTAGTACATACTTACGACCCCTTTACTGCTGAGGCCTAACAGTTTTGTTTCTGAATCTCTTTATGCACGAGAAATGCTTGTAAACACATTCAAGACGTGACATGTCATGAGGGAGTTAAAATGAGCACAGCAAGAGATGTAGATCCTATTGAGCCCCCACGTGGGGTTAATGAGAATATGTGCCTCTTTCAGAGAGTGGTGATGGGTCAAAGCTGGTGCCACAGCGTTTTAATGCTGCCTCTAGGCCCCAAACTTCTGGCACCACCTGTGAACTTTCATGGTGGATCTTATTCCTATATGTAACCTTTGGAGGACAGCTCCAAATTCAGGAGTTTCGACCCCCAAAGCTCAGCATGTTGACACATTCGAGACATGCTGCATTCACATGTGGCTATATGCTAGCTTTATGCCACGTATCCTGATGTGACGAGTCTCGAATGAGCGTGACTAAATATACTATCCTTGATATTCATGTTGATGATCAGTATTGTTTCGTCACCGATCACGCAGTGAAATAATTCCTAGGAGTGGTATTTATTATCTGCTGAATTCTACAAGTGTGTGTGTGTGTGTGTGTTTGATAAAGAAACATTCTCTCTGGTGCGCGTAGTACAGCAGATTCTGTGTTGAGCGATCACCCTTCTGAAATGTCGCCTGTCTGTAAAGACCACAATTTGGGTGGCCACAAGCCACCTGAATCAAATAGCCTTTAACACTTAACCCATTTAGCCCCGAATCCCTACAGCAGGAGATGGCTTGACCATGATAATTCAAGCGTAGTGCCAGATTAGCTTGGCGCCTAATCTGGCACTACGCTTGAATTATCATGGTCAATCCATCTCGTGCAACTGGTACACAGTCGTTAGGCAACACCTCCAAAATTTGAGAAATGGGACCTTGGGGCTAAAGGGTTAAACTCCCAGAACTTAATGACTTCCATTCTATAGAATGGATTAAGTCATCTAGTTCTGGGGGTTCCAAGAGTTCATGACAGTCGACACTTCTGTCCTTCAAGACTTCTCTTTCTGCCTCCCTCCCCCCCCCCCCCCCCCCCCCCCCCACCTCCCCCACCCAAAAAAAAAAAGAAGTGGTTGCATAAAACAGGTTCTGCTGTACAGAGAGAAAGCATGCTGCTAAATGTACATTTGTGTGATATTTATAACCCATGCCCCTGAGTTTTGCAAATTTCCCAGTCAGTAAAATATCATCGGGCCAACTTTGGTCAAAGTGGGTTCATGCAGGGCTGTACGCCGGCTGTGGCCGATGTTGGCCCGATGACTTTTACTCTTGGGATTGAGGGGTGTCCTTTGATGACTGCATACCAGATGCTGGAGATGGACTGACCATGATGGTATAGAGGTGAATTAGCTTGGCACCAAGGAACGTGATGTTTAACCCTTTTCATCCTGATACACTTTTGCTTGAAATAAATTTGACCGTGACAGTTCAAGGGTGGTACCAGATAGCTTGCGCCTGAGGCGCCAATCTATTCTGGCACCGCCCTTGAACTAAAATGGTTGATCTGTCTCCTAATCTGTAATGCAGCCTTCATAAGACAGTAAGCAGCTTTTAAAAAGTCAGTCTCAGGATGTAACGGGTTAAACCTTTGGCTGTCGGTAGTGTTTTCTTTCACGTTGATTCCTGTGGGAATCATGTCAGAAAGCACTGCTGACGACCAGAGGGTTAGACAGTTCAAGGATAAGTGCCAGATTAGGTTGGTGCTTAGGTCATGGTTGATCAACCTCCTGCTGTGATGTCAGGCTTGAATGGGTTAACCCCCCTTTTTGCATGTGGCCATCGATACTGCAGACAGTACTGGTGGCTGTAGGCTGAAGGGGGTCAAGTATTTTTATGATGTACACAAGTTTCTCTTTTCTTGTTTACACTACTGTATATTCAAGGAATGAATGTTCACGCTTGATTTTCATATAGCTGATCACTGCTGATTTGATATTTTCATACCTTTTATTGCACTTTCTTGCACTACAGACACTGCTGACTAGCATTTCTTTTACATGTGTATAGTTTTTAAGGTGTGAAATAAATTCTTTAACCATTTGGCTGTTGATAGCGTTTTTTGTTGTGATGATTCCTACAGAAATCATCATGACAAAACCACTACCGACAGTCAAAAAACTAAATTAACCCCTTTGTGCATGCAGCCACCGATAGCCAAAGGGGGACATAGAGGTTTTAGATGTGTGAAATTAAACCCTTTTAGCCCCACGGCTGCATTTCCCAAATTTGGGAAATGTTACTTAATGACTATGTACCAGTTGCAGGAGGTGGATTGACCATGATGATAATTCAAGGGTAGTGCCAGATTAGCTTGGCACCTGAAGGTGCCAAGCTAATGTGGCACTACCCTTGAATTATCATTGCCAGTCAATCTCCTGCTGTAGGGTGTTTGGGCTAAAAGGATTAATATTGTTTTTACAGCTTATATCTATTTATGCATAACAGTTTGGTCACTGAATGAACTGTTATTTGTTGATTATTTTTAATGCAGCCAATTGTGGACACTCGCAAAGCTGCAATAGTCTGTTGTTGTTTGCAAGATTTGTTCACATATGCACAAATATTGATAACATTCCTGTGAGCACAAATTCCAGTGCAAGTTTTATTATTTTTTTTGTTATCCTGAATAGAGTCCGAGTTTAGAGACATTGTAAGCACATGACTTTTGTAATGAGATTATTAGAATATGCATTACTAGTATAATTATAAATTAGCCATTAAATAGTACAATTTCTTCTTTTTTTTTTTTTGTGGGGGGGGGGGGGGGGGCTGGGGGTGGGGGGCTCTTTTCATAAGAATAAGATCATTTATTTGTCCACAAATCCACAAGAAATAAAACATACAGCTGAAATAAAATAATTTCTACTCATAAGGAATTGCCCATTTAAAAAAAAAAAAATTACGAACAAGTTCAATACTAACATTAGTCTGAATGTTAGATTTGAAAAGTTTTTTGACCAGATTCTTGGTGGCACAGGCCAGTATGAGTTTGACGTGTTTTTTGTTTATTCCATGTTTCTAATTTGGTGAAGCAATAGCCATGCACGTCTTAACATATTCTGCCCCAGGAATGAAATACCTCATTTTGAAGTTGCCTTCTGAAGGACTGTATTACAATTCTGGAGACAAATCGAGCAGGATAGTTGAAGGGTGGTGCCAGAATAGCTTGGCGCCTATGGGCACCAAACTATTCTGGCACCACCCTCAAACTATCATGCTCGATCCGTGTCTTGCTGTGGTGTGTCGGGGCTGAATGAGTTAACCCTTTTCATCCTAATACACCCATTGCTTGAAATAAATTTTGACCGATAGTTCAAGGGTGGTGCCAGAATAGCTTGGTGCCTGAGGCGCCAAGCTATTCTGGCACCACCCTTGAACTAAAACAGTCCATCTATCTCCCAATCTGTAATGTAGCCTTCATAGGGCAATAAGCGAATGATACAAAATCAGCTTCAGGTTGTAATGGGTTAAAGATGGTTCGGGAAAGCCACAGCAGAAACATGCCGTTTGAAAAACATATAACGTTAGTTTGGTAGTGGCAAAAATGTGTTCGGCTGTTTTCTGTTGACTATAGTTGTAGTGTATATTGCCTGAGAATGCCCAGTTAAGTGCAGTGCTAGACTTGCTTGTCCAAGTAGAAATGTGCATAGTTCATGCTGTTACATCCATTCATCCGTCCAAAACCTAATATGGCCTTTGTGATGTGCAGGTTTCAGGTCAATTCACAAGTGATGAATATAGTACCTTGCTGAGAAATGCACACATTATGTCATCCCTTTTGGGTTATTGTACCCCATATTTTGAAAATTCAAACATACTTCAGCCTTTGTGTCCCTGGGATATGATTCATTTTCATGCAAGGACTGTGTCCAATGTCCCAAGTAACCCGGGTCTGCCCTGGGGGACTTGGGTGGGGTTAGGTATTTTTTAGTTCCCAGGGTCACCCTGGTCAGCCCCACAGGGTGGGTTTTTCTCTCTATTCTGGGGCATGTGTTTCTGTCTACCCTTTGTCCATTCACCTGTATTTGCCTTTTTAAAACTCTCCCTACTGTCTGCACTGCCTGTAGCTCTTGATATTGGATGTGTGTTGCTAAATGGTCTTAGCTTTATTTAGGCCCCATGTGTTAGGTTTATTTAACGTATTTGACCGGCTGGCGACATACATTCAATGTTCTGTTTATTTATTTTTTTTCACAAGCAGTGCAGGCACGTCCTGAGAAAGCCTTGTTGCTGTCGGGACGTTAAGCAATGTACAATCCAATGTCCCAAGTAAGCAAGCAGTCCACAAGATTACCTTTGCCATTTTTGGCCCATGCACAGCTGATGTTGACATGAGGATTGTTTGCTTACTGGGTTATTATTGTTGATGCAACTCAAAGTGTATACATATTTTTTATTCACATTTTAAATTTGGACATTCCTGCTGGTAGCTATAGAAAGCTTTCTTAAAAGTGTTGATGCAAATTGCTGATTTTTTCCCACTCAGATGACTTAAAATATAAATCGCTGCTGTTTTGCCGTTTTTGTGCTGAAGTCCATACATGTTGTTATTCCAAAAACTTGCTCTGAATAAAATACAGGCCTTTTTTCCATTCCAAAACTTTACTATGACAGCAAGATTGTAATAACCCTTGCCTGTTGCTGTTAATTCCGTTCAGTGGAAAAGACACATAATTGTGCATCTTTTCAGTAGCAGTCAAGGGTTTAACCGGCCATCCCCATGGCCACATTTCTTAAATTTGGGAGGCGTTACCAAACAACTATGTGCCAGTTACAGGGAATACTTAAAGCATGATAATTCAAGGGTAGTGTCAGATGAGCTTGGCACCAAGCTCATCCGACACTACTCTTGAATTACCATGATTAATCCATTTCCTGGTGTAGGGGGATAGATCGGTTAAGCAAAGACCGTTTTAGTAAAATTTATGCGTGCAAAGTAAGACCTACGCATAATTTATGTTCCGTATTAAAGTAACCTGGATGATCATAGTATTTATTCCCATCATCGCACACTTGGTGGTGAAGCATATGACTTGCCAGCAAGCATTCTCAGTTTTCTGCCATTTTTATTTTGAGGCACCTGCTGAAAGTTTAGAGTGCAGATATGTTTAAAATGTATCTGATCATTGTGGGAGTGTCAGAAGTCATTTTGAGCTGAAGGAGTCAGATTTTTTTAGGGCCCTTATGACCTGTGACCGAAGGTACTAAAGAGTAACTGTCTTAACAATTACAAAGAAAAATACAGCAGAACCTGTTTTTAGGGACCACCATTAAAGAGATCACCTGTCATTAAGACCATTATTCAGGTGGCTATTGCCACCTGAAGGATGTTCTTTAACCCTTATCATTCGGAATACACCAGTGTGTGAAAATACTTCAAGGGTAGTGCCAGAATAGCTTGGCGCTTCTAAGCACCAAGCTATTCTGGCACCACCCTTGAACTAAAGCCATTGGTCTGTATCCTTATCTGTAAGTACTATAATGTAGCTTGCATATGGCAGTGTACACATTTGAAGCTTTTGGCCTCAGTATGATATGGGTTAATGACAGGTCACATTTTGCCTTTCAAGACTTCTCTTGAGAGAGTACCTGTTTTGAAGAAGACAAATCCTGTTGGTTTCTCAAAACAGTTTCTACTGTATCGAGAGGAAATCTGCGTTATCTACTTGTGTCACATGTTTTATCACACTGCTTGCTTGTTCATTGCCTTTCAAGCACTGATGCAACTAAACTATATTGTGCCATTTTAATTAGTGAACAACTCTTCACCCCCCTGACTGCTACCGGCAATATGGCTTGGCACAAAAGATGTGCAACTACGCCTCTTTTCCATCAAACGGTATCATGAATAGCAGTCACGGCGTTATTTTATACATTTTGTGTTTTATCAGTATAGTTTAATAAGAATTCTCGCTGTTGTGACAGCATTATGCAAAGTACAAACCAATGACATAAACAGAATTTTCTAAGTTTCTGTGCATAAAATGTTTTGTTTCTGCATCCATGATTGGAAAAAGTGCAGACAGTGTTTTGCAAACTCTGTTTGCCAAATTCATTTTGTGGGCGTCCTTAACTCTTTGCCTACCGATATCAACTTCAGCCGCTGCAATATTACATGTACTTGCAAGATCCGCTCAACTAAGGTTCACTCATACGGGCCTGACGAGTGGTGCTTTGACTAAATGCAAATCCGCTGTGCCACCGGGGGCACTAGGTCAATTCAGAATACAATGGAGGAAACAAGGCATGCGCAAAATTCTGGCTGTGGACGGAAGTATCCTGGACCTCTTTCTCAACATCTAGAGTTCAACATTAAACCCTTTAGTAAAGTGCCTTTAAAGAGGCCACTCTGCACTGCTGTGCATCCATTAGTTTCTGCCATGTGTACTCTAAAGTCTAAGCGAATTACTCAAGAAGATATTGACGCTGAGCAGTGTTTAAACCAGACTCAATTAAAGTAGAGCTTTTCGGGCTGAGGGAAATACGTACCTAAAGCGATTGCAGTGTGCACGTTCATCTCGACAGTAGGATGAACTCTTGCTTTAATTTCAATGGATATGCTAATTTACATAAACCAATGAAAAATGAGCATGAGGCATATTTCCGGCCACATGTATAACCCAACACATGGACATCTGCTAAAATGATGCTTGACTGTGCAAAAAGCCTTGATACTAAACTATTAGTTTTAATCGGCAGACAAGGTTGGCATAGCTTTGTGGCAAAATATGTACTGATTTTGTTCAGTTCGAGGTTTTAGGCAGATGGTTGCTTCAAGGGTTGAAAACTGCTCTGGAATTACAGTTCATCACCACTTTGCGTGCCTTTCATTTCCTCCCTTGTATTCTGAATTGAGCTAGAGGACGCGGTCGCGCAAACCCGGTGGCGCAGTGGATTTGCATTTAGTCAAAGCACCACATGTCAGGCCCCTATGGGTTGACTTGAGTGTGTCTGTACTTGGCTATTTTTAGCACTAAATGTGTTATTACAATCCTTACCTGGCATGCACACTAGATCTAGAGATGAACTCTTCACAAAATTACATAGTGGCAGAGTAGCGCATGGTACTGAAAAGTTACTTTGTAGGCAAAGAGTTAATTTCCTTGTGCTGTCAGCCACTGGTACTGTTTGCAGTATCTGTGGCTGCATGAACAAAGAGGGTTAGGTAGAATTTGTTTAACCCTTTGGCTGTAGGGAGCGTGATTAGTCAAGGCGATTCCTGCGACCAAATGTGCTGCCAACAACTATAGAGTTTTTAAAAATGAATAAATCCTGATGAACCCATGGAGGAAGTGAACAATTACGAGGGTCTGTCACAATGACATAGGAAAGTGGAAAATTGACAATTTTGTACCCATTTCATTTGTTTAGAGTGTGAACTTCAGAAATGAAAAACGTGTGCATGTACGTATATTTATTTTAAACCAAGTTACTTATAGTCATTACAAATTCACCCTTTTATAATCCTGTTTGGTATTTATTCACCGTTTCCATCACTGCTGATGTTTATATTGTATTTCATATTATTCCATTTGCACAGCCATTCCAGTAAATTAACCCCTTGGTGCATGTAGCCACTGGTACTGTATGCGGTACTGGTGGCTGCAGACGTAAGCAGGTTAAGTACACCATTTTTTTTCATGGTGACCCACTGTATATTTTTTACGCTAAAGAAAGATGTGTGTAGTTTTGTACGTCATGGAGTTTGAACACTTACATCATTATATGCATTCCCCGTTCGTAAGTAAATGTCTTTTTGGAATCCTTACACCTCATCGTAAAGAGATAAGTAATAATTAATTACCTGTGTGAGAAAGTAAACAGATTGCTTGAAAAAAGCTGGAATTGTTTTGTGTTTGTATTTGAGATTGCCAGCATGGAAAGTGCGTACAGTAGAACCTGTTTCGAGCAACCACATTTTTGTCCATTCTCAAACTGTATGATTCATAGTCGCCTCAAGCTTCATTCTCAGTGACTATGAATCAAACAGTTTGAGAATGGGAGTCATTCAGTCTGTCTAGAAATTAGAGTATAGGAAAACTTCACTACTATGCTATAGAGGCATTTGTTTTCATCCCTACGTCACACGACCAATATCTACAACGGGCTTCGCCAGGTGCTCGACTGACACGCCCTGTCTGTCACCAGGCTGGTGAGGGACTGACCATCCGCACCGTGGTTATCCGATAACGTCGGAGAAGCTCTCCGCTGACGGAGACGCGCGGAGCGTCGTTGGCGACGGACTGGTCTGACTGTCCACAGACAGATCTATGTGAACATGAGGGCCAAAGTAACAGCGGTCATACAGTCTGCCAGGAGACAGTTCTACAAGGACAGGATCGACTCCAGCTCGTCATCCAAGCAACTCTTCTCAGTCTTCAGTGAGCTGCAGGGCAAACCCCCGTACCACGCCCCTTCCGACAGATGTGCCAAGCCATGTCCTTCCACGTTTCTGTGACTTTTTCTCAGATAAGATTAAGGACATCCACTCTGATTTAGACTCGTGTTCATGTGACCCCCCTACGTTTGGCGTGTACAATGGCCCTTCACTGTCTTGTTTTGAGCCAGTGACTGAGCAGGAGATCCGTGATCTTATTATCAAATCACCAACAAAGAGCTGTGTGCTTGATCACATGCCCAAGTCCCTCATGAAACAGTGCATTGATGATCTCCTCCCACTGATTACCACCATAGTTAATGCTTCTCTCTCTACAGGTGCAGTGCCTACTCAGTTTAAACATGCTGTTGTGACACCACTCTTGAAAAAGCCTGGACTGGATCCAGACGACTTGAAATATTTTAGACCTGTCTCTAACCTTCCGTTTAGATTTTGGAGAAGGTTGTTTTGAAACCGCTAGAAAGCCATTTGTCTGGAAACGGTCTTTTAGAAATGCATCAGTCGGCATACAGAAAGGATCACAGCATGGAGACTGCTGTGCTGAGTGTCCTGGATGGTCTGTTAGTGAAGGCAGAGGAGAGACTTGTCTCCCTCATTGTTCTGCTGGACCTCGGGGCAGCATTCAACACGCTCGATCATTCTGTTTTGCTGACGAGGTTAGAGGTGACCTTTAGCATCCGTGGTGCCACCCTGGCCTAGTTCACTTTATACGTTAAAGATCATTCTCAGGCTGTTATTGTTAATGGCCAGGTATCTGCTTCTAGTCTTTTGTTGTGTGGAGTCCCTCAGGGCTCCGTATTAGGGCCTGTTTTGTTCACTTTATATTCACAACCTTAGTCTGATGTAATTGCCGCCCACGAGTGTGATTTTCACAAGTATGCTAACTACACTGAATTGTCAAAAAGTAGTGTGCCTAGCCATTTCAGCTCTGCTATGATAAGCGTGCAGTGTTGTATAGACAACGTCATGTCCTGGACGACTAGCAACAAACTTAAGCTTAACACTGACAAAACCGAAGTCATGCCTGCTGGCTCTCAGTCTTGTCTTAGTCTGATTGACAGTGAGTCCACAAACATTGGCGGCTGCAGCGTTCGCTTCCAGAACTGTGTCAAATATCTGGGTGTGAAGATTGATTTGACACTCTCCATGCATGATCATGATCATCAGTAGCGTCTGCCGGGTTGGTTTCCTCGAGTTGCGCAGAATCTCTTCCCTGAGACTGTATCTCACAGAAAGTGCAGCTTCTAGACTTGTCAATGCATTCATTACGTCCAGGCTCGATTATTGCAATTCTGTATTGGTAGGTTTACCGGCAGACCAGACTTCACGCTTGCAGGTGATTCAGAACAATGCGGCGTGTCTCATCTTGAAGAACCGAAAGAGAGACCACGTTACTCCTCTGCTGAAGCAGCTGCACTGGCTGCCCGTGAAATTCCGCTGCCAGTACAAAATTGCAATTTTCGCCTATCGGCATTTTGATGGATCTCTCCCACCATATCTTTCTGCCAAGCTGTTTATCAGGCATCCTTTCCTCCAGTGAAAAACTTTTTTAAATCCCGAAGCTTAACATGAAAACTGTCAGGGAGCGTTCTTTCAAATTTTTAGCCCCAAGTGCGTGGAACTCGCTGCCAACTGAATTGCGGAATCTGCCCACATTTTCACAGTTCAAAGCTCACTTAAAGACTTTTATTTTCTGTCAGGCATTTAACATTTAGCTCACCTTTAGGTAACTGTTGACTGCTTTTTATTCTGATTCTGGAGGGAAGTGGATGTAAGGTGTTGGGAAGGGATGGGGTGGGTTAAAGTATTGTATAATTATGCGCGTGTCTGAGTGAGAGTGTACAATTGTGCAAGCGCAGTGAGTCCAGTGTTTTCCTGGAGAACAATGCTATACAAGAACTATTTATTATTATTATCTTTAGCACAAACTGTACCATGTGACTGAGCTACAAAAAACCTTTAGCAACAAATAATAATAATAATAAAGAGCATTTATATCGCGCTGAATCCCCAGGAGCAGTGGGCTCTAAGCGCGTTACAAAAAAATGTATATATGGAGAATCTCACTACCTTTAAAAAAGTCTAATCTATGCACTTCTAATCTACGCACGCACATACAACTAAAACACACATAACAAAACCATATGTATGCAGACCAAACCAAACATCACACACACAATCTGTGGATTAATGGTACGCAAGCTGAAAGAAGTAGGCGGACTTCTTGTAGCCCTCTTTGTGACGCATCTTGGATGTCAGTTTTGTTCTATAAATTTAATGATCACCAAAACGTTCTAAAGTAAAAAGTTACTTAGAGTTGTTCGAAACAACAGGGACACTGCTGGAGACCGCAACATCATGAAAGATTTTAAATTGAGGAATATATATTAATACACGTCTGGCGCGATCCAGGTCGGAAGGTTTCTTCTTGATTTTTTTTACGAAACTAGTGGAGGTATAAAAACAAATATGTTATTGGTAGCTTGGGCTTGCTGCACGGACCCTTGTAGGCCTGAGGGAGGTCAAAGGAACCATTGTACCCCTCAGGCCTTCATCCTTTGGGGTACAATGGTTCCTTTGACCTCCCTCAGGCATAAAAAAAATTGACCCATTTAGCCCCACAGACACATCCCCAATATGCCTGTGCCAGTTGCAGGAGATAGATTTGACAATGATAATTCAAGAGTAATGTCAGATTAGCTTGATGCCTGATGGCACCAAGCTAATGTGGCACTACCCTTGAATTATCATGGTCGATCTATCTCCTGCTGTAGAGCATGGAGGCTAAATGGGTTAAGAAACGTGTTGATCTCTCACACTAGGGATGCCAGCATGTCTTATTAATACCTCTCAAAGTTTTTTTATGCCAAAAATATCGCAGCCACATCATACTGAAGACATTTCACTTCTGCAAAATAAAACTCAAGTCAATGGATGCAAATACACATTCCAGTCATTCTCTTATAGGCAAAATATCACAGATGCATCATGCTGAAGACATTTCAGCCGTAGGGTATTATTATTATTTTCACTTCTCTTACATTTTTTCAGTACAAATCACTTCTAACAAGCTATGGCTATAACAACAAATAAATTTGAGCCCCCTACCACCTTGTTGTATATCTATCTATCTACCTCTCTCTCATCTCTCTGTGGATTAAGCTCAAGTGGTAGAATGTTTGGCCCATCTGGTTCGAATCCAGCAGGGGTAAAAATATGTTTAGGCCTTATTTGGTGCTCTGTCTTTGAAATCACCTTTGTGGTGGACGAAAGACGGCAAGCCCTAAAAGCTGAACATATTTCATACTTTGTTATAATCGAAGTTTAACTCATTCGAGACGTGCCACCTCCAGATACGCGACATTAGCCGCGTATCCGGACGCGGCACGTCTTGAATGAAAAAAAAAAAATCAATATTATAAATATGAATAATACAAAACATAAAACACAAAACCAAAGGTCACATCATAGATGCATTAGACAGTACATGTCCGTCTGTAAGCACCTTTTGATACAAGTGTATATACTGTGTGGCCTTAGCTGTTCTCTGCACAAGAAACTCGTCGCAGAAAGCTTGTTTGTTCGCAAGAAGCTGGAGACTGGAGCTCCCTTGCAGCCCAGTGGAGTGCAAGAACTGAAGCACAAAGTCAAAACAGTTGCAATGTGTCTCTTCATACCTGTGAACAAACAGAAACCATATATACTGAGGGGCAAAGGTAATGCGACATATTTGGAATAATCAGAAACACGTGTTTCCGATGATTAAAAAAATGTCACATTTTTTTGGGTCCTCAGTATATTTGATACAGAAGAATATTGTTTCAGTAGAACCTGTTTTAGCAACCACCATTTTTGCAAGAAAAAAATTATCCTTAACCCTCTGGCTGCCAGCAGCAGTTTCAGTCATGATTCCTGCAGGAATCATCGCAACATAAAGCGCTGCTGACATCCAAAGGTTTAACCCTCTGGCTGCCAGCAGCAGTTTCAGTCATGATTCCTGCAGGAATCATCGCAACATAAAACGCTGCTGACATCCAAAGGTTTAACCCTCTGGCTGCCAGCAGCAGTTTCAGTCATGATTCCTGCAGGAATCATCGCAACATAAAGCGTTGCTGACATCCAAAGGTTTAACCCTTTGGATGTCGGTAATGGTTTTGGTTGCGGCGATTCCTGCAGGAATCACGACTAAAACCACTACTGACAGCCAAAGGGTTAAACGATAGGTGCTCTCTCTATAGAGGTCCTGAAGGGCAAAAAAGTGTCACCTGTCATTTAAGTCCACCATTTAGGTGGCTACACATCCCCCTGTCTTTAAGACAGGTGACCTCTCATAAGAGTGATTGCTCTAAACAGGCTCCGCTGTAACACGCCAAGTTAACCCATTTAGCCCCAACGCCCTACGGCAGGGGATGGATTGACCATGAATGAAACTTTATTTTTCTAAGGATGGAGACAATAGGCGCACAGGCCTCTTTTCATATCGGTCCTTGCTAAACTACGGATTGAACACAAAACAATTCAATACAGGCAAATGACATGATAATTCAAGGGTTGTGCCTGAAGGCGCCAAGCTCATCTGGCACCCCCCTTGAATTGTCAAGGTTGATCCATCTCCAAGCTGCAACTGGTATGTCGCCATTAGGCAACACCTCCAGGCTTTGGGACATGCGGCCATGGGGCTGAATGGGTTTAAGCCCTCATATAAAAATTCACAAATCTTGGAGTTCCCTAGAGAAACTTAACCCTTTCAGCCCCAAGGTCCCAGGCGTTCCCTAACGACTATGTATCAGAGGCAAGAGATGGCCAAGCTAATCTGGCACTACCCTTGAATTATCATGGTCCAGCCATCTCCTGCTGTAGGGATCTGGGGCCAAAAGGGTTAAGGTTTTACAGCTGTCTAGGGTAATGAAGTTAAAGGACTGGGTCCTGCAGAAACACCTTTCCGCTACAGCTGCAGAGCAGGCTAGGCTTTCCCCCTGACAGCTAGGATTTAACCATTATCATTCGGAATACACCAGTGTGTGAAATAAGTTTGACTAAAATAGTTCAAGGGTAGTGCCAGAATAGCTTGGCGCCTCTAGGCGCCAAGCTATTCTGTCACTACCCTTGAACGAAAGCCATTGGTCTACATCCTTATCTGTAAGTACTATAATGTAGCTTGCATATGGCAGTGTACAAATTTGAAGCTTTCAGCCTCAGTATGATAAGGGTTGAATGACTCGCTGGGAATGTATGCACGTTTAAATATGCTGTCCCGATGGTTTAAGGGGCTGTGCCAGAATACATGTTGCAATAACTCATATCATTCGAAAAACACCAGTGTGTAAAATAATTTGAAGCTTTTAGCCTCGGTATGATATGGAATAAACAAGAACGGCAAAGCCCTCATGGCTCATGTGAATGACTGATCCACATCAATCATCTGACCTGAGATCTTGACCTTTCTGACAGGTCACTCATATGAGCAGGCATTTAAAGGACCATTATGCATACATCTGAAGACAAATCTTAGCACCATTTGTGTTTGTTATGCCTTGTCAACACACCTAATGAACTTCTACAGCAGTTTGGACACGCAGCAAATGCACACGCGCAATCACACTTATTCTGCGCTAGCCATCAGCATGTCAATCTATTTTTAACTGGTTAACTGTACAGACAGCACTGTAAAACAAAAATTCAGTGTCAAATTACTTCATATAAACATATTTCTGACCGCAAACAAGAATTTCGCGTTCACACAAGTTTCTTCCCCTCGAACACACACAAGAATACTTTGTCACATGTACTTTTGTTTTCACTACTTTACGAGCAGAGTTAGCTATCCTAGTGGATGTTTACGAAAGGAGATAACTATAGTCTCTCTTCCTTTGCATTCAGTGTGCATTTATTAAGATGGTAACAAAATAATTGGTAAATTTTCACGCCAAAAGAAGTGGCTGTTGAAATCATGATGGGTGCAGATAGTGAAGAAGAAGTATGGGAGGAGAGAGACAAAATGGACGGTTATTCTACGACTTTTTTTCTCCAACTTACGAGAGTGATAGTGAGATAAATTTAATTGCTGATGAATAGAACAGGTCATTCTCCAAAGCTGGCAGACAATGACCAGTTCTATTCCTCAGGGACTACCAATAATAGGACTTGTGGCAAAGTTTCAGAGGAACACGTTTGAGGGGGTGTGGCAGTTATTTATGTTTAGAGCAAAATAATTAGTTCTGCATATTTTTCGCTGGTGTATATTAGGGAGCAATCATATAATTCAGATAATGGCCGCCTTACAGTCCCCCTGAATGTTTTCTTTTGTCTGTATGATGTGAAGAAAACCCAATGGTTTTCATTTGCAGCAACCATAAAACAAAGCATTAGCGCACAGGCTGGCTTCTAAACTAACACAGACTGGGGGATCACGTCGATCTGCAACACACTATTCTCCATACATTACACTTTACAGTGTTGCATGCCTGTCAACATGGTTCGGTAAGTCAGCGGTCTCCAAGCATGCATCTCAGTCTCAGCTGTAACCGGAAATCAATCAGAAACAATGAGACATCAACAAGCTATCTGATGGGAGTGGCAAGTTTAACCCATATCATTCGGAATACACCAGTGTGTGAAGTAAGTTTGACTAAAATAGTTCAAGGGTGGTGCCAGAATAGCTTGGCGCCTCTAGGCGCCAAGCTATTCTGGCACCACCCTTGAACTAAAGCCATTGGTCTATATCCTTATCTGTAACTACTATGTAACTTGCATATAACAGTGTACAAACTTGCTTTTAGTCTCAGTATGATATGGGTTAACCCTTATCATTTGGAATACACCAGTGTGTGAAATAAGTTCAACTAAAATAGTTCAAGGGTGGTGTCAAAATAGCTTTTAGCCTCTAGGCACCAAGCTATTCTGGCACCACCCTTGAACTAAAGCCATTGGTCTATATCCTTATCTGTAAGTACTATAACGTAGCTTGCGTATGGGGAGTGTACAAATTTGAAGCTTTTAGCCTCAGTATGATATGGGTTAGAGGATGACGTGTTCTGAACTGATTCTCCTGTGTCTAAATGAACCATAGCTATAGACCTGCACATAGCATTTCGTGACCATGTGTTGCAGCAGTGTTTCTTTGAACGGTTGTGGCAGTACAGGGCTTTCCAACTGATCTGTGCCATGACTGGCTTTGATTGCCAAAATCTGCCAATACAGTAGGTTATCAATGTCTTTTCTATCCTTGTCGTAGTCCATGTGAGTCGACACATGGATCAGAGGTACTCCATTGTCTTTTGAGCGTAACACAAAACAAGATGGGATGAAACATAACCCACAAAGTCCCTTCTATATATATGGGAGCTGTCCTCACTGTCAATGGCCTCTACCTTTTGTCTCTGACCTGATTTTGATGTTGAATTATCTCCTATTGGAAAAGTCTTGCAGATCTGCCAATGTGTCAGTGAGTTCTATAAGGGGCGCAGGACATACGCGTCATTGATTTGTCAAACGTCATTTATCATGATGTAAGCTTTAGTTTTTACGTAATTTTATATTTTACCTGATAGGAGTTTCACTTTTGCTTCATAGGCTTGAGAAAATGGTGACAAAACTAGAACTTCTCGGTACTTCTCGGTACAATTTCAGTCTTGCTATAATCCCCACGACCCGTCCTAAAAAGTCCCTTCTATAAATAGAAGGGACTTAAAAACTCTCTTCCATACAACTAAAAAGATGAGCAGAACAGTATTTCATTATAAACCATTCAAATGTATTTTAACCCATTACATCCTGAGGTTGATTTTGTGAAATTTGCTTTATGTCCTGTGAAGACTATTTTACAGATCAGGAGACAGATCAACTGTTTTAGTTTAAGGATGGTGCCAGAATAGCTTGGCACCTAAGGTGCCAAGCTATTCTGGCACCACCCTTGAACTATCAGTCAAATTTATTTCAAGTAACGGGTGTATCAGGATGAAAAGGGTTAAGTTGGCCCTCTTGTTCAGCATTATTGTAAGAACATGTATAAAGGAGATACTGCAAACTATTAACCTTTACTGCCTGGAGTAGGTCACTTTTAATGTCCAATGGCAACTGGAACTGCAAAATCCTATGTCCTGTCAAAATACTGGTATGTGCAATTTGTATGCACTTGTCGACCTCTCTTGACCCTTGACCTTTATAAGTGGTCAGCAGAATTAGCATGCACTGGAAGGTCTTATCAGATTCTGATAGACTTAACTGCCTGCAAAGTACCAATCAAAACCTACACTCTATTTTTTTTTAAAGGCATTTTTTGTGCATTTCATGACCCTGGTAGCAAACTTTTCGGGCCCACGATGGCCGCAGTGGGCCTGCACACAGCCGCGCGCGGGCTCACTGTGGCCGTCATGGACCCGAAGACCTTTGCTCACTGGGGACCTCTTTTGTACACTAACTTTGGCTTTGAAGTTAGTATTTGAGAATGACAATAGGCCATTTTGGACCTATCTTTTTTGCCTTGACCTCTGAATGAGGTCACTCAAAAGACATGTTTTGACAGGCTTTGCCACAGTATCATTGGGCCAAATTTGAAGAATGTGTCTCTGAGAAAATGCCAATATCTTAGTTTACCATGGATGACAGACAGAGACAACTGACAGATGATGGGTGGTCCAAATCATAGACTCACTTTTGCCGTAACAGGTGAGCCAAAAAATCACTAGCTTCTAACCTGTGTCGGTTCCACCTGCTAGGATCTGCAAAAGTTGCCAAACAATGGTCCCACTCCCAGACACTAAAAAGATTTGCCATTGGAACCGCCAGACACTGTGGCCATGTGCTGCCGATATGAAGACCATCTTCGTCAAAATCATACACATGTCCTGTGACAATGGGAACATAGATTACAACTTGATGGTGTGTGCACCATATCAACAGATACAATTTCCCATCAAACTCATGCATTCATCCTTATAACATTAGCAAGTAAAAGCATGCTTTGAATTTCCTTTTTTAAGCGCATCAAATTGTAGCAGGGACATAACAACTTTAAATTATTAATTTTAATTTTTACCAAAGAAAAGATTACCAAGACAATGATGTAAATAAGTCAAAATGTCATACTGCTAAATACAATACAACTTTGACTAAATCTTCTTCTTTTTTGTGTTTGGTGACATTACATCTCAGTGATTCTTTCACCTCCATCAAAATGTCACATATACAACACAACTTTACAACGTTCATCAACCATTATACATGTATTTTAACCTATTTAACCCCACGGCCGCATTTCCTAAATTTTGAAGGTGTCATCTAATGACTATGTACCAGCTGCAGGAGATAGATCGATCATAATTCAAGAGTAGTGCCAGATTCGCCTGGTGCCATTAGGCACCAACATGGTACTCCCCTTGAATTATCATGGTAGATCCATCTCCTGCTGTAGTGCACTGGGGCTAAATGGGTTAATTTTCACTTACAGCTACTCTCCTTCAAACTGTTAACTTATTAAAGACATACTGCGTTCTGCTAGTCGGATTTATAATGCCTATGCAGATGCAGCACATTTCAAAGGAGTTAATAAGTTCCTAAAATTTCAGTGCATCAGTCACTTTTTTCCTTCCTTTATTTTTACAAGCATATTGTCCCTTTTGTCTGCATGAAGCAGACACACGCTCCACTCATTGTAATTACATATTTACAGGGGGGAAAAAAATGATGGTGAGAAGGTTAACAATTTCATGATCCTTGTCTAGCGCAAAAAAAAAAAGTTTAATAGTTTTACTAGAAATAGGACGTACCTCTGGAGTCGGTGATGCCAATGTGAAGATTTGCAGTGCTCGTATAGTCCCTGAAAACGGTAAAAATGAAAATGCACAATCATTAACCTCATCTGCCTGATCAAGACTTTATATGAATTTGCAGTAAATATCATGCCCTGTACACGCTTTTTTTCCCCCGTCTATTATTGTAGTCAGTATTTGAACGCTTGGACTAGCTAGCTTGGTCAGGTGGCTGAAGTTAACCCATTCAGCCCTAACGCACTACAGCAGGAGATGGGTCGACTATGATAATTCAAGGGTAGTGCCAGATTAGCTTGGCGCCTATCGGCGTCAAGCTAATCTGGCACTACCCTTGAATTATCATGGTCGACCCATCTCCTGCATATGATAGGCGCCAAGCTAATCTGGCACTACCCTTGAATTATCATGGTCGACCCATCTCCTGCAACAGGTGCATAGTCGTTAGATAACACCACCAAGGAGGCCTCCGACTGGTTCTGCAAGAGGAGATCGTCCAGGTAGTTCAACATGGGGCTCAAAGACGTCCGTCTGGGCCTGGCGAAGACTGTGTCCATGATGTGGGTGAACACCCAGGGGCTGAGGTTGAGGCCAAAGGGAAGCGTGCGGTAGTAGAGACGGCCGAGGGGAAATAGGTACACCACACCGCCGAAGGCGAAGTGCAGGCAACGTCTGGAGGTGCGGTGCATGGGGACGTGCAGATATGCATCCGACATATCTAGACTGACGGCAAAGTCCATAGGCTGCATTGCGACTTGAAGAGCTTGGGCAGTCTCCATGCAAAAGGACGGGGCGGTGATGAACTTGTTCAGCATGGAGAGGCCAATGATGGGGCGCCACCTGCCGCCAGGCTTGGGGACCACAAAGAGTCGGCTGTAGAAGGCTGGGGAGTCTTGTCGCGCCACCACCTCCGTGGAGGCCTTCTGAAGCAAGGCGGCGACCTCGTTGCGCAGAGCGTCAGCTCTGAGCTGGTCCGTCGGCACTGAGGTCCACAGGAGTGAGCGGCACAGGGGGGGAGGTGACCGAAAGGAGATCCGCAGTCCCTATGAGACGGTGTTGAGGATCCACTCAGCAGCGACTGCCACACGTCGCTGCGGAGAGCAAGCCTCCCGCCAACAGGAGACCCGGAAGCAGTCGGTGGGGGCCAAGGAGGAATGAAGTCAGTGGGCCCTGCCCCGCCCAGGGCGATGGGCGGGCCTGGGCCAGGCGGAGGCGAGGACAGGATCGGGTCGCGGGCGAGAGCGGCCAAGGAAGGGCAGATGGTCTCGAGTGGTAAAAGGGCGAGCGGGGGGTCTGGAGGACCGCAGGGCGTGACCCACGGCCTTGCGGGCTGCCTGAAAGTGGGTGGGAGTGGTGTGACTGGGCCAGAGATCCTTGTTCGCGTCCTTCACCGCCTGCCAAAGTAGGGCCGAAAAGAGCTCTCTGCCGAGCGGTGCATGTCGTAGCTGCTTCTTCAACTCGGTTGGCAGGTCGCAGGCGTATAGTACGGCATCCTGACGCAACAGGTCACAATTCGCGACAGCAGCCATGGCGTTGATGGAGATGTGGTACGCCGCATGGTTGCCAGAGACCGCAAAAGCCAGTATATCCGCCAACATTGGAGAAATTGAAGGGTGCCAAGCCTCCTTGATGCGTCAAACAATAGCTTGCATCACCAGGTCCAAGAACCCCGCCGAGGCGAGGGCATTACGAACGAGGCTGGCCATCTTGTCCAGGCCGGGGACGACAACACTCAGGCAAGAGGTACCTGCTAACGACAGTCCTGGAGAATCAACTGCCGGGAGGGGGCAGGAGAAGGCTTGCAAGTGACCAGCGTACCAATGCTGACGGAAGGCGATATGCAAGTCCGTAGGCCACCTGGCGTCGGAGAAGAATCCGTCGTCGCCGAAGGAGCCTTGCAGCAGATGAGCAGAAAACGCGTCGCACGGGCCCCGGAATCCAGGAGGCTGGGGAAGCGACTTAAACCTCTTGGTCAGCCGATCAGCATCCACTGAGGTGGACGCTTTTCTCTTGAGCGGAGCGGAAGGTGGACTGTCCTCCCGGGGAAGACAAGCAGAGATGAGGCGGGCCGCCTCGTCCAAGGACTGGACCGTCTCCATCCTATGGCTCAGAGTAGTCTGCTGCGACACAGGGTCATCCAGAGAGCACGAGCACCTGGAAGCTTTGGAGTTGTCATCACGGAGCAGCGCCAAAACAGAATCTTCCGGGGCCAAGCTCATCCTCAGGTCTCGCGGGAGAGCGGTGGGGAAGCCGCTCCTCTCGTCGTCTGTGAGCAGAAGTCTCGCTATCGGCGTCCCGTCTAGTCGCCGTCGCGCTGGGAGGGGGCCTTGTCACCTGTGAGCGGTGCCGCAAGGCATGAGCCGAGGCGGAGTCCCATGACGATGAAGCAGCACTGCGACACGAAGACTGGCAGTCACGTGGAGAGCGGCTGTGTCGGGGACAGCGCGGTAGCCTGGAGTGGGAGAACTTTTGGGAGTGGTGTCGAGACGGGGAAGACAAACGACTACGCCGGCGGGGCAAGGCGCGCCGCGGCAAACGAGGAAAGGTTCCAGGCTTCGAGTGAGGCGGCGAGGAACGACAAACTTTGGAAGCAGCGTCAACCTTGGAAGAAGGCCTAGGGTGTCGACGGGCATCCAAGTCCCGGGCAGCAGTCCGCGGGCATGGAGGCCTGTCCCTTGATCGTGAACGTGATCGGTGCACGGGTGTCCCCCCGGAACTTCTTTCCCGCTGCATTCTGTCCGATTGGGAGGTTCATTTGTATGAGCGATGTCGCTGTGGGCCCGTCTCATCTCTATCTTTATCTGACGAGCAGGTATGCACTGGTCCAGCACACTCGTCCAGCCAAGGGCACTTGTCTTTGTCACTGACCTCCGGGTGAGACGCTGTACGCCTGTGCTGGACTTGTCCCAAGGGCTTGGCCGTGTGGCGGGTCGTGCAAGCACGTTGTTGGCCAAGCTCGGTGTTCTACTTACTCAGCGAGCTGGCCAACAAACCGACTGATGTCCTAGGCTCAGTAAGGTCTTCAGCCGCCCCTGCAGTCCGAGTCTCCACATCTGAGAGGATCCGAGCTGTCACATCCACAGAGGTGGTCAGGGCGGTGGCAGGTGCCTTTTCTCGGACTGGTGTCGGTCGTTCACGGCGATAGAACCCCCAGAGCTGAGACCACTGCTCTTCCAGCCAGGGGGCGCAGACAACACACGGGCGAGTGGAGGCACTAGCCTGGAACAGGCCAGGCATACGGCATGCACGTCACTCGGCCATTGGAAGTCCCCACATCGGGTGCAGGTGCGGACTTGCAAACTGCAAGACATGATCAACAGTGAGAGGTGAGCGAGCGTGGCTCCCTGAGGCCACGCAACCGAGCGTACATGCGCGAAGGCGAAATCGAACACAATGCCAATACACGGCCAGTGCTGACGCCTGGCGCTCCTTATTTTTCCCCTGAGCGCCGGTCGCGGGCAATAACCGAGGTTTTACCTTGCCATGGCGGTGAAGCAGGGCCGTAGGGACCAACCGTGTTGCAGAGGCTAGAGTCTGCCAGTAATCCAAGTCCCATTAACGCCACAAGTCCAGTGAACACAGGAAAAACTCTGCCGCAGGTAAATCCGAAACGGAGAATCCAGTACCACAGTAATCCTAGGAAGCACAGTGCACACTGTAAGCGAGTTCAAGTCCCACCACCGGTCACACCATATGCAGCCAAGACACAGAGTTAGTAGGAACATAACCGTCCTCGTGCTAGCTAAGAAAACAGACTGGCAGAAATCCGTTGGGCACATGACCGGATGGGGTACGGACGGGAGGCTACTCGGGTACTAGGTTATGGCTCCCCTAGGTTGCCTCCCTTGTCCTGTAGGTACACAACCAAATTTTTGGCTGAAATTGTTGCTAGCTAAGAGACATTCCTGTTAGTAATGTCATCGGTAATGTATTTTGAGGAAACAATGGATGTCTCTTTGAAGAGTTAAATCACTGTTCACAGATTCATATTACAGCCAGTAATTAGATTATTATATAATAATAATAATAATAAAGGTAATTTGTATAGCGCCTAATCACCAAGGTGCTCTAGGCGCTTTACAATCACAGTAATGAAACAGTGAAGCAGAATACACAAACAAGCACATACAACAAAAAAATACATTAATTTACAAGGGCAAAAACTCACACCACACACTCACACACACACACACACACACACACACGCATGATGAGCCGGCAGACAAAATGGTCTTTACGTATATGCAACAGAGAAAAGGTGTGTTTTAAGCTTGGATTTGAAAATGGAAAGAGATGATTATATACACTTGAAATTTTGGTTATAGCTAGTTTGGAAAGAAATTGGATGAGTTCATTAGCCAGCGTTGTACCTCTTCAACTGTTTAATAATAATAATTCATTCCAGAAAAATTAATGTCAGAAGAATCCTAAAATCCTGGAGAATAATCAGACAGTGATGTTGACATAAAAGCACCAAACATATCAGTGTTATATACAATGTTCCTGACATGAGCGCAAGACACTTTAATGTCCATTTATACATTTAATATACATTAACTGAGACAATGCTCTCCCTCTCTCTCTGACAATTGCATAATTTAGGAAGACAGTCTCTATCTTTCACATGATGTCTGCCAGCAAATATTGTGTAAAAAAAGTGGGAAAATGCATGCAAGCTCATATATAGAAAAGACTGTGCATGGGTCATCCCATCTTGTTTTAGGTTTGCACTGTAACTAGAGGTCTGGGCTCTATGCGTTTTCGCAGCCTCCAATTTCCTTTGTATTAACCCTTATCATTCAGAATACACCAGTGTGTGAAACAAGTTTGACTAAAATAGTTCAAGGGTAGTGCCAGAATAGCTTGGCACCTCTAGGCACCAAGCTATTCTGGCACCACCCTTGAACTTAAAGCCATTGGTCTATATCCTTATCTGTGAGTACTATAATGTTAGCTTGCATTTGGCAGTGTAAAAATGTGAAGCCTCAGTATGATATGGGTTAACAGAACTTCAACAATGTGTCAATTTTGAGGCTTATTCCCTTTCATAAAAGTCGCTGGGACTTCGCAATTTTTCTCCAGTTGTAACCTGCCAAAAGCCTTTATTTTTCAGGGAGTTGTTCTTTTTGTGGTTCTCAATACTTACTAAATACTAGAGTTCCTCTGGTTAGTTATATAGTTCATAGTTGATTCATACTTCATTATACTTAATTAGTATTGCATGGTTCTTAATTGACATAGTGATCAGCGCTGTGTTACTGTACTGACTGAAAATATGTGATTATGTGAATGACTAGCAGGGGATATATTTTCTTCAAAATGAATGGCATCATGTCAGGGTGTTAATTATCAGCATGATTGAATTTGCAATGTCTGTAAAATTAAGTCTCATAGTGCAATATCATAAGTGTGAAATGTTTCTGGTGCCTCATTGTAGTGAGTTTATAGTTTAGCCTGCATGGGAGTGACTGGCAATTTGTGTGTGTGAAGGCATCCCGACATCAACATTCACAAACACAGCCACTCTCACACACAGCAAGAGGTGAGCGACGCCACAAATTATGCTAGCAAGATTGAGGCATAGATACTCATGAGTCCCCACCATTGCACGGGCTCATGGAGATCAATGCTTCTTTCATATGGATGTTGGGTTGTTTTTATAGCAATGAATGAGCTGAAATTCTGCAAACCCACTTGCCTGATAAAATCTCCCGATGTTGGCTTCAACACTAGACCACAATGCGCTGTTTTGGACGACACAAAAGGTGACGGCAAAAGGTAGGGTGGGATTCGCATGGGAATCATGCTTGTATCTTGTCGGCAAATTGGGCAAACTCGAGGCACAATGCAACACACTATGTTCGTACTGCGATCGCAGTGCTGGAAACACTTCAAGTCTGGCCAGGTCTCCAGTGCTGATGGAGATGACTGCATCATGTTGAAGTTTTATTTGTGCGTTTATATCTGAAAAGTACAAAATTACAAGAAATATTCCATCATGATAACATTCTATTCCAGCTTACATAAAAGCTCAAAACAAAAAAAATAAGAAGACATACAGTTTAACCCATTCAGCCCTGACGCACTACAGCCGGAGATGGGTCGACCATGATAATTCAAGGGTAGTGCCAGATTAGCTTGGTGCCTGTCGGCGCCAAGCTAATCTGGCACTCCCCTTATAAATCATGGTCGATCTATCTCCTGCAACTGGTGCATAGTCATTCGATGGCGCCTCCAAAATTTGGGAAATACGGCCGACGAGCAGAATGATCGAGTTAAAGGCCTGCAGTAGTGCAGTTTAGAAGGAAGCAGTAATACCTGTTAGTGTTGTGGTGATATAAAACTACCAGGATCTTATAATGCATAAAAAACTGACACTGCGAACTGACGCACGATGAAACATGTCACCAATGAAACCGTAACTTCAGTCATTTATCTTGCTCGTCGAGCAGACAATCCTCAAGGGGAGTGTATGAACTGATTAATCTATTTCTCTAACTTTTTTTCAGTTGGCATGAGAACCAGTAGAGATAACACTGATACCATATAAAAATTATATTCACCATAAGAAGCATCATTCATACTTGAACTTGATGACAAACCTCAGTCGCAAACCGTACCTTTTACTTTCCAAATGCTACTTGTTATTGGTAGTGCTCTCCCTTTACAGGAGTATGGTAAGCCGTTTCACTCATAGCTGATTCAGTAATTTATCCAAGGACAAAATATTTTATGCTAGGACTACACATGTCCTAGGACTAATTCAGTTTAATGCAAGGAATAGATAATTATTCCTAGGGCCAATTCCAGCCAATCAGCCACATATAATGCCTCTGGCAAAACTGTCCATACCTTTTCCGGCAATCAAGCAGCACGGGCCGATCATAGTGGCTGTGCCATAATTATTTCATCTGTATGTGCGAGTGTGTGTGTGTGTGTGTGTGTGTGTGTGTGTGTGTGTGTGTGTGTGTGTGTGTGTGTGTGTGTGTGTGTGTGTGTGTGTCAGAGCATGTATTCAATATGGCAGGCCGTTCCACTTATAGCTAATTAATTCATCCTAGGACAAAATATTTAATCGCGGCTACTTTAATTGCATTATTTGACCTAGTCATGCCCCGGCCGAGAGCCATGCAAGCGCAAGAGCAAATTTTCAGGGACCAGGACTTCCAGCTATCGCTGATTTCGTCCGAGGGGGGGGGGGGGCCAGGGGGTGGGGGGGGGGAGGGGTCGTCTCGCTGTCTGTCTGCCGCTCCGTCGCGCAGCGGCTGGTGGTATTGCCGGGGCCGGGTCAGTGGTAGGTGGTGGAGGAGGCGGGTGGTGTGGCCGGTAAACCGTCGCTTCAGTGCCAGGCTGGGGGGTGTTGGTATGCCAACCACTCTAACAGATGGTGTAGGAGTGGTGGCGGTGGTGGTGGTGGCCGGTGGGACCGTGGCTGGCTGTAGTGGGGCCTGGGAAGGTGGGTTGGCGGTGGTGGTGGCCAGTGGTGGCTTCGGGGTCGGTCGTTGGAATGGGCGGGGTGGGTGGCGGTGTTGGGGTGGCAGCCGAAGGTGGGGTGGCGGTGTGGGGAGTAGTGCCGGGCGTTTCTGGTTTCTCAGTGAAGCGTTTGGGTGGCCGATGACGTTGCCGTAGGCCGGTGGTTGGTTTGTTTGCTGGCTTTGGCCGGGGTATCAGGGCTCGTGCCTGTGTCGGTCAGTGTCTGTGACGTCGCGGTGCTGCCGTGGGCCGGTGGTTGGTTTGTTTGCTGGCTTTGGGGTATCAGGGCTCGTGCCTGTGTCGGTCAGTGTCTGTGACGTCGACTGAGGTGCTGCGGGCGTCTTGCGTTGTTGCTGGTGCTGGTTTGGTGGCGCTTTCTTCTTTTCTTGTTGTGGCAGGGGAGGTCTGGGTCTGCTTGACTTTGATCTTGGGGATCGAGGTTGTTGTTGTCTCTTTGCGGGTTGGTTGATACAACTGTTGCCTGAACTTCTTCGTCTTTGGTCGTATATGTTGTTTGGCATTCCTTCTCGACGGTTGTTGGTGTCGTTTGGCTTTCGCTGCTGGCGGTTTCGGGTCGGGTAAGGTCCGTCTGTGCTCCGTTTTCACTCAGCCACCGGGTGGTGACTTTGGCACGATGGTACGAGTCCCCGCCTGATGGCCGGCACGGCGGTTTGAAGTAGCAGTAGGAGGTCATCGACGTCCATTCTTCCCATTCGGAGCGCTTTTTCCCGCTCGGTCCACTCCGTTTCCTGCATGAGGTGATCCGGAATGACGATTAGTGTGGGGGAGAGTGGAGGGTCCGAATCTGAGGACAGTTCTGTCGTATCTTCCTGTTCTTCTTCTGGTTGAGGCGGCGATTTGAGTAGGGCAGTAGCATTTGGCTGCTCTTCCTGGGGGCTGAGTTGTGCTCCAAAATCTTTTTGGAAGAATCTTCTTAATTCTGGTGGTGGAGTGAATCTCTTGAATATTTCCTCCATAGTCGTGAGGTGGCGGTCCTGTGTTGGTGGTTGGATAATCTCTTGCGTGGGAGCTGGGTCCCATGTTTCTTGACTTTGCTTCTGAATCGGGGGGGGGGGGGGGGGGGGGGGACATGGGCGGTCTGTACTGTCTTGTTACTCTTCTTGTCTTGGTTTCTGTCTGTGACTGTTGGGGATGACTGGTCACGTAGTCCTCTGCTTGCTGGCGGTTGTTCTTTCGTCTGTTCGCCCTGAAAAGGGCGGCTGGTTGCTTCTGCGAGGCCATGTTGTCGGGTAAGGCTCGCAGTGCGGAGATCCGTACGCTGTCGGCTGGGCCGCCTTTGTCTTGACTGGCTTGCTAGCTGTAGGCCGGGTTGGAGCGCAGCGCGGAGATCCGTTCGCTGTGCTTGCTTGTTCTCGAATGCCCCGAGAGCCATGACACACAGCAGACTAGTTATATAAATACTGTTTATGAATAATCTCCGATTCATAACGACAATTATTTGCCAATTTCCTTCTTCGCTGACAAGTAGCAACTGAATTCTATACTTGTTTGTCTATTTTGAAATATTAATAAAATGACGATGTACTGTCTTTTAGGCTAAACGTGTCATTTTTTTCAGTTTCTGTTGGGCTAGCCGCTTCTTCAGTGGCCTACCCTTGATTTATCATGGTCAGTCCATCGCGTGATGTAGCGGAGAGTCGGGCCTAAATGGGTTATGTAATACTCGAGTCTAAATGAAGGTAATTCTAACCATCCTAGATTGGTAACTCAAGGGGTCTCTGCCTGACTCAAAGGGTGGAGGCCCCAGGGGACGAGTTGCGCCGGTTGGTGGTGCGGGTAGTGGGGAACTCTTACAGCGCCTCCCCCGGGATCACCCTAGTCTAGGGCCTCTTGGCATTTGTGAGGCACCCTCGTCAGTGTAATCCCTCTGGACTAGCATAGCATCCCTCTATCCCAAGACCGTCCGTGCGTGGTCCCTGGCCACATCCTCACCAAGGTGACCCCAAAAACTGGGCAGCACTAGCCCCCAGGCTAAACACGGCGGATCTAGAGGAGAGAATCTCGAAAATAAATCATTGTCCTGCTGCCTTGCAGGCCTGGCCACTTGGCTGCGGAAAGGCTAAGGGAGGAAAACCCTGACATCAAAGCCCCCGTGTCTCCGGGGAAGGTTTTTGAGCCAGAGACTAGGACAAGGACAGTCTGATATAAAACCTACGACCCGAGGACCTCGATGCCACCGTCCCAGCTTGCTAGGCCATGGCAGACGAACCAAGGGTTTAAAGGGTGGGGCCAGTACTGCGCACACTGCACTCCACCAAAAAGCTCCACCGCGCAGGCTTTAGGAAACGTCCACGGACCACGACACCGACCTTTCCAAGTCCTATAGCGATGGGCAAGGGGAAAAACGGCAGGTGAAAGATGTCTCAAACTTGCATGCAGGCGGTTCAGGATATTGGTCGCCTGATGTTGACCTGGGGATGACAACGTCACTCGGCACACCCTGAACAACCAAGCAGCCTTCTCTAGGGACAGCACTGCTTGCTCCACACGGAGAGGGGCCTAGAAAAGGTGGCCTAACCAAAGCTCATCCCCTCGTAACCCCAGTTGGCTAGCCGCGGTCAACGGGCATCTTCTCCTGCGGTCAGAAAACAAGAAGAAACAACGGATCCACTCTCATGACGACCATGACCGGACTCAACGTAGCATGCTGGAACATCCGAACCATGCTCGACACAGCAGACAGCGGACGCCCTGAACGTCGCTCCGCCCTCATAGCCCATGAATTGCGGAGGTTAAACATCGACATCGCCGCGCTCAGCGAAGTACGCCTCCCGGAGGAAAGCAGCCTCCAAGAACTTGGCGCTGGCTACACCCTCTACTGGTCAGGCAGGCCTGCATCAGAAAGACGGCTCTCAGCCGTGGGCTTTAAGGTCAAGACCCCCATTGCGACTAATCTGGAAAACCTACCAACGGGTCACTCCGACCGCATCATGTCCATGCGCCTCCCACTGAGACAGCAATACGTCACCCTTCTCAGTGTGTACTCCCCAGCCTTCCTGGCAGAGCCTGCAGAAAAAGACAAGTTCTACTCTGACCTGCGCAGCCTCCTACAGAGCACCCCTGCAGACGACAAAGTCATCATCCTTGGCGACTTCAACCTCAGAGTGGGCCAAGACTCTCAAGCCTGGAAAGGAGTCCTCGGCAAGCATGGCGTTGGGAACTGCAATGACAATGGCCGCCTACTGTTGGAGTTCTGTGCAGAGCAGCAACTTGTCATCACCAACACTACTTTCCAGCAAATGGACAGTCGAAAGACCACCTGGATGCATCCTCGCTCCAAGCACTGGCACCTTATCGACTACGTCCTAGTGCGTCAGAGGGACCGCAGTGACGTCCTCATCACCAGAGTGATGCCCAGCGCAGAGTGCCACACTGACCACCGCCTTGTCCGCTGCAAACTCAGGCTCCGCCTCAAGCTGAAACCCAAGAAAAGACACCCCCCCCCCCCACACACACACACACACACCCAAGTAAAAGCTTGATGTTGCCAGCCTTCAGCGTGACGACAAGATAGCTGCCCTTCAGACAGATTTACAGTGCATGCTCAAAGACACAGTTGATCCAGCAGACCCTCCCCTGAAACACTATGGGAACAACTGAAAACTGCTATTGTAAAATCTTCTGTGGAAGTCTTGGGCTTTGTTAGAAAGAGGAACAAAGACTGGTTTGACGAAAACGACGTAGAGATCCAGGAACTTCTAGCAAAAAAAAAAAAAAAAAAAAAAAAAAAAAAAAAAAAAAAAAAAAAAAAAAAAGCCGCCCACCAGGCCCACCTAGCCCAGCCTTCCTGCCCTGTGAAGAAGTCTGCCTTCCGCCTCATCTACAGCAGTCTCCAGCGCAAGCTTAGAGAGCTCCAGAACGAGTGGTGGTCCAGACTCGCACAGAGGACCCAGCTTTCCGCTGACAACTGTGACTACAGGGGCTTCCACGAAGCACTGAAAGCAGTGTATGGCCCCAGGCACCTGGTACATAGTCCCCTGGGAAGCGCTGATGGACAGGCACTCCTCACAGATAATACCTCCATCTTGAACCGCTGGTCAAAATACTTTCAGGACCTCTTCAGCGCTGAGCACACTGTTCAAGAAACAGTCATCCTCCAAATCCCACACCTCCCACTAAAGGTTGAATTGGACGAACCGCCCACCGCCGAAGAGACCCTCACAGCCATCCACCTGCTCAAGAATGACAAAGCAGCAGGCATTGACGGAATCCCGCCAGAGATCTGGAAACATGGAAGCCCAGCACTGCACAACAAGCTCCATGACCTCTTTCTCTGCTGCTGGGAGAAAGGAACACTACCAAAGGATCTCCGTGATGCAGTCATCATCACCCTGTACAAGAACAAAGGAGAGAAGTCTGACTGCTCTAATTATCGTGGAATTACCCTGCTGTCCATTGCCGGGAAAATTATCGCAAGGCTGCTCCTGAATCGGCTGGTACCTGCCATCGCTGTAGACCACCTCCCAGAGGGCCAGTGTGGCTTCAGAGCCAACAGGAGTACCACCGACATGGTCTTTGTGCTGATACAGCTTCAGGAAAAGTGCCGCGAGCAGAACAAAGGGCTGTACGTAACGTTTGTCGACCTAACAAAAGCGTTCGACACTGTGAGCAGGCAAGGCATGTGGCAGATCCTGGAGCTACTTGGCTGTCCCCCAAAATTCCTCAGCATGATCGTCCAGCTCCACGAGCACCAGCAAGGCCAGGTCAGACTCAACAGTGACCTCTCAGAACCATTCCCCATTCTCAACAGCGTGAAGCAGGGCTGCGTGCTGGCACCGACCCTCTTCACCATCTTCTTTAGCATGATGTTGAAGCAGGCCACAGTGGACCTCGACGATAACGACGCAGTGTACATCAGGTATCGTCTCGACGGCAGCCTGTTCAATCTCAGACGACTGTAGGCCCACACCAAAACCCTAGACCGACTGATTCGTGAGCTGCTCTTTGCTGATGACGCTGCCCTCGTTGCACATACAGAGAGAGTCTTGCAGCGCATCACATCCTGCTTCGCAGATGCTGCCCAGTTCTTTGGACTCGAGGTCAGTCTGAAAAAGACAGAGGTCCTGCATCAGCCGGCACCCAAGGAAGAGCATCGCCCTCCCCACATCACCATCGGCGAGTCCGAACTGAAGTCTGTACACCAGTTTACCTACCTTGGCTGCATCATCACGTCAGACGCCAAGCTGGACAAGGAGCTGGACAACAGGCTGGCAAAAGCGAACAGTGCTTTCGGGCGACTATTCAAGCGGGTGTGGCACAATCAACAGCTGAAAAAAGGCACCAAGATCAGCGTGTACAGAGCTGTCGTCCTCACCACACTGCTGTATGGTTCCGAGTCCTGGGACCTCTACCGCAGCCAACTACGACTCCTCGAACGCTTTCACCAGCGCTGCCTGCGTACCATCCTCAGCATTCACTGACTATGTCACCAACGTCGAGGTCCTTGAACAGGCGGAAACTGTGAGCATCGAGGCTTTGCTGCTGCAGACACAGCTTCGCTGGGCGGGGCACGTCTCCAGGATGGAGGATCATCGCCTACCCAAGATCACTCTGTTCGGCGAGCTCGCCACTGGACACCGAGACAGAGGGGCACCAAAGAAGAGATACAAAGACGGTCTCAAGAAGTCACTTAGTGCCTGCCAAATCGACCACCGCCAGTGGTCTTCGCTTGCTGCGGACCGCGACACCTGGCGCTCCACCATTTACAAGGCAGCCGTCTCCTTTGAGGACCATAGCTGCCAACCTTGAGGCAACGAAAATCCTGAGCTGCGGCCTCCACGACGTTAGCCCTTGCTTCCAGGGGGGGGGGGGGGGGGGGGGGGGGGGGTGTCTGTGGCTGTGGGTCCCCGAAAGCTTAGCGGTACAGTATAGCGGCAGGCTCTCAACTACAGGCGCTTGACTGGGAGCGGTACACCAAAATGCCTCGAATTTTCAAACAAAACTTGAAATCTGAAAATCGGGAAAAATGTACAAAAAACCGGAAAATCGGGACTTGAAAAAAAAATCGGGAAATTCCCGATAAAATCGGGAGGGTTGGAGGACTCTCGCAGAGCTAACCTTAAGGACAAGCGGTTCAGGAGAAAAAAAACAGAGTTGTCGTAACTCAGAACCCTGACCAAACCTTCCCCTGCAGCCACTGCGGTCGAACTGACTTGCCTGTCCCGGATTGGCCTCCGCAGCCAGGAACATGCCTGAGACGACGTGGGCAAACCCTATAGAATCTTCGTTCGCGAAGTCAAGCCAAGAGAGAGAAGAGATTGGTAACTAGGCACGGTAATGCCGGTTTGTCAGTCACTCCTTCCGACTGTGCACTCAGTGCCAGTGGACGCAAAATTCAGTGTACTCTTTGAAAAAACTTGGCTAATTCAACACCAAATAATCGCATCAGTCTAAGGAAAACGAATATATCCGCCGGCGTTCCTTAGACTTATGCGACCTCGTGATCCCACGCTGATCCAGTCGGGGTTTATGACGATCGGCCCGTTTATTTCATCTCAGTTGCCGACCCTAGTCATATCAGTACTTTATGATCATGTCAAGGTCAGCAAGAGGCAAAAACTGACTGAACATCGTGGGCCCCGCGGAACCCTCTGGAGATCGAGGCTCTTTCAGGGTCTCTTGCATTAGTACCGTGTGTGTCGTTCGCATTTTCACGGTAGAATGTAACTGACACTGCCGGACTGGTGAACTGATACTAACCCGGCCTTAGTGGTGTCGGTAGCGGTTTTGTCGCGATCACGCTGCCGAATTTCGAGTTATCCGTTGTAAAATTAGTCATAGTAAGAGCTGCTTTGAGGGGAAATTTTTTGTTTGTTTGTTCGATTAAGCGTTTATCGACTTACCCGTTTTATGGAACTTAATTAGTAAGTACTCAGTAATACTTAGGGTATGTAGACAGGACTGTACGACCCACTAGGCCCTGCAATTTATGCTTGGATCAGACTAAAATGTAGCTAGTTGCAGAGGTAAAAAAAATGTCACAGTGGCCGCAAACTCTCGGCTGTCATAATTTGACGAAATTGGCGAGATTTAAGTGTGCAAAATTTGATCGATCACGTCTGTCCGATTTATCAGGCCGGATTGATTCTGCTGCTCAGCTACGTCAGTCTACACTACACCGACACGTGTCACGGAGTCAACATTCTTGTGGGTTGTACAAATGACAATAAATGGTTGGATTAGGGAATATTAGTGTCTTTCAAACTGCAAAAGGTTATTTGATTTTGGGACTACACTATGCAAAAGACCGTCTCGGTTGTTCAGAAATGGCCTACGGTGTGAAGGATTTGGCGGAACTACACTATGCACACGACGATGAAGTAAAACGTAACCACACTGATCTTCCGTATGACGAAAGAGCCTCTTTGGCCGAGAGCCGGCTGTAGGAAGTAAATAAAACTACAAGTTTGTACTTTCATGCGAATGAAATGCTCTTCCGAAATGTGTGTGTGTGCCGTGTGTGTGTGTGTGTGTGTGTGTGTGTGTCAGTGTGTGTGTATGTGTGTGTGCGTGTCACAGTGTGTGCACATGCATGTGTGCGCGCGCGTGTGTGCGAGGGGTGCGCGCGCGCACGCGTATCAGTCCGACACCACAGAGAGAGAGAGAGAGAGAGAGAGAGAGAGAGAGAGAGAGAGAGAGAGAGAGAGAGAGAGAGAGAGAGAGAGAGAGAGAGAGAGAGAGAGAGAGAGAGAGAGAGAGAGAGAGAGAGAGAGAGAGAGCATAGGCATAAATGAATTAGCCCACCTAAACACTGCAGGGAATTTTACGATCACACATATGGCTGTTTTTCAAAAATGCGTGTAAAAGCTGTCTTTACAATTCAAAAGGATGTTACAGCCACTATCAGTCTTCTATGTGTACAAAAAATTGCTCGTATTTCCTCAGTTTCACACATTAGGAATAACTTACTAAGAAGCCGCTTGGTTAAATGCTCTTTTTATTTCAATAGATTTTGAATGAAATTAGTTCGCAAGGGTACAAAAAAAAACACAAAAACAACTCTAGTCTTTTGGGAAGTACCTCGGTCAGTTTCCAAGTTCTCAAAGAAGGAAAAAGTGGAATTAGATTACACAAAAAATATGGAAAAAACTTCAATACTATTGGCAACATTAGATTTTTGAATTTATTTCCTGCTTTTAGATTAACCATGGGACTTTTGAATTTAGACTTTTTTTTTATGTCTGCAACTTTTTTTGTCAGTCGTGTTACGACGACAGTAAATCAGATATAAACACTTGAATGATTGATCCCTTGTTTCTAAAAGAAATTCTGCCAGGAGTTACATACTTTCCCTCTCCATTGACTTGAGCATCCAAAATCTCTTAGACGAATTTTATGTCCTGTTTATTTTGACTGCTGGAATTGTCCAAAGGAAATGAGTGCTTTTTTTTAGCGTGTCAGTCGTCTTACGTTGTATTTCTGTTCGTAAATGGCCTGACATTTTCGAATAATATTTTGACAGCAACTGTTTGGGCGTTCAGTGTTAAACGGATCAAGACTTTCATTTCGCTCTCAATGTAGGGAGTAATCATTCGTTGCTAAACTGATCAGTTTTTTTTCAGCCGTGTTACGGTCAGTTGTGTTACGGTGGAATTCATAACACGACTGACAAGACCGTAATATGGCTGACAGAAACGGCATGTCACTGACTTTGGCCTGGTTGATGAAGTTCCTTTTCTGTTGTTGTAATGCCTAGCGACCGTTTTCACTAATTTTGTGTTTGACATAGATCCCAAGCTATTTCCAATGACGCCAGAACTCTTTTTACTTTAGAACCCGTATCATTAGCAGAGAACATGAATGGCAGTTGCACTGGACAACAAAAAACATTGAAACAGTTTCTTGCACTATGAAACTTCGCCAAATACTTGCGGTTACACCTGAACACATTAACTGCAGAGATATGCACTGCACGTGTGCTCAAAACGGGTGCCCTGACCATGACCTGCGTGATTTCTTATTAGCACATTAAGGGTGCAAACGGAAGATGAAAGATGACGACGTGAAAGACAAAACAGTAATCGACCCTAAGGAATCAAACATTGAAAAAAAGATTGGGCGTTTAGCAGAAGTACACATTACAAGGAAACAGCAGTTTTTAGACCGGCCATTGAGAGTTTTGCAGACTGCCAATGTGTAGGAACATTTATCTTGGCGGTGGCATTACCTGGCCGGTGTCCCTGCGGGATACACTGAACAGGACAACCTGTTTGTTGAGCATAAAAGTTTAAAAATATTCCCGTTAGACATTCCAGTTACAAATGTGACATACTCTTTGACAGTAGAGTCATATGGAAACTGCCTGCCTGCATGTGGCAGTTTCTATGCGTTTTACCACGAAAAGAGGCCAGCAGAAATAAGAGCACGGATCATACGTGAACTCGCTCCTGAACGAAGAACATTTGATAAAAGGTCTCCATGCCAACAAACAACGCAAGCGAGGATCTGTCATATACAGCTTTGCGTATTCTGACGCGCTTGAACAAAGAAATAATTGACATTATATGAGAGGGAAGTAATGACAATAAGAAGTCAGTGATGAGTATCTATACACTCAAACTATACACTCCATCCTGCTCGGCCCTCTGTTCAAATAGTGACATGCGCCTTTTTAGAGTGCCGCTCTGGAAATACAAAATCAGAGGTGACCGTTGTTTTGCACACGTTGGACCTGTTGTCTGCAACTGTGACTCTCTACCCATACGGACATTATACATTCTTCCCTGGTCACTTTAATGTAGCTTAGTTCTTCGTAATTATGTACCCGTGTGTGTCTGTGTGTGTGTGCAGAATCCGGCTTTATGACCGCCTCCACCCCCGCTGTTTATCTGAACTGAAGCGCTTACTTTAGGATAAGCGCTATATGCGTAGTCAATATGATATTATATAGCGGAGACATCAACAAGAAGCAATGTGACAGATGAAAACTGGATTCCCAATAATTGTGTGCCTGAAATACCGCACCGGGCACCCGATGGAGGAAAAGTTACTTCCACACGCAGTGGGAAAGAACAGGAACTTTCTTTTTCCAAAAAATAAACAGTTCAGAGACATATGTTTGTATTGTAGCAGAGGAGCCTTCTGCTAACGCTATCGCTAGTTACTACCAGCGAGTCAGAATTCAGTGGTTTAGTGCACGCTTGGCGCACTGTGAGCGAGAATTTTGCTGACTTAGCTAGTTAGTGTGTAGCGGACTACACGCGCGAAGCTGTGACGTAGTTTCCGGACCCAGAGGCTGGGAGCCTATATAAAGCGGCCGATTCTCAGTCTCGTCGGTGGTTGTGCATAATGATCACCCTCCCCTTTCCCCCTGTGAGCGGTTGTGAATAATGATCTCTCACATTCCAGTCCCTTTCCCCCTGTGAGCGGTTGTGAATAATGATCTCTCACACTCCAGTCCCTTCCCCCTGTGAGCGGTTGTGAATAATGATCTCTCACATTCCAGTCCCTTTCCCCCTGTGAGCGGTTGTGAATAATGATCTCTCACATTCCAGTCCCCTTCCCCCTGTGAGCGGTTGTGAATAATGATCTCTCACACTCCAGTCCCCTTTCCCCCTGTGAGCGGTTGTGAATAATGATCTCTCACACTCCAGTCCCCTTCCCCCTGTGAGCGGTTGTGAATAATGATCTCTCACACTTCCCGGCCCTACCCCACGAGGCGGTTGTGAATAATGATCACCTCGAGCCACCCCGACCCTACCCCACGAGGAGGTTGTGAATAATGATCACCTCGAGCCAAGAGATATAAGGATGGAGAATACAACAGATTTTTTTGACGACGTCAATTTTTCAATGTTTTTGATCACAAATCGCTCATCTAATCACACACCCCGTTTTTTTAGGTTTCTGCTTATTTTTTTCAGTAAAATAAAGGTTTCCAAAATCAATGACATTTAAAATTAATATTTTTTATTATAAAATGAATCAAGACGAATTACTTCTTCTAAATGATATCAACGCTGTAGAAAACAAAGATTTAGACTCTAAGAAACAGCGTCTTTTGTCTGTGATTGTCTCAGGCAAGTCAAAGGCTTATCTCGGAAAACAATACATGACAGAGGATATTGAATCTCTCACCGCTGACGAACTATTAAAACTTCATTCAAAATATGAAAACCACATTGCCTCACTAATGACTCGTGATTTGAGTCGATCTCTTGTATGCCTATACACAAAAGCAGTGAGTCACTTTCTACCTGTGGATAGTGACAGTCTTTCACACGACCTTGAAAGCAATCCTATTGTTTCAAGTTCAATTGGTAAATTAGCATGTGTAATGTTTTACAAGTTTGGAAATTACCTTGCACCTGTCGTAACATTGCTTGTTACCGGGAGCCATATTGATTTCTCAAAAATAAATTTTACTGCAGAAGAAAATGGACGAGAACAAGATGACTACACAACAGAACCCCGACCCTGTTTTGACACAGGTTCAAACTGTGACTAAGGCTAAAAGTCCAGGGAGGGTTGAGGCTGGAAAGAGAGTAGCTGCATTGAACAAACAAAGAAAGTTAGAACTACTGCAAAAGGTACATGTAACTGACCCACAGTCAATAACATCATTGGTGACACTACCGTCAGGACAGCCAGGACCATCACACCCTCATCAAAGTGAGAGACAAACAACTAAGTCTGACCCTCAATCAACAAAATATATAATTGCCGGATTTGTTGTCGGATTTGGTTACGTAGGTTATCAATTATACAAAAAATACAAACCACAGACTCGTGCAGTGACCAAAAAATCAGACACTCCAAAAACAAAACCAGAAGTCGCCACATTACCAGTAACACCCAAAGCCGTTGACCCATTTTATATGCAGTAAATAAAAATATTATTTTAATTTTTCTTGCCTTAGAAAATGAATGACTCAAAAAATTTAATGAACCTTGTGTATCACTCTGCAGTAATCAGTGGATTAGCAGTAGCTTATTCTATGCTGGGGAAAAGTCTACTCAAAATGAAATCAGCAGACTTGAGTAGACTTGATTTCGAAGACAGTGCTAAGCTAATTGTAGTTGTCACAGCGTCTATTGCGACAAAAGATTTTCTTGTTAAGCAAGGAATTATTCCCGAAAATGTTTCTATGTAAATAAAATAAATATGGCGACGATAGCTATTATGATTGGGGGAGCGATGGTTAACGCATTGGCTTTCAGTGGCTCAAACTATCTCTTTTCAAAAATGGGTAGAGAAGAATCAGCAGAAGAAATGAAACGTCACAATGAGGCAACAGAAAAACTTGCTCAAGCCCAGCAGGAATATGAAAAGAATAGAATTGAGAAACTTGATTTCATCAATGAAAAACTCAGGCTTGAAGGCCACGCACAACATACGTTTTCAAATACAGACGAAGCAATCAGGGAATATTTTCTTGTCACAGGTGAAGACATGTCTATCCCTAAACCGAAACTAAGTGACTATTACAAACCAAGCACACAACAAAGAAATGGGGAGATAATCTTTGTTCTAGTGGGAATGACATTTGTTTATTTTACTGGAGTTTTTATTGCTAGAAAAAATGGCAGCCGAAAATAAACTATCAAAAATATATTACTCACCATCAGGCTATTGGAAAGGAGCAACCGCTATTCAGAAATTACATGCCGCTGTGGGCGGAGATATAACACTCAATCAGGTCAAGCAATGGTTACAGAGACAGGCAATTTGGCAGATATATTTACCTGCTCCAAGAAAAATAACGAGACCTCATTTTGAGAACACTACCCCCAATGACACACACCAAATGGACCTCCTGTTCTTACCCCATGACACAATAAGAAAGAAACGATACAAGTACGCATTAACTGTCGTAGACATTGCTTCAAGATACAAAGACGCTGAACCCATATCTGACAAAACAGCCAGTACAGTTGCTACTGCTTTATCTAGTATCTATAAAAGAGGCCCTTTAAGATACCCCAGACTAGTGCAGGTTGATGATGGATCAGAATTCAAAGGTGCAGTTAATCAGTTATTTGCTAAGCATGGTGTACTGGTCAGACGAGGCATTCCAGGTGTGCACAGATCGCAGGCAATTGTTGAAAACTTTAACAAACAGTTATCAGAAAGACTTTTCAGTTACCAGTATTCTAAGGAACTCATGCATGACACACGTAACACTGAATGGGTACAAAGGTTACCACATGTGATAAAAGCAATGAACAATGAAGGACACCCAAAACCTGCTGATGCTATTAAATTGAAAACAATTACAGAGCCAAAAACAGGACCAACCCCGGCACCAGACACAAGTTTATTTACTAAACAGGTGAGATATTTATATCAGCCAGGGGAGGCTGAGAACGACGACAGACGCAGGGCAACAGACCCCATCTGGTCAACGTCTGTACACAATATAAAAAAAATAATTCCCGGTCCAGACGCAACAATATATTACCTGTACGACCCTGCACCCCAGAGGGCATTTGTCAGAGAAGAATTACAGATTATTCCCCCAGACACCGTTACTCATTTCAGTAACTAAGTCGTCAATTAATTCATCAACCAGTTCATCACAAATATCTTCAGATAACTTGAGCCTGTAATGACCTGGTGCATAAGCTTTTTCCTTACTGTGAAAAACACGTTTCGTGTCACCAACTGCAAGTGATTTCTTATGTGTTTGAATTATTTCAAGATTATGTTTGTTTGATCTCAGTGACTTGTTTGGATAGTCAGGCATCAATGCGCCATCTAACACTTGCTTGTAATGTTCATGACGAATGTCTTTATTTTTTATTGCTGTTTTTTTAATTCCTTTGGCTTTTGACTGACTACCTTTCTGGTGCAGTATAGAATACATTTTTGATCTCAGTCCAACATACTCAACTATTGGCACACCATTTAGTTCATCCTTAAACTTACCAGGCACTTTCTTGTTTTGTGTGCTAAACAGTGGATGATCTTTAGGGTAGTCAGACGTGTCATACATGTGTAGTTCTGTTTTCATGTCTTCATAAAAGTCTTCAGTACACACATCAATGATCATAGAGTCAGTGTCAGTGTATAACAATCGACAGTCAGGATACTTTAATTTGAAGTAATCATAATAAAATTCAAGCATCACCAGTTTTGACAATTCCAGAATTGCCATACCAATAAATACTGGCTTGTCCAGTTTAACAATCTTTTTTTTGAGTGACACTGCATACAATGATGAATGAAACTCTTTGTACCCTGTGTACTGAGGCTTACCTGTAAGTTTAATTGCACCCGATTCAGTTGTGACCAGTCTCACATCTTTTCTGTGATGAGGATTTTCCATTGTCTTGCCAAAACAGGCATTGTTCATAAGCTTAAAGAAGTCTTTGTCAAATGCAGTGTTGCCGTCTCTGGCACGAAGGGTTGTGTTCTTCATTATGTAATCTTTCATGAAAGCACTCTGATCAAATTGAATTCCTCTGTGAACTTTCTTTAGTACTAACCCGTGTCTGATGTAAAACTGCAACAAGCGGTAGTGACAAACGTAATTGAATTTGTCATTTAGATTCGGTACAAGTTTAGTGTCTTCTTTTTTCCCCGTCATACTCATTTTCTCAACAGCCAACGGATAATCATTATGGTAATCGTGTAGATGGTGTGGGTACTCCAGGTCTACTTCAAAGATCCAACCCTTCGCGTCGTTTCGGTCATGATTCATAATATTGTTTGTTATGTCTGTTATATCATACTGTGACAAATCATACAGACAAAAGTTTTTCAAGGGCAATAATTCACACATCGCGAACCCATACAAATTGTTAGCGTCAAGGTACGTAATGAATGACCTTGACCCAGGGTTTGAGGGGTCAAGGTCCGGACTGTCCAAATATTTGTTGTTGGCCTTGGCATAATTGTTCGCTGCAATACTAATACCTCCCCTCAAACCACGTTCCACCATTTCACCCATCGTACGATCAGACAACAGGTCTATAGATATCTTACTGGATTTCAAAAATGCATCCCATGTCATGCCAGGACTAGTAATGTAACAAGCAGGGTCAAGCTTGTAGTGTAACAAACCCTTTTCACGGTAACTTTCAAATACGTCTGCTAGCAAGCAAACGTCAGCTTTCAAATACTGGTCGTGATAGTCACCAATTGTCTGACACCCCAACTTCCCCCACGCATCAAGAGCATGCTGATATTCAGAGTCAGAAATACCTTTTCCAGTTAGTGTAGAATAAAATTTCTCTTTTGGTGGCAGTCTTGTTTCTTCAAACACAACCCAGTGATCAATGTACTCATACGGATACACACCTTTCTTAATCAAGTCTGGCTCAAAATATTTACTCGTTATTGGATACTCAGTCAGTCCTTCTGCCAGACTAGCCAATCCTAAAGACAAATGTTGCATGGAGTCATAAAATGCTAATTTATCTAACCTAAAAGTTAAGTATTTCTCAGTTGTCTGGGCAATACAACTTATGTTTTTGTACGACTCATCCACAGCCTGCATGATGATGTGTGAATCATATCCTTTGAGATTGTGAAAAAAGATTGGTAACTTGTATGTCTTAGGATCTATTTTTAATTTCAAGTTACAATCACCATGTGCAGCACCTCTGTAATGCCCAGTTATGTGATCGTGGTCACGAACTTTATCACCCCCTAAAGGTTGTTCACAAATCCAACACGTCTCAGCTGTATCAAATTTCAGTTTGTCTTCTTCTGTCATCACCAAAGGCATCTGACATGTTGTGAGATACTGTACTACCTGACTATACAGATGTCTCATTTCTGTTAAAAACAAACATGCTGCATTTTCTCCCCTGTAGATAACAGGCTCTGAATGCTGTCCGTCTGACCTAACAAGAATGTATCCAAAAGAACACACCACTTGGTCACTCAGTTTTATAGTCTTTGGTAATGACTCTGGAACAGGACCGTCATACGGAACAACCAATGATTCAAAATCTGCATACACTACAAATGGCAACTTTTGCTGATTCCCATAGTTCTTAAAATAAACCTTGCTGCCAGGATCTGGATACTTAAGTACAGTTTGTATGTCATCAGCTGATCTGCAGTGTAAAACATGTTTGTGCGCTACGTTTATGGAGGAGAATCTTTGTAAACATCTCTTACACACTTCCTGTTTACCATTATGTTTTGATACATGATTATGAATTAGTCGTGACATACTCCTGATAATTGTGTAGTGGAAGTTATCACCAGAGCTTATTAGTAACATGTCAACATGCCTATCTTCTGACTTTCCATAGGTTGGGGCAATTGGTGATACTCTAATTGGTTGTAACTTGTCAACAGACTCATTATCCCACACAAACACATTCACGGATATACCAGGATTTAGTTTTTCAAACAAATCTATGTCCTCTATTTTGACAGGGAACTCAATGCCACTAAAGTTGAGTTCATTTACAAATTTAGTGTAGTTAGATGCACGTTCAGGTTTTGATTTTATAAAGTGTAGTTTAGCAAGCACACACCACATGAAACAATAGTTGTCATTGTTCTGTATATTAACAACAGCCTTTTTGTTTGCAACCTCTGTTGGCAGTGGTATCCATGCTTTACCTAATATAGGATGATACCTAGACTGCTTTAATTGCAGTTCATGTACATGTCCTTCGTGCCAGCCAGACCCCTTCATTTTTGCACTGTCAATTGCCTGTAGAAAGTCTGGTAATAGTCTGTCTCTAAACACGTTTTCTAATTCTCTTCTTGTGTTAACTGTGTGTTGTCTTGTTGATATATACGATACAATCACCTCACCGTCTACTCTAGTAAATTCGATTTTCGCAACAATCTGAATCTTCACACTGCCTGTAAGAAGATTTTGTTGTATGACAGAAAAAGAGTTTTCTATTGATTCATAAACATTATTAGTATTGGATATAGGTAAGTTTGTTGTGTGAAACACGTTTCTTAAACCAGATGAGCCAGGGTTTGATGGGCCAGGGCTTTGAGCATTGTCCGTCATTTTTATTTGACCGACAAAATAATAAATGAAAAAATATTACCGCTGGCTCACCTTGTGTAATACCACTTTATTAACTGTAACACTGTCAATATAAACATTTAGTTTGCGTAGTTGTTTAAATATGCTATAACAAACTTCCCCTAACCAGCCATAGTTGGTATCATCAACTTTAAAAGTAGGTGTCTTTAAATCAACTGTCATGTGCTCCACATTTGGATGCTCATCGACATAATCCAAAGTCACACTATATGTAACATATATTTCTGATGGTGCTGAAAGGCTTATGTAAGTCTGTTTGGGCGTTATTAAGTCAGTAAAGTGCATAACATCTTTGAAAAGGTGTGTGAGATCAAGCACCTGTATGATTTGTCCGTCTGTCATTTTTATTGGACAAACAAAAGAATAAATTAATTTACATCAATTTACTAACCCATACCCTGTGGGCTGATCTGTCTTTAAAATGAGCTTTAGATGCTTAGTTGATTTCAGTTTATTTTTTACATCATCACGTTCATGCTTATTTGGGATGACATCGTTTTCTCTGAGACAGTCTTCAAAGCTGTCACGATCCTTACAGTAAAACAAACAGATAAACTTTAACTGTTCTCGAAAATCTTTCAGTACAGCATTATATTTCTGAGTGAGAATCCATACACTGACATTTGCGTGTCTGCCACTGAAGGCAAGTTCTGCTAATGTGTTTCTCTTCTTGACAATGTCTTTCTCTGCAGAACAGTCATCAACAATAAACAATGTTGACTGTCCTTCAAAATGCTTGTAAAAATATTGTAGGTAGTCATTCAGTTTCTTTTCAGGGTCAACTAAGTATATGTTGCTGTCAGTCCAAATGAATAAACGGTTGTGATAAGCTTTGTTGTGTTTGATTGTAGGACAAAATATTACAATGTTTTCAAAGTGGTGTATGTATCTTGTTTGCAAGAGGTTAAGTACAAATTCAGTTTTCCCACACCCTGTGGCGCCACAAAATAATCCACAGTGTGGGTCGAGTGTCATCAAGCTCAGGTTCATTTTAATACACAATATAATTTTAATATATGTGTCCACTCAGTCTGCTTTCTGCAATATTGAGTTGTGCGTCATATATCAGGTACAAATATATGTTTATGGGTGCAGCAGTTTCAACCTTCTTTTGTATCTGAATTGTTATTCCATCACTACCATTCTCGACAGTTCGTCCTGACCCATGAAGATAGTCGTCATCTGTACTACGAAGATCTAGCCACAGTGCATATTTGTTTGTAAGGTATTGACCAATCCTAACATCATACAGATGTAGATCTTTGCACGCAATGTTTGCAGGTTTATCTCTAATCCTTCCACCCGCAAAATACTTTGTGGTTTCGTCATAGTGTTGATAAGGTAACATTCCTGAAGCGTACACTTGATTAGGGCGGCCTTCAATTGTGCAGGACAAATGTGTAATCTTAGGATTGTAGAATTTTTCTGAATCCCTTTTGTATGGACTCACCGGTTCAACAAACAACATAAGAATACCTTTCAGTGACCTGGCTGGTGTGTTCAAGTTTATGTTCCACATTGGGTCACTCTTGTCTTTGGGTATTAAACTATGTCTAATCACACGGTCATAATAAATTGGCAGTCTTGACTGGTATTGATTTTGAATGAGTCTGGCTAGTTCAGTGTGTGTAACAATTTCATATTCCAAGGAAATGTTAGAGATCTTATATGTTGCATCTGTGGCAGATGATTTTATAACTTTGGAGTAGTCATTGAAAGTTAGTTCAAAGCTCAGACGGTCATTCAGTGCCCCTTGATAATAAGGCAAATGTGCTGTTAGGATTTCAAACTCAAGTGGAATGTAAAATCTGGTTCCATATGTTTCTGCTATAATAACGTCATTGGCTGCTGATGTTGATTTATCTCCAGCATTGATTCGAAGTTTACCAACATTATCAGACTGTATACCTTGGTAAATACGGTCTTCTCGTTCTTCTCTTGTGAGCCAAAGATCTTTGTAACAGTAGAACACATCTGAGTCGTCAAGACTAAACACTTCCTGTCCTTCAAGTTTTACTTTAATAGTTCTAACAATTGCTCTGCCAAGATTGTCAACTAGAGTTCTGTTTACATCTGCGTCTGATGATAGTTCAATATTAAAAGCAAGGCGTGCAGTGCCATGAACAATAACGTCACTGGGACCTAGGTTTGGAAACTTGACTGTAAGTGTTTGATTCTGGTCTATTGTACTTGGATTGTTCGTGATGACGATTGATTGTCTTATGCCCTTAACACCCAGGGGCTCACGTAGTTTTCTGTATGGGTCTAACTTTGATCCGTAAGACTGTGTCATTTTTATTATGCACAATAAAAAATAATAAATTAATAAAACAATGGCCGCAGGAGGATTTAATCATGAAGATTTTAAAATGGATGACACGTATGATTTTGGTAATACAACAGATATGGCAGATATGGCAGATATGACTGGTACAAGAAATATTTACAGTTTACGTCATGAACTTTTAGAAACCAAAGTGAACTCATTTTATGATCATGTTGGTGGCCGCCCAGACAACGTAGACCCTAATCAGTTTGAACTTGATGGCAAGGGTCATTTATATTTAAACACTGTTGACAAAGGAAAAGTACTATTGACTAACAAAAAAGACCCTAGTAGGTTTAGGGCTTTAAGTACAATAAAAAATGAAGGTGGTGTTGGTGCCTTGCGTCAACTGGGTATTGGTGGGTCTCCTGTCACGCCAAGACTGGCTAGTGTTCTTCACGACACGCAAACAAAGTTGCCAACAGGGCAAGAGATTGAAATGGCACCAGTAACAAGCCTACCAGAAATAGCAAACACAGTGATACAAGAAACCTCATTTACTGAAGGGCAAATAAATGACGCTTTGAAAACAATAGATGATCCACCTTTGTCAATGAGGGAGATTATGGGATTGGATAAATCACTGCAGACGATAAGAGGTGAGATGGTTAATAATCTTGCCAAACTGGGAGAGCTTGATAAACACATAGAACGTGAAAAAGAGAAACTGGCTACAGCAGACAATGGAAATCTTGACACAGAAATGAAAGAAAGAATACAGCACAGATTAAATGATTTGCAGATAGAAAGATCAGCGAGGTTAGAAGCGATTAGTATTGGAAGACAAAAACTAAAATCACAGGTCAACAGAATTAGAGAAACTATTCAAAAAATACTTCACGAAGACACTACTCTGGCTGAGAGACTAAAAACACTTTTCAGAGAACAGGGTATCACAATTGCCAGTTTAATTACAGCTCTGGGTTTTATTATCAGTACAGTTGTGTTGGCTGTCTCCGGCAGTGGTGGTGGTGGTCCAGCCCCAGCACCGGGCCCACCGGCTCCCACAGATCCAAAAGATTTACAGACGTGGGTAAAGAAACAGTTGTCTCACATATCAGACTTGCTTAAGAAATTGGCTCTGAAAGCAGTGGACGCTTTGCCTGGCATAATTGGTACTGTTGTCAGCTGGTTGATTAGTACAGCGGCAAAGGTAGTTGGGTTTATGGCAGAGCATGTGTGGGTCTTTTTGGTTACAGTAGGAGGGTTGATGGTGGGTTATTTAATGAAACAGATAAAGAAGTAATACTCCTAATCCAGTGAGGCCTATTACCAATGCAGTTCTTTCCGACTCATGTGTGTCAGGGGTTGGTGTTGACTGTACTGGTTGTATGAGTGTCGGTGTTGGGGCTGGGGCCGGGGCCGGGGGTGTTACCGTCTGTAATGATTTTAAGGGCTGAACATGTGTGGTTGTGGCCCCTAAGTTTACAGATTGATTGAAACCTAGTTTTTGACCAACACCTGCAACAATGATTTCATTATTATAATTTGTTATTGTTCCCATTTGGAGTTGAAGGTCAGATGGTAACATGTATAACCCGATGCCAACTACAAAGTCAACTTTTGATCTGGCATATCTGAGTACGTCTTGGTAGCGTTGTATGCTTGATGGGAGATCAACTGATGAATTTACTGAATCTTCAAGATTTGCAAGAAACTGTTTTTGTGCTTCAAACTTTCCACTTCCATTCAAAATGTTTGATTTTGTTAGTGATTGTGCACCTAGTATACACCAGACATATGTTCTGATAGACTCATTGACGCGCTCGACTCCCGCTTGAGTAAACCCGTCAGATTTGTCTAAAATAAATGTGGTCCACGCATTAGTCTGCTTCTGCTCTATTGATCCTATCCAGACTTCAGATTTTGATGAGAATGAAGTGTACCCAGGGTAGTAATCTTGAGGGTATTGTCTGTGACTCAAAGCGTAATACAATGTACCCATGCCATGGTGATCATCAAGTTTTTGTGTGAAGTCATACTTTGTACTGATATTAAACTCATTACAGATGCGTTCAAATGCTTTCATATCCATAGGGTTATTAAACCTGTTGAAACTGGATTCAGTGGGCAGTGGTGTATGAAGTTCTGACAGTATACGTCTAAGCTGGTAATAAACATGAAAATGATACACAGATCTAATCAGTTTGTTTGAGTGATTCAAGTGGTCTGTAAATGAAACACCACAGCCTGTAGTTGAGCATAGTATTGCAAAGTTGAGTTGGTTTTGAAACATCTGTAGTGGGCTTGAAGACCACTTTCTTGCAGTAGAGTCATCTGTTATTGGAGGGTTTATGTAATGGTCAAACGGATTTGGTACTTTGACTTGGAATAGATCTTGTACGCTTGCGTCAGACACAGCTATGTCAAGCTGATTTAGTTGAATTATTTTCTGTTCATAAGTAGGTGCAACATTATATTTGGCATTCACATTGAATTGAAATGCGTTTGTAGTGGTGATGGTTGATGATTTAAATTCCATCCTTTTTTATATGAGATAATAAAAATGTTTATTACCTTAACAAATCTTGACACAAGCAAACCAGTGTGGTTAACTAATGGGATTGATAATCGGGATGGTAGCAAGGCTGCAGCTATCCATGAATTGTTCTACACAGTAAAATGGTTTAATGTAGAAGATGATATATATAATAAAGTAATTTTTGATGGTAAGACTGAAGCTTTACCACCCGGGTATTATGACTTTTGTACTATAGCTGAATGGTTTCAAAGTAAATTTAAAATTAAAGCAACTTTAAATCCAGCTAACCTACTTGTTACATTAGAATTTCCCACACAAAATTGGTTAAGGATCTCAGATAGATTTGCATATTTACTTGGATTTTATATTGACGAAGATTGGTATAGATCAGATGATTTAGGTGAAGCTATGACTGGTATTATAACAATGAAGACAAAAAGACTTAAAATAACTGGAAAACATCCTGTCAATTTGTCAGTACACACAGTGCTAAATGTTTATTTGAAAGAACTAAACACATCTGAGAATGTTCACAATGGAAAGCCTTCAACTTTGTTGAGATGCTTACCTACTGGAACTGCTCCGTATTGTGAAAGTGTAGTTGTTAGATTTCCTAATTTGCAGTTTAAGAAATTAGGTTCTAGTTTCTTTGAGTCACTGAGTATATCTGTAACTAATCAGGATGACAAACCAGTTCTTATGCATGATTTTAGTGTTGTGTTGGAAATTAAATAATTTTATTTTTGTTTATAAAAAATGAGTGGTGGTCCAAAGTCGAGAATCATACCAGTTGCATGTCCAGTAACAGAATTGAAAGATTTGGCAGATGTACAGGATTTTGAGAAGGAGGGGGATGTTGGAGAAATATATGGTTTTGAACTTGATTCAAATGGCATGTACAAGAGGAAAGTAATTGTTGACATGAAAGACGGTGAAAAACAGATTCCTAAACTTGGTCAGCTACGTGATGTTACTGTACCTACTCCACCTGTAAATAATTCGCCCTACAACTTAATACATGTGGGAAATAAGTGGGTGGTTTCACCTGTACCTGTTCCACCACCCACAATTGACTGGGACATAAAGTTGGAATTTATTAGTCCTTATGTATACACTGATGATGAAGGCGCCTTAGTGTTTAGGAAGGTTGTTAACTCGGGGCCGCTTATTGTAAGCCTTGTTCCAAGTTTTGCCCCAGACAACAATAGCAGAGAAAAACTGAAAGTTGAAAATTATGAGAGACGGAGATATCTTCTTACAACTAGAAAGGGTAGATCAGATACTTCTGTTGTGTTTATGCCAGCAAGCTTAGTCATGGCTAGAGAAGCAACAATAGTATTTGAAATTATCATGAAATCAGTAACTACTGCTAAAGAGGCTCAAATTGCACAGGGAATTAAACTTACATGGGACGAAACAGTAACAGAATCATCAAAGGTCTTTATTGCTATTACAAAAAATAATGATGTTATTAATGTTTCGAGCAGTGTTCCAGCTGTCAAGGTGGTGGTCGACAAAACAACTTTTGTTCGTCTAACTTACATAAACCTTGAACACATTGATCTTGTTGCATTTTATTATGCCAGCAAATTGTATACTTTTGAAGAGTTGCAAAATGTAATTGCTGATTAAATAAAAAAAAATATTTGTCAATAAAAAAAATGGTAAACTTCTATCCGCAACTACCAACGCTTGATCCGACTGAAACAAATGTGACGACTAAAACAACACTTGCGCCTGATCCACATATGCCAATTGCTTCAGATAAAACATTACAGGCAGATGCATTCAGATTAAATAATATTACAGAAGCTTTGAAATATTTGGAGAGTGAGGAGGCGAAATACTCACGGTGCAAAAGGAGGTATAAGTCAGTATTTAATTCTGTTCAAAACACTTCTATGGCTATTGGTGCAGTTTCAGCTTCATGTTCTGTAGGGGGTATTGTTCTGTTCGCCACAGGAATTGGGAGTTTGGCTGGAATAGCAGTTGAGGCTGTTAGCGTTGCTACATGCCTGGCTTGCTTTGGTTTGGAAGCCTTGAACAAGAGGTTTCACACGAAATTACAGAAACATGAAGCATTGAGTACGCTTGCTGGTGCAAAGCTGAGCAGTATGAAACTTATTATCAGTAAGGCATTGAACGATAATTTTATCGATGACGAGGAATTTAAGAGAGTCCAGGATGATTTAAATAATTACAAGAAACAAAAATCTGAAATACAGAATAAGATGCGTAGTCAATCTCCTGTAAATGTTGAAGAACTTAAAGCCAGTTTTTTAGAGATGGGGAAACAGATCGGTGTTCAGGAAACCACAGAAAAACTACACAATCTTTTAAACAAATAAAAATCAGATTTGGTAATCGTTTATTAATGACATACACTTCACAGAAAAATGACATGCCACCTAACTATTTAACCCCATCAGCACCACCAGCACCACCTGACTATTACTAAAAAAAGTTTTTTCATTGTCCTTGTATCTTGACAAATCTGTCCGAGTAAGTTGTGACTTAAGTCAAGAACTTACATTTTGTTAGTTTAAGTTCTTATAAGTTCTTGACTTAAGTCACTTAATAACTAATTATAGGTTCTTAAAAGGTTACCTGTAAAGTTATCTGTCAGTTATAAGTGACTTTGGAAAATTTGTTAACAAGTATCTGCAGGTAACTTAAATAATTTGTTATCAAGTGCATATAGCAATGTTTTTTTTTTTTGTGTGTGTGTGGTTATTATTTAAATAACTGTTTTTTTTTTTTTTTTTTTTTTTTTTGGGGGGGGGGGGGGGGGGTATTGGCACAGAGGCAATGAAAAAAAAATGTTTTTGGAATCTTATATTTTATATCTCTAACACACATATATACACGCACGCACGCAAACACGGACGCACATACACATATAAACACATGCATACACGCACGCAAACACACACACACACGTACATACACGCACACATGCACTCACACACATACACGTATGCACTCGCACAGACAAACACATGCACTCACGCATACACAAACACTCACACGCATACATACATACATGCACACAAACGCACACGCATACAGGCACACACACACATACACAAGTACATACACGCACTCGCACATACCTATAAACTCGCTCACGCACACGCATACACTCACACGCATAGACAAACAGACAAACAAACACAAAATCTTTATTCTGCATGAATATTGTAGACTCGTCCGCAAAACACCGTCAGGCTTAGCCATGCTGTTGTATGACACGCAATACACAGATTGTGTACTCAAATCGAAACTGCGCTAAATATAAAATATGAGTAGACTGGCAACTTCCGCATTGCAGCTAGTGACGTATTGGTCTTTCCGCTGTACTGACACTGCCTGCGCCGCGCTGTTTACCGCCAGCGGTTAAGATTACACCTTGGTGCTCAGTCAGCGTGGTTGCTACAAACAGTCTCTGTTGTTTACCTTAACGAATCGTCCGACACCGTCGGACGATTTGCTAAGGACATACGTCGTATGTTTACGTTGGATACCAAGATCGCATAAAATAGTTCACAAACATGCTAAGGCCCTAAACAGAATCATTTAACTCTGTGTTTCACCTATCATTTCTTAGTTGTCCACGGCACAGAATGATAGCAAATGACTCTGATTGAGAAAGCTCAATATTCTGTTAACGCCTTCAATACATCCTGTCGCTAATGCAAAGCGAGATTGTTATGTCTATTTTCGCAGCGCGGCACAGCTATGGCTTAGACAAACTAAATCCGCACAACTACCATGATTTTGAAGGCTTGACCAGGGCGCTGAGTGATTAATAAATCAATTATTAAGATACAAAGCCAATAAACACCTTTTTTTTTTTGACAGCGTGCTACAAGTGGGCTGACCAGGGCGCTGTTTTGTAAATCAATTATTCAGATACAAAGCCAAAATCATCTTTCTTTGTCAGTGTGCTACAGGTATACCCCACCGTCAGTCCTGTTACTAAAACCTATGTAAAATCCGTTTTCAATTCACTTGCAAAAAGCAAGCTACTTGCATGAGCGCGGTGAAACACCTCACACTTGGTCCATAACATTTATGATGAGACAATACAAACAAACATATAAACATTTGCTTCTCGTGCGACTTGGTCATTATGATGTTTGTCACACATCAGGCAAAATCTCACTCCGTCCATTTTATGACCTGACCGATGATTTTCTCACTCTCAGTCTTAAAGCCACTTTTACGTGTAACCTGTCCGATGATTTTCTCACTCTCAGACTTACAGCCTTTTTGTGGTATGTTCTGTGTTTTCACACTTAAAGACTTACTGCCTTTTTGTAGTATGTTCTGTGATTTCTCACTTTAAGACTTAGTCTTGTTATCAGCTTGGTGATAGATCACACATTTACATTTGTCTTGTTTGTGATCTGATCAGTAATTTTTTACTCAGACTTACAGTTACACATTTGTCTTATCTGTGATCTGCTCAGTGATTTTTTACTCAGACTTACAGTTACAGTTACACGTTTCATTTTCCTTGTTTGCGGCATGCTCGGTGATATATCATTTTCACGGACTTATAGTTACACGTTTTCATTTTCCTTGTTAGTGCGGCCTGCTCGGCGATGATCACACGGGCTTAGTCAGTTAACAAAACGAAAGTGATAAAATGTCTCAGATGTGATTCAAACAGAATTGTTAAGACGCACTAGAACCTTTGTACAAACAAACAAACAAAACAAACAAGCAAACAATGTTATGGATCAGCGTTAGGTGTTTTCCAAAAATCGGCTATTTCTTGTATTTTCAGCATTTGTTCAATTTGCTTTCGCAAACTAAACACCTTTCGGAAAGACAGTGGGGTACCCTCGTAGCAACCTGGCTAGAACACACAGTTTCTTTTCATATTTTCTATTTTATGGATTTCGGCACCCTAGATTAGCCACTCTCCATAGCAGATTAAACTTAGCGCAATCCAGACTAACCGCGAGGCCTGTCTTGTTTCTAAATGCTCAAGATTTATCGATCACTGAATATCACCTCTGAAAATCAAGTCAGTCCTCAAAACACGTCCGTCTTTTACAATGCCGCTTAACGAAAGAACGCGACCGGCTTGGTGTTTAGAAAATAACACGTGACCGTTGCTACGCGTCGTCTAAGGGAAGTAACTATGTATGTCGTTTTTGCTTATAACCAAAAGTTACCTCCCTGTGTTGTCTGTGCTGTTTTTGCTTGTGTGTGCGTGAAATTGACAAAGCAGGTGTATAAACAAAGGCTATTTAGTAGGCAGATTTGATTGCTCTTATTTGATTGAGAAAATAGATTTAGTTAGTGTGTTTACCACTAATTTTTTACTGGCATAAGTGCGCGCGTGTGTGACGGCGCCTCCGATCCTCTATCGGAAATACTCGTAATTGGCTAAGTAATCCGAATAAACTACGCATTGCAAAATGAACACACTTACATAACCAATAGATTAATTAACTCAGGTGTTAATTTTGCTTTAGTCATGAATGTCATTGATTTTGGAAACCTTTATTTTACTGAAAAAAATAAGCAGAAACCTAAAAAAACGGGGTGTGTGATTAGATGAGCGATTTGTGATCAAAAACATTGAAAAATTGACGTCGTCAAAAAAATCTGTTGTATTCTCCATCCTTATATCTCTAGCCACCCCGACCCTACCCCACGAGACGGTTGTGAATAATGATCATCTCGAACCACCCCGGCCCTATCCTATAGGGACAGTAGTGTTTCGGTTTAGTTCACCCAAATAGGGTTTAGGATGCGTTAGGACAGCGCGTAGGTTTTATTGGTAAGTGCGTATAGGTGTTAGGCCTAGGAGCTAGGTTCGCTAGGAATCGTATTCATCGTTGTAGGTGTCAGGCATAGGAGATAGGTTTGCTAGGTATCGTGTCGGAAGGTATAGGTGTTAGGCCTAAGGTGTTTTAAGGTTATTGGCACTTGCACTGGTTCAACTAATTTTGATTATGTTGTTTGTTTTATTATGAATGCTTTTCTGGTACAAATAAATCTTGGAACCTTACTTCTATCTTATGATGCTCAGCGGCTAGAGTGAGAGCGAGACTGAGACTGTGCGTGTGTACGTGCGAGAGGTTTGTGTGTGTGTGTGTGTACGTCCGTGCATGTATGACGGTGTGACTGATCGTGCGAGCGCACGTTACTAGCAGCTCAGTAGGAACGATAACAACAAGTCCAGTCAAAATAGGGTTTTTCTGGATACTGTGGTCGGTCCATTGCGCAAGCAACTTTGGCTTTTTGAACACAACGCGAGGCAAGAGTAAACACTGACGGATTTCAGTTGTGCGCATGCGAGACTAGAGTAGATTTATCTACTCTCCACTGCAATCTCCAGTCCTTCCCTAGACCACAAAAGGAATTCGGACTTAAACTCTGTAGGCACTTGAGTACTGTATTAGATGGGCAGTTTTTGTCTCTCTGATAAACTATTTAAGTCGCCTACACCCAGTCACTGAGTCCGGTTACAGTATGAACACTAGAAAATTCTTGCACTGATCTTACATCCGGTAATGAAGCCTGGCTCCTCAAGCCAGGTACTCTGGATTCTGCAATTTGTGAATCACCCAAGGGGGTCTTAAAAAATTAAACATGAAAGTCCTGGCTGATCCACATCATTATTTGGCCTTGTGACCTTGACCTTTCCGACAGATCACTGAAATAAACAAGCGTTAAGTACAGGGTTGGCTTTTGAACCTGCTGAAAAAAAAACTTTGTTCACACTCTTGACAACCTTCCATTAAAAAACCTTTAAAATCATTTAACCAAATTAGTATACATAGAAAGTTCTTATCATCAGCTACTTTTTTTCCCCAAATATGTTTAAAATGTTTGCAAAAATGCTTATAATGGTAATCTTGTGACCCTTGACCTTTCCAAGGGGTCATGCAAATTAGCATGCATTCATCAGGTATATCAGTGTAAAGGGTTTGGGATGAAAGTTGAAAATAGTATTGCGGATAAAAATATTGAATAAAGTGGTTTTCAAATTTCTTGCAAAGTTGAAAAACAGTCATAAAGTTCAATAAAGCGTGGCATCCATAAGTAACATAAGCCATTGCATGCAGCTGACCGGCATGATTTGAGTGCAATGTGTGTTGTGTTCGTTGTTCCCACAAAGGTTCATGTTGATCACCCTCATATAAAATACTAAATAGTCAACATTCCAGCTGTGGTATTTTAGCAAAGCCAAACTGATGCATTCTGTCATAACAGACACATTTCGTTTGCCTGCTCTATCAACTTCTTTTTCCGGCATGTATCTTTCTTACACCTTTAAATGGAATTTCAACTAGTTTATTGACAGTATATTATTCAGACAACTACATAATGAATAACTTGAGTGTAACAATTCAATGTAGGCTGGGGGGGAGGGGGGGGGGGGGCAGCGATTTTTGCACAGTGTAGTCCCACGGCACTTGGTGCAACCGTGACCATTCCTGCACCATAGTCCCAACATCAGGCACCAGTTTTCTGATTGAAAGAGACCGAAATTCCCTAATTTAAACACAGAATACCATCGAAGCTACAAAAACCCTCATCTGTGCAATTGTTCTTTCCAAGCTGGAATATTGTAATTCACTGTATGCCGGTTGTCCCAAATATCGGATTGACAGGCTCAGTCCAAAAGTTCAGAATTTTGCTGCGAGGCTCATAACCAAAAGTTGAATCGCAAAACTGATCATATTACACCTGTAATTAAATTCCTCCACTGGCCCCCTGTGGCTGCAAGAAAGGCAGTATAAACTTTCTTCTGTCTGCTTCAGCTGCATTTCCCGACATCAAGCCCCCCGTACGGCCTGTCCTCTCTCCTGCAGCTGTACACTCCCTCAAGACAACTGAATCAGATCCTCTGACAGCCGGTACTGATTTTGCGTGTACCTTTTGTCCGTACCAAGTCTTTTGGCCAGCGGTCTTAGTCATATATTGAGCCGTATGTACTGGAACGAACTCCCCTCCCATGTCCGCCACACGGCTGCTTCAAAAGACGTTTTTAAATCTGCGCTAAAAACACACGCTTTTTCCAACTCTATTCAGTACCCCAATGATTAATCATTGATTGCTGAGGATTGTTGTAGTTTTGCTGCGGTGCGTGGAATGTGTGTGTGTGTGTGTGTGCGCGCGCGTGTAATATTGTGTACAGTTTTTGTAATTGTATTTTTTAATTTGTAAGGCGCCTAGAGCTCTGCCTGAGGTTAGGCGCCATAGAAATCATCATTATTATTATGTACAACCCGCAAGAATGTTGACAAGTGCATTTAGTGTAGCGTGGACGCTGTTTTGCTGCAGAATCTGTCCTAACGAATCGGACACGCCATCGATCAAATTTCGCACACCAAAAGGTCACCGCTAAAAATTATGACAATTTCCCGCCAGCTTTCGAAATTCTGAGGATTTGTAGAGTTAGTGCGGGTCTGTGCGGGATTATGCGGGGTTTGGACGGACCGTCGTTATCACATGACAACAAGGTTTCAAAATGGCGGTGTCTACACGCACATTTGTCGCTGGCAAATTTTAGAATCACTTTGCCGAAGTTTGCCTACCTTTAACTGCTTAGAACTGACCAGTGCATCATCAGGCAGAGGTATTCATGTCTTTTGTAGCATTTGTTCAATTATTATTGTATCGCCATGACGTCATTTACAACATCAAACGTTATTGACGCGCCGTTGCCGGTGAACAAGTTGAGACACGGCGGAATATTTCGTAAACATTTAGTTTCACCGCCAAATTTATATAGAAACGCATGTTCCCAGCGCCAATTATTTTCAGCTGAGTGAACTGCTGGACGGTGGGACTCGTTAACTGCTTGTAAATCTGATAAACTATTCTAGATATTTACTTCAAATTGTGTGTGTATTGGGGGCAGGATATGCTAATTTTATGAAAAAATTTCATCTGTGATATAACACTGACTAACAGATTACACAGACACTTTTACAATGTTTGCAATACACATGAAGTGCACATGACAAGAACACCAACAGTAAAAGAGCAAAACACACTTTCCCCAATATCTTTGAGGACTCTTTGTTGGAATTTTTTGGTTCTGGCAACCATGCAGTTTCATCAGCATAATCATCAAGGTCATAGTAAGAATCATTTTCAGGCCCAACACTATCTTCATCGTTGAAAATAAGTAGAGCTGTGTACCGTGAAGACAGCCGTACCGCGATATTTTTTGCCAGTACCGATATTTTCCAACAGTATACCGCCGTCCCCGATCCCACGTAATTTGATGACAATCTGGCCACTTGTACGTACAAGAATGCATGAAGAAGTTAAAACAAAATGAGAAAAGACAGACTCAAACACACCAGTGATTGTTTTTTATAAACAAACTTTAATTATTCAGTGTTCTCTTTGAATACAAAATCAGGTAAACAAATACTATGGGGGAAAAAAAACACTGAATCATTAAATGAAACTACAGACGTAGACTTTCTGGATGGATAACAAAAAAAAAAAAAAAAAAAAAAACCCAGAAAATGAAAATTACACTCCTACTAAGAGAAACTTTTTAATTTTTTTTTTTTTTTTGAACTGTACGAAAACGATTAGGCATGGCAGGCATATCAGTAGGACAGTCTCCACTTTCTGAAAAGAACAGTGCATGACTGTACAAGTTCTTTTTCAGAAAGAGGAGCTTGCCCACATGCTCTGGGTTCAGGGTAGCCCTTTGGCAGGTCAGAATGTCCCCAGCTGTCAAAAACTTCTGTTTCCACCACAAGAGTGGGTTCTCCGCCATGCCAATCGATTTCTCCTCTCGATACTTCTCGACTTCTTCAGCTCCCTGCTGGTAGGTGGTCTTGCTCGGCTCGACATGTGTGACAAAGACATCTGCCAGGAGGGAGTCAAGCAGGCACGCTCCTTTGCTCTCGTACTTCCGTTCGTCCTTGGGTCTCTCTGTCTTTACAAAATGCTCTTCTTGGATCTCCTCGAGAACCTCAACATCATGGGCATGCTCATCAAGAGCTGGCGGACTGGGGGTGGCTGAAGTTCCAGGATCTGCTTTGACTGCTTCGACGGTCTTGGGTTTTGTGTGCAAGCTCACTGTGACATCAGTGAGTTTGCGGAAGACGCCATCGCGTTGTTCTGGTGCCATGTAGGAGAAAGACTTGAAGCGCGGGTCCAAAGCTGAAATCGTCTGCAACATCTCTCTCTGTTCTGCATACCGGCCCTCCAGATCTGCTGCCATGATAGCCTTCATTTGCTGGACAGACATAGAGTTGTCTGGCTTTGGGCGAAGATGTCCTTTTTCGCCAAGCAGACTCTCAAGAAGGGGCATGATCACAGACGAAGGCAGCATCTCCTCCGTGCTCATGAAGGTCGTCATGTCCTTCAGAGGTTTCAGAAAAGCTTCAAGTTCATGTGTGGCGGCGGCCTCCTCGTCTCGTCATTCAGACTCGTGATGTCACGCTCTTTGAGATGGCTCAGTTATTTGGAGCGAATCACAGCTACGACAGCATCCTGCAGGTACAGAAATCGTGACAGCATGTCAAAGGCGGAGTTCCACCTCGTACAAACATCAACCTTCAGCTTTTTTGCCTTCAGTTGGAAGCAGTTCTGCCTTTGCATGGAGAAGGTTGGAAGCCAAATGACTCCTGTGAAAGAAGGTATCCGCCTGATTCTACTCAATATGGCTGCGGTTCCATCCACCTTGAGCGCCTTCTGAACTGCAAGGTTGAGTGTGTGTGCAAAGCATCCCAAGTGCAGATGGCATTGCAGCAGCTTTCCAGCCTTGACCATGTTTGATGCGTTGTCCGACACAAGTGTGAGACCCAGCACACCCGGCAGTTTCCATTCTTTGATTGCTTCCGTGATGACCCTGGTGATGTTTCAGCTGTAACAGATGAAATAAAAAGTCAATCAATTCTAGTTATTTTAAATGTACACAAAAGGAGAAAAAAAACTCACAATCGTGCCTAAATGTTGATTTTTTTTGTTTTACAGCTTTTATCACAACACACACACACACACACACAAACACACACATACACACACCACACACGGAGAGAGAGAGACCTGTATTATCTGTATGGCTCTCAGGCATTGGTCTTGTTTGTAGCACATAGTTCACCATCTGCCAATCAACCACCAACATGGCAGTGACGTAGGAGTCTGTTGCTCTGGAGGTCCATCCATCTGTAGTCACAGTTACCTGCACCGGAATTCACATCTATTATTTTGCATCCTCGTTGTGATTTATCAGTATATCACCTTTCAATTTCAGTGCTAGTACACTCGTAATTTCTTTACAGGACTTAATTTGTTATAGACAGACTGGCAATTTAATTATAATCAAGACTTTACAAGTGAAAATTTCAGTCTTATTTGACTGATTCTGCAGACGACAGATATAGCAAGCCCACCTCCCCCCCCCCCCCCCCCCCCCCCCTTCATTGAACCGCTAATTGAGAAAAATTCTTTAACATGCACAACTTTATACGCATGCAGTATCATACTATAACTTACTTGTTCGGCTTTCTGAAGGTCATCAATCACCTTGGCTTTCATGTTTTTGTACATCTCAGGGATAGCCAGCTCTGAAAAGTGGTTACGAGAAGGAACCTGGTAACGGTCGTCGAGTGCTTCAATCAGGCTTCGGAAGTGCTTGCTCTCCACCAACTTGTAAGGTCGCAAATCTTTGATGAGGAACAGCGCAATTTGGTTTGTGATGGCCTTTGCACGAGGAGAATTTGTAGGATACTTTGCCTTTTTCGCCAGGATCTGAAAAGCTCCCGCAAAGGTCTGCTGGCGCTGTTGTTTCTTTGGGGGCTGCTCACTCTGTGAGCTTGAGGTTTCCGTCTGTGTGGTAATCAATAACTGTGGATGGTGTCTCCTGATGTGGGTGTTCATGTTGGAGGTTCCACCAGCAGTTTTTACATCGCCATTGCACGTCAAGCACACCGCCATATTCTCCACTATCGAACCGTCATTTATTTCTTTTTCTGACTCCAAAGTGCTTCCATATAGGGGCCTTTGCTTTAGCATTTGCCACAATCGTGTACTCGCTTTCAGCCATTGTGCCTTTGTCTGCCGCACTTTCACGGAACTGCCTCTTTGTTCTAGGAAAAAACGTTTACTTTCGGTTTATAAAAAAAAAGTTTACTTTCGTTTTCTATTGCAATTTGCGGTATACCAACCCTTCCCGGACCGTACCGGTATACCGTATCGAGAGGCTTCCGAACCGATATAATACCGGTATACGGTAATACCGTGCACCTCTAAAAATAAGGCCAAAACCTCGTGCAGTGAAAGTGCACTTTTAAGATCCCAGTCATTTTTGTAGTACTTGCTAGACTCTTTTTTTAAAAAGTGAAACCCCCAATATAACATCCGGTTATACCACTGGAAAATGTGTTGGAGAGTGAAGGGTAGGATGTTGTGTGTCACTGACGTCGGTCAGTTACGCTAGTGGAAACGCTGTACTGTGGGAAATAAGCTCCCTTTGACATGACCCCTCCTTGTTGACTGTAGTGGCTGTCTACAGGTAAGTCGACTATGGTGGTGAAAGAGCTAAACATTCTGTTGCAGAATGTGCACGTGCAGTGCCAAGCACAGTGACTGGAATAGACAAGTAATTGTCGGACTGCTGCCACTTTACACAGTGTGTGTAGAGTAGCTGCTATGAGACACTTTGTGTTATTCACGGCACTGAGGGCCAAGATTATCTTGTATCCCGTTGTTTTGCACTAATGCCTAATTGTTGTTTTATCAAGGTTTCTGCTAGGATTTAAAATTGTTCATCATCGGGATGGAGAGCAATAGAAAAATAACTTTGCATGCGCTCGACAGTCCGTCGTGAACTTCAAACACCGCCAAAACAAGTATACAGATTACAAATCTGCTCATTTATACACCAGCTAGAGTACAAAGAGGTGTGGTGGGGTGATCTGAAAATGACAACAATTTGAACATTCACGTGTGCATCTGATGTGATGGGTCCAAAACCGACCTCTGTGTTCTTAATATGGCTGGACGCTTCTTTTTTTCTCTCAAGATTTGGCCGTCCCGGAGACAACCGTTCTGCCATATTTTTTTGTTCCTGAGAAAATGTTTTCTTCAAATATGAAGACTTTACCATTAACAGAAAGTCTGCTATCGTAACTTTTTTGTTAAGAGAAGATGGTATATAACTTTTTTGTTCAGAGAAGATGTTATTTTGACCTGACTTAGACATCGGCTTGTGGATCTCTGGCACTCATGTATTACTAGTCAATACTTCTTCTTTCAGTAAAAGGCCATATACCGCTGTAACTGTTCAAAGAAACACTTCTGCAACAGATGGTTACAAAACGCTACTTACACTACTTACAGGTCGAGCTATAGTTCATTTGGAAACCTGCAAAGAAACCAGTTTAGCACCTCATATTAATATGAAGTAATTTGACAAAAATTCTGCTCAGTGCTATGTGTACACTAAAAATAGATTGATACAACTACAACTACAAGGCCTGCAGAACAAACAAGTGCCATTATGTGGGTGCGTTTGTTGCGTGCCAAAACTGGAACTTCATTAGGTGTGTTAACATACTAAACAAGGCTTAACAAACACAAATGGTACTGAAATTTGTCTCCAGATTATACTTCATGAATATGTCCCATACTGTACATTTACTTTGATTTTGCATCCATATATACTATAATTTTGTTTCATATGCATGTGCAGGGAAATGTCTGCGAGCGATCTTCAGCGGCAGTGCCAGGACCTGCTCAGGATCCTGAAGACCAACCAGACCTCACTGCGCCAAGGCCTGGGACCACTGACTGACCTCAGCATCTTAGAGAACAACCTACAGGGACAACACGCCAACCGAAAGCCAGAGTATGCTCGGCAAAAGATGAAAAGCATCATGAAACAGAGAAATGGAGATTCTTGTGGCTTGTTTGCAGGAAATAACAAATCTCGATTAGTGATGACGTCATCTGAGAATGGTGGTGGTGAGTATGTTGAGTTGTCTGCAGATAGAATGGCGCCTAGTCGGGACAGTTTGTGGAGTCAGGAAAAGCATGCAGAGAGGTCTTGGAGCAAAGAAAGGTCAAGGCTGGTGCAAGGTGAAGGTCAAGAGAGGACTAACACTGGTTACCACCCTCAAGCCACTACTCATGTGCTTAGTGGGTCAAATGAGGTAACCAGTTTGAAGAGAACAAGACAACTTCAGGACGATAGCCAGGAGAGGCATAAAGTATCAGAAGATGGAATGGGCATGCAAGACAAAGGAAAAGAGAACAGGGCACTGCCTGATCATGATGCAATGCATGAATACTTCCAGTCGCGCACGACAGACAGCCTGATGGAGGATGGCACAGACAGCATCACTGCTTTTATCTCCACCGACGACAATACACGTCCTATACCCATCACCAAGTCAACCACGCCCATCATGGTACGTCGCAGACGCATCATTGACAGAAATGTGCATGTTGATTCGGAAGTTCTGAGTGATGCTGAACTGCGAGAACTGGAGAAGGGCACCAGTGGACTCAACTTCAGTTACTCACAAAATGCTAACGAGACCTTACTGAAATCGGCAGAAAAGGAACAGATTGATCATAACCAGAATTCATCTTCCACTGTGGCTGTGGAGAACATGGGAACTGATTGTAACCAAAATGCATCGTCCACTTTGGTTGCGGAAGAATTGGGACTTGAGTACACAAAACGTCTTGTCGATACAGGCAACAATCGGCAGTTTAGCAATTTTGTCAAGGAAGCCACGATAAAGCCAAAGACAATTCTGAATTCAACACAGATTTTTTCCAGCAGAGGGGTAATTTGTTTTAATTTTGTTTTTCTTGATGCTTTTTATTTATAACAAAGCATTACAAAGCCCGTTTTGCAGTACAAACAATACATCAATTTTGCATCTAAAGCAAACTGAAGTTAAGATGAAATCACCTTTTAAAGGTGATTCCATCATGAATTCACTTTTGCATTTGAAGTAGAGATGTTGTTTGTGATGTAAAATGTCCCAAAGAAGATGTGACTGTCGAGTGCTTTGTCTGTAGTATTGACCTCGGCATGCTTAGCTGTAACTTGTAGTTCACTTAATTGTTGTATGCATGTAAGCATATTATATCCTAACAATTTTACATTTCTAGGCTCCTGGAGTGAGTTTCCATAGCAACAGCAGCACCAGTGGCAACAGCTCCTTGTTTCGAGGTCAGGCCAAGGAAAGGCGGTTGCTAGGTTACGACTGGATTGCAGCACTGATTGACAATGATCAGGGTTTGATGGACGAGTCGGAGAGTTATTTTCATGAGCTGCGAGAATTCCGTCGGTGTAACAGGGATGAATGCAGCAATGATTTCTACATGGAGTGAGTACAGGCACAGTTCTTTTTTGGCTCACATGTGAAGCAAAAGGCCACGGAACACAGTGCCGTTTCCGTACTGTCCAGTCTCTTAGCCATAGTCAGTTCCAGGCATCCCCTAATATTTCAATCCCCTAAAAAACACTAGCGCCCACCAGCTGCACATTTGCCATGTACAAAATAACCAAAAAAACAGCACATTGACAGTCTCATTTCTTGGCTATGAACCTGATTCCTTACCAACCCCACACCCAAGCACAGCTGAAATCAGCGTGCCCCTCAAATCACTATGTCAATGGCAACTCAACATAGGCCCACAATTGTCCACTGTATAAGCTCAGGATGGTATGAATCAAAGCACCAAACATGTCTCCTCTCAGCTAACCAGAAATTTCCAGCAAATTCCAACATTCAGCCCTACTACAAATTTTCAAACAAGGCAAAAATTATTTTTAAAAACACCGGTCCTCTTACTGCCTCAACTGCCAAATTTAAATATATAACGTGACCAAAAGTGAGTCTATGTTCTGGGCCAGTGGTCGTCCATCCTTCGCCCGTCTGCCGTTGTCCGTCGAAAACTTTAACGTTGGCATTTTCTTGGAGAGTATTCAAGCCACAGTCTCTAAACTTGGCCGAAGGATACTTTGTGGCAAGACCTTTCTAATATACCAATTTGAGCAACTCTTTTAAAGGTCAAGGGCACAGGGTATCAGGAAATATGTGAAAAACAGCCATGTTTTGACAAAATGAATTTTTCTTTAAAATGAATTTTTTCGAAAAATACTTACCGATGCTATTACTGATACTGACGTTACCTAGCTAGCCTAATTTTAGCCCAAATTTGGTTATGTCCGTATATGGGAGTGTTGGCAGGTGAGGGGCGCCATAGTCCAGGCAGTAACCCAAGTAGCCTCCCTTCCGCCCCATGCGGGTACGAGCTCACCCGATATTCATCAGTTGGTTTCTTGGCGAACTGGCGGCAAGCGGGGCAGGTGGGAGGGACCTTCAAGTAATACCACCAGTAAGTATTTTTCGAAAAAATCCATTTAAAGAAAAATTCATTTGTTTCTTCAAAACACATTACCGATGGTATTACTGATAGGAAGAATCCCAAAGAGGAGGTGGGTGCCGCAATAGCGCCCCTAAAGCCAAAGACACTGGCCCTCAGACCCGTCCTCCCGAAACAAACTCCCGATAATTTTAGCTAAGATACTTATGGCGCCAGGAGGGAGTGTTGCGCCGTTGCAATGTCTCCCACCAGCGAAAGGTTCTGCCGCTGGGCGGAGAGTTCCTTCAGGTAGAAGCGGGTGAAGGTAGTCTCAGCTTGCCATCCCACGGCTGCGACAGTGTCCTTGACAGCGCATTTGCGGTCGAATGCGAGACTTGCGGCCATGGCTCTGACCTCTTGCACCCTGATGTTCATACGTTTGGCTGCATCAGAGGCGAGGTCCTGGTAGGCAGAGCGAATCACCCATCGGAGTCAGGAGGAGATGGTCTGGGCTGAGATGTCACGTCTACCTGGGGACAGAGGGAAAAACAGGCGGGTGCGTCCTCTGCGCAGAGGCTTGGTCTGGCGCAGGTACACATGTAAGGCTCTCACTGGGTCCTGTTGTCTGGTCTCCCAGGTGGAGTCTGTCACTCGTAAAAGGCGAATAGTCATCATCTGTGGGGCAGCCAAATGTGACCGCGTCTTGGCCAGGAAGGTCGGTTCAGGTATCGGTTGCACGGAGCCATCCATCCGGAACTGCAGAGAAAGTATATAGGAGAATACAACGACACCCATTTCAGAAACAATTAATTTATTTAATCCTTTCCGTAAATAAACAAACACACTTGACCAAATACATTTAACAGATTTATCTGCCAGTCAGGTCCCCCAACCCCTTGGAAACAAAAGGCTAGTTAAAATATCTTATAAAAGAGAGAGCCCTGCGACACCTATGTCAGTAATACCGTATCGATACTTCTAAATCAGGGTAAATTACATACGTAATTACGCTAATGACACCTATGTCAGTAATACCGTATCGATAGTTTTAAATCAGGGTAAATTACATAGGCTACTTTTCAGAATTTCCAATCTCCCGTTATCCCAATTCTCAGTGCAAAGAATGTATCTGATTCACCACATAATGCCCTCTTAACAAACTGCATAATACACCTCCCCCCTCCCCTTAAAACGTCACCACCCACCGCACTCCACCATACAATAAACAATAGGCAAGCACAGGGCCACACAATTAACAGTGCGCTGATTCAGTCACTGCTAAACAAACTGCGTAATACACCCCCCCCCCCCCCCCCCCTTAAACGTCACCACCCTCCGCACTCATCCATACAATGTCACAATAAGCAATAGACCAGCACACGGCGACAATGCGCCGATTCACTTCTAAACAAACTGACCTACTTTCGCAGTCCACCATACAATTGACATGGCCACACAATCGACAGTGCGCGCTCCAGGAAATATATACATAACCTCAGACTAGTAAACAGCCACCTTCGTTCAGGCGCGTTATGATTGGACCTGTTCTGAAAGATCGTTATGCACCGAACTTGTCTTGGTATTCACCCGACTTGAGTCAATATGTACGAGACCAAACACAATATTCATACAGGAATTTTTAATTTTTTTAAATATGTACCAGACCCTACACAATATTCAAAAAGAAATGTATAATTTTTTTAATTATGTGTTCACTATATGGTTTTCTTTCATATATTCAAATAGCCAGCGGCTCCACACGCCCACAATTTTTTTTCTTACACAGAGAGAGCCCCGTCATAAATTCAGTAATTATATACATTACCCCTCACTCATTTAGATCTGTGTTTATAACAACATAACAAGCATTGACTAAAGATTGTGGGCGGGGGTAAAAAACCCACTCTATGTATAAACACCATGAAGTCTTCACAGACACAGAGCCAAAATGAGTTTGCAACCTGTTGGAAAACAGAGAAAGCTTTAAGATAAGGCCCTTCTTGTGAGTAGACTAAAGGGTATTTAGTGTTGACTTCTGCGCAGGCCAGCCCTAACAGGACTTGTGACACATGCACTCATGCTAGCCTACTCACCCGTAACTCAAAGCTGCCTCTTATTGGCACGTCAATCTCAGTCGCGTCTGCGCGGCCCCCATAACCCGCCCGTCAGTCACTGAGGGCCGTCCATATGATTACACCCGAACTAACCACGGCCTGCGCATGAGGCATAAATTCTCATGAGCTGCTGCACTGAGTCGCAGGGCTTCGCATGAAAATCTATGCCTCATGCTAGCCTACTACCCGTAACTCAGTCAACGCCTCCCGCACGTCAATCTCGCATCTGCTGTGCATGAGGCAATAGATTTCTCTGTCCCACCCAAGGCATAACCCGCTCAGGGCCTCAGGGCCAGTCATGATCACGGCCTCGGTGCTGTGGACGAACGAACTATGTTAGGCTAGTTTTGCCTGAAAGATTTTACAGTCGTCTGTGTAGTCATTTTGAAAATGATGTGTTGAATGCAAGATGTGTTTTGCTAGGAAGGATTTATGTGTTTTGTTAAGAAACATCTTGTAAACCAAAAGATAAGTTTTGTTTTAATCATATTGCAGACGGTTACTTGTATTAAAATTATATTTTGTATTAAAATGGACTTAATGACGCACGATTCACATTGCGGCCTATTTTGTGGCGCCACTTCGTGTGGGAAGACTGAATTTGTTCTTAACCTCTTACAAACAAGATACCTTCATCATTTCGAAAACATTGTAATATTTTGTCCAACAATCAAACACAACAAAGCTTATCACAACCGTTTATTTATTTGGACTGACAGCAATATCTATTTAGTAGACCCTGAAAAAAAACTGAATGACTACCTACAATATTTTTACAAGCAATTTGAAGGACAGCCAACGTTGTTTATTGTTGATGACTGTTCTGCAGATAAAGACATTGTCAAAAAGAGAAACATATTAGCAGAACTTGCCTTCAGTGGCAGACATGCAAACATCAGTGTATGGATTCTCACTCAGAAATATAATGCTGTACTGAAAGATTTTCGTGAGCAGTTAAAGTTTATCTGTTTGTTTTACTGTAAGGACCGTGACAGCTTTGAAGACTGTCTCAGAGAGAACGATGTCATTCCAAATAAGCAAGAACGGGATGATGTAAAAAATAAACTGAAATCAACTAAGCATCTAAAGCTTATTTTAAAGACAGATCAGCCCACAGGGTATGGGTTAGTGAATTAATTTAACCTTTTGTTTTTGTCCATAAAAAATAATGGACAGACAAAGCGGGCGAACCCACACCATCTACATGATTACCACAATGATTATCCATTAGCAGTTGAGAAAATGAGTATGACAGGGAAAAAAGAAGACACCAAACTAGTGCCAAATTTAAATGATAAATTCAATTACGTGTGTCACTATCGCTTGTTACAGTTTTACATCAGACACTAAAGAAAGTTCACAGAGGTATTCAATTTGATCAGAGTGCTTTCATGAAAGATTACATAATGAAGAACACAACCCTTCGTGCCAGAGACGGCAACACTGCATTTGACAAAGACTTCTTTAAGCTTATCCCCCACCCGGGTCTGCCCTGGGGGACTTGGGTGGGGTTAGGTATTTTTTTAGTTCCCAGGGTCACCCTGGTCAGCCCCACAGGGTGGGTTTTTCTCTCTATTCTGGGGCATGTGTTTCTGTCTACCCTTTGTCCATTCACCTGTATTTGCCTTTTTAAAACTCTCCCTACTGTCTGCACTGCCTGTAGCTCTTGATATTGGATGTGTGTTGCTAAATGGTCTTAGCTTTATTTAGGCCCCATGTGTTAGGTTTATTTAACGTATTTGACCGGCTGGCGACATACATTCAATGTTCTGTTTAGTTTTTTTCAAAAGCAGTGCAGGCACGTCCTGAGAAAGCCTTGTTGCTGTCGGGACGTTAAGCAATGTACAATGTCTTTAAGCTTATGAACAATGCCTGTTTTGGTAAGACGATGGAAAATCCTCATCACCGCAAAGATGTGAGACTGGTCACAACTGAATCAGGTGCAATTAAACTTACAGGTAAGCCCCAGTACACAGGGTACAAAGAGTTTCATTCATCATTGTATGCAGTGTCACTCAAAAAAAAGATTGTTAAACTAGACAAGCCAGTATTCATTGGTATGGCAATTTTTGAATTGTCAAAACTGTTGATGCTTGAATTTTATTATGATTACTTCAAACCAAAGTATCCTGAGTGTCGTCTGCTATACACTGACACTGACTCTATGATCATAGACGTGCCTACTGAAGACTTTTATGAAGACATGAAAACAGAGTTACACATGTATGACACATCTGATTACCCTAAAGACCATCCACTGTTCAACACACAAAACAAGAAAGTGCCTGGTAAGTTTAAAGATGAACTAAATGGTGTGCCTATAGTTGAGTATGTTGGACTGAGATCAAAAATGTATTCTATACTACACCAAAAGGGTAGTCAGTCAAAAGCAAAAGGTATCAAGAAAACAGCAATAAAAAATAAAGACATCTGTCATGAACATTACAAGAAAGTGTTAGATGGAGAACTGATGCCTGATTATCCAAACAAAACACTGAGGTCAAATAGACACAATATTGAAATGATTCAAACACAAAAGAAGTCTCTAGCAGTAGGGGACACGAAACGAGTGTTTTTCAGTAAGGAAAATGCTTATGCACCAGGTCATTACAGGCTCAAGTTATCTGAAGAAATAGCTGATGAACTAATCAATGAGTTAGTTGATGAAATGATTAAAAATGCGTAACGGTGTCTGGGGGAATAATCTGTAATTCTTCTCTGACAAATGCCCTCTGAGGCGCAGGCTCATACAGATAATATATTGTTGCGTCTGGACCAGGGATTATTTTTTTTATATTATGAACAGATGTTGACCAGATGGGGTCTGTCGCCCTGCGTCTTATGTCATTTTCAGCTTCCCCTGGTTGATATAAATATCTCACCTGTTTGGTAAATAAACTTGTGTCTGGAGGTGGGGTTGGCCCTTTTTTTGGCTCTGCAATTGTTTTCAATTTAATAGCATCAGCAGGCTTAGGGTGTCCTTCATTATTCATTGCTTTTATCACATGTGGTAATCTCTTTACCCACTCAGTGTTACGGGTGTCATGCATGAGTTCCTTAGAATACTGGTAACTGAAAAGTCTCTCTGACAACTGTTTATTGAAATTTTCTACAATTGCCTGTGATCTGTGTACACCTGGAATACCGCGTCTGACCAGTACGCCATGCTTAGCAAATAACTGATTAACTGCACCTTTGAATTCTGATCCGTCATCAACCTGCACTAGTCTGGGGTATCTTAAAGGGCCTCGACCATATATTTTTGTTAATGCTGTAGCAACTGTACTGGCTGTTTTGTCAGATATGGGTTCAGCGTCTTTGTACCTTGAAGCAATGTCTACAACAGTCAGTGCATACTTGTATCGTTTCTTTCTTATTGTGTCATGTGGTAAGAACAGGAGGTCCATTTGGTGTGTGTCATTTGGGGTAGTGTTTTCAAAATGAGGCCTTGTTATTTTTCTTGGAGCAGGTAAATATATCTGCCAAATTGCCTGTCTCTGTAACCATTGCTTGACTTGATTGAGTGTTATATCTCCGCCCACAGCGGCATGTAATTTTTCAATAGCTGTTGCTCCTTTCCAATAGCCTGATGGAGAGTAATATATTTTTGATAGTTTATTTTCGGCTGCCATTTTTTCTAGCAATGAAAACTCCTGTAAAATAAACAAATGTCATTCCCACTAGAACAAAGATTATCTCCCCGTTTCTTTGTTGTGTGCTTGGTTTGTAATAGTCACTTAGTTTTGGTTTTGGGATAGACATGTCTTCACCCGTGACAAGAAAATATTCCCTGATTGCTTCGTCTGTATTTGAAAACGTATGCTGTGCGTGACCTTCAAGCCTGAGTTTTTCATTGATGAAATCAAGTTTCTCAATTCTATTCTTTTCATAATCTTGCTGGGCTTGAGCAAGTTTTTCAGATGCTTCATTATGACGTTTTAATTCTTCTGCAGATTCTTCTCTACCCATTTTTGAAAAGAGATAATTAGAGCCACTAAATGCCAGAGCATTAACCATAGCACCTCCTATCATAATAGCTATCGTCGCCATAATATTTTTATTTACATAGAAACATTTTCGGGAATAATTCCCTGCTTGACAAGAGTCTTTTGTCGCAATCGACGCTGTAACAACTACAATTAGCTTAGTGCTGTCTTCGAAATCGAGTCTACTGAGGTCTGCTGATTTCATTTTGAGTAGACTTTTTCCCAGCATAGAATAAGCTACTGCTAATCCACTGATTACGGCAGAGTGATACACAAGGTTCATTAAATTTTTTGTGTCGCTCATTTCTTAGGCAAGAAAAATTAAAATAATATTTTTATTTACTGCATAAAAAATGGGTCAACGGCTTTGGGTGTTACTGGTAATGTGGCGACTTCTGGTTTTGTTTTTGGAGTGTCTGATTTTTTGGTCACTGTACGAGTCTGTGGTTTGTATTTTTTGTATAATTGATAACCTACGTAACCAAATCCGACAACAAATCCGGCAACTACATATTTTGTTGTTTGAGGTTCGGGGTCAGGGTCAGACTTAGTTGTTTGTCTCTCACTTTCATGAAGGTGTGACGGTACTGACACAGGTCCTGACGATCCCCCTGGGGGACTTGGGTGGGGTTAGGTATTTTTTAGTTCCCAGGGTCACCCTGGTCAGCCCCACAGGGTGGGTTTTTCTCTCTATTCTGGGGCATGTATTTCTGTCTACCCTTTGTCCATTCACCTGTATTTGCCTTTTTCAAACTCTCCCTACTGTCTGCACTGCCTGTAGCTCTTGATATTGGATGTGTGTTGCTAAATGGTCTTAGCTTTATTTAGGCCCCATGTGTTAGGTTTATTTAATGTATTTGCCCCACCCGGGTCTGCCCTGGGGGACTTGGGTGGGGTTAGGTATTTTTTAGTTCCCAGGGTCACCCTGGTCAGCCCCACAGGGTGGGTTTTTCTCTCTATTCTGGGGCATGTGTTTCTGTCTACCCTTTGTCCATTCACCTGTATTTGCCTTTTTAAAACTCTCCCTACTGTCTGCACTGCCTGTAGCTCTTGATATTGGATGCGTGTTGCTAAATGGTCTTAGCTTTATTTAGGCCCCATGTGTTAGGTTTATTTAACGTATTTGACCGGCTGGCGACATACATTCAATGTTCTGTTTTTTTTTTTTTTTTTTTTTTTTTCACAAGCAGTGCAGGCACGTCCTGAGAAAGCCTTTTTGCTGTCGGGACGTTAAGCAATGTACAATCAATCAATCAATTATTTAATGTATTTGACCGGCTGGCGACATACATTCAATGTTCTGTTTATTTTTTTTTTCACAAGCAGTGCAGGCACGTCCTGAGAAAGCCTTGTTGCTGTCGGGACGTTAAGCAATGTACAATCAATCAATCAACCTGACGATCCTGACGGTGGATCAGTTACATGAGTCTTTTCTGTTTGTGCCTTAAGCTGTAATTTTTTTTGCCTATTATATTCAGCTAATCTTTTTCCAGCCTCAACCCTGCCTGGACTTTTAGTCTTCGTCACAGTTTGAACCTGTGTCAAAACAGGGTTCAGTTGTGGAGTCGCCTGGGTTTCGTCCATTTTCTTCTGCAGTAAAATTTATTTTCGAAAAATCAATATGACTCCCAGTAACAAGAAGGGTTACGACAGGTGCAAGGTAATTTCCAAACTTGTAAAACATGACACATGCTAATTTGCCAATTGAACTTGAAACAATAGGATTGCTTTCAAGGTCGTGTGATAGACTATCAGTGTCTACAGGTAGGAAATGACTTACAGCTTTTGTATATAGGAATATTATAGACCTGCTTAAATCACGTGTCATTAGTGAGGCAATGTGGTTTTCATATTTAGAATGAAGCTTGATTAGCTCGTCAGCGGTGAGAGATTCAATATCCTCTGTCATGTATTGTTTTCCGAGATAAGTCTTTGATTTGCCTGAGACAATCACAGACAAAAGACGCTGTTTTTTGGAGTCTACGTCTTTGTTCTCTACAGCACAGATATCGTTTAGAAGAAGTAATTCGTCTTGATTCATTTTTATAATGAAAAAAAAAACTTTGCCTGTGAATAACTTATGATCTTACTTGATAACTAATTTCAAAGTTACCTACAACTTACAAGTAACTTTGACGTTAGTTATCATAAGTTCTTAACCCAAGTCATAAGACACTCGGACAGATTTCTCAAGTTACAAGGACAATAAGAAAACTTTTTTTTAGTAATAATCTGGTGGTGGCGTCAAATGAGCAGGCATGACATCTCTTTGCGAAGTGTATGACAAAAATAATGGATTACCAAAACCTATCGTTACTTGCTTGTAAGTTCTCGAACTTTTTTCATAGTTTCTTCTACGCCTATCTTTTTTCCTTGTTCTAAAAAAGATTTCTTTAGCTCTTCAACATTTACAGCCTGACTACGCATCTTATTCTGTATTTCAGATTTTTGTTGTTTATAGTTAGCCAAATCATCCTGGACTCTCTTAAATTCATTATCATCAATTTCATTATCATTTAAAGCCTTACTAATAATAAGTTTCATACTCGTCAGCTTAGCTGCTGCGAGCGTACTTAATGCTTCATGCTTCTGCAACTTCATATAAAATCTTTTGTTAATAGCTTCCATACCAAAGCATGCTAGACTTGTGACAAGACCAATACCTTCAACAGCAATTCCTATAACACTTCCCACCCCCGTTGCAAAAAGAGTTATACCTCCTACAGATAATCCGGCCGAAACCACCCCCATGGCCATTGATGTGTTGTGTACAGAATTGAAAACCGTATTGTAACGGCGTTTACACCTCGAGTATTTTGCTTGTTCTTCTTCCAAATACTTCAACGCTTCTGTAATATTCATTAAACGGAATGAATCTGCCTTTAATGTTTTATCACGCTCAATAGGCTCAAGCTGCTCAGGTGGTATTTGTGGATACAAGTTCACCATTTTTTATGACAGATATTTTTTTAATCAGCAATTACATTTTGCAACTCTTCAAAAGTATACAATTTGCTGGCATAATAAAATGCAACAAGATCAATGTGTTCAAGGTTTATGTAAGTTAGACGAACAAAAGTTGTTTTGTCGACCACCACCTTGACAGCTGGAATACTGCTCGAAACATTAATAACATCATTATTTTTTGTAATAGCAATAAAGACCTTTGATGATTCTGTTACTGTTTCATTCCATGTAAGTTTAATTCCTTGTGCAATTTGAGCCTCTTTAGCAGTAGCAACAGATTTCATGATAATTTCAAATACTATTGTCGCTTCTCTAGCCACGACTAAGCTTGCTGGCATAAACACAACAGAAGTATCTGATCTACCCTTTCTAGTTGTACCCCACCCGGGTCTGCCCTGGGGGACTTGGGTGGGGTTAGGTATTTTTTAGTTCCCAGGGTCACCCTGGTCAGCCCCACAGGGTGGGTTTTTCTCTCTATTCTGGGGCATGTGTTTCTGTCTACCCTTTGTCCATTCACCTGTATTTGCCCTTTTAAAACTCTCCCTACTGTCTGCACTGCCTGTAGCTCTTGATATTGGATGTGTGTTGCTAAATGGTCTTAGCTTTATTTAGCCCCATGTTTTAGGTTTATTTAATGTATTTGACCGGCTGGCGACATACATTCAATGTTCTGTTTTGTTTTTTTTCACAAGCAGTGCAGGCACGTCCTGAGAAAGCCTTGTTGCTGTCGGGACGTTAAGCAATGTACAATCAATCAACCTTTCTAGTTGTAAGAAGATATCTCCGTCTCTCATAATTTTCAACTTTCAGTTTTTCTCTGCTATTGTTGTCTAGGGCAAAACTTGGAACAAGGCTTACAATAAGCGGCCCAGAATTAACAACCTTCCTAAACACTAAGGCGCCTTCATCATCAGTGTATACATAAGGACTAATAAATTCAATCTTTATGTCCCAGTCAATTGTGGGTGGTGGTGCCGGTACAGGTGAAACAACCCACTTACTACCCACATGTATTAAGTTGTAAGGCGCATTATTTACAGGTGGAGTAGGTACAGTAACATCACGAAGCTGACCAAGTTTAGGAATCTGTCTTTCACCATCTTTCATGTCAACAATTACTTTTCTCTTGTACATGCCATTTGAATCAAGTTCAAAACCATATATTTCTCCAATTTCCCCTTCCTTCTCAAAATCCTGGACATCTGCCAAATCTTTCAACTCTGTTACTGGACACGCAACTGGTATGATTCTAGGCTTTGGACCAAGACCACTCATTTTTATAAACAAAAATAAAATTTATTTAACTTCCAAAACAACATAAAAATCATGCATTACAACTGGTTTACCATTCTGATTAGTTACAGATAAGCACAATGATTCAAAGAAACTAGAACCTAATTTTTTAAACTGAGAATTAGGAAATCTAGCAACCACACTTTCACAATATGGGGCAGTTCCAGTCGGCAAGCATCTTAACAAAGTTGAAGGCTTTCCATTGTGTACATTTTCAGTAGTGTTCAGTTCTTTCAAATGAACATTTAGCACTGTGTGTACTGACAAATGAACAGGATATCTGCCAGTTATTCTTGGTTTTTTTGGTGATAGTAGACTACCAACTGATTGTGACCAATCTTCATCTGGATGTGTTATTGTTTTTAAAAATCCAAGTAATAATAAAAGACTAATTGATAAAGAAAACTGACCACTTTTCGGAAAATCAATTGTAACAAGTAAATTAGCTGGGTTTAAAGTTGCTTTAATTTTAAATTCATTTTGAAGCCATTCAGCTAAAGTACAAAAGTCATAATATCCGGCTCCTAAAGTATCACCCTTCTCAATACCATCAAGAGTTCCACTTACAGAATAATTTTCATCATCCGTTACATTAAACCACTTTACTGTGTAGAACATTTCATGGATAGCCACAGCCTTGTTACCATCACGATTATCAATCCCATTAGTTAACCACACTGGTTTGCTTGTGTCAAGATTTGTTAAGGTAATAAACATTTTTATTATCACATAAAAAAAAGGATGGAATTTAAATCACCAACCATTACCACTACAAACGCATTTCAATTTAATGTAGATGCTAAATATAATGTCGCCCCTACTTATGAACAGAAAATAATTCAACTAAATCAACTCGACATAGCTGTAAGCGAACAAGATTTATTTCAAGTCAAAGTACCCAACCCTTTTGATCATTACCTAAACCCTCCAATAACAGACGATGCTACAGCAAGAAAGTGGTCCTCAAGTCCACTACAGATGTTTCAAAACCAACTTAACTTTGCCATACTGTGTTCAACTACAGGCTGTGGTGTTTCATTCACAGACCATTTGAATCACTCAAACAAACTGATTAGGTCTGTGTATCGTTTTCATGTTTATTACCAGCTTAGACGTATACTGTCAGAACTGCATACACCACTACCCACTGAATCCAGTTTTAACAGGTTTAACAACCCCATGGATATGAAAGCATTTGAACGCATCTGTAATGAATTTAACATAAGCACTAAGTATGACTTCACACAAAAACTTGATGATCACCACGGCATTGGTACATTATATTATGCTTTGAGTCACAGACAATACCCTCAAGATTACTGGCCTCCCTACACTTCATTCTCATCAAAATCTGAAGTGTGGTTAGGCTCAATAGAACAGAAACAGTCTAACGCCTGGACCACATTTGTCTTGGACAGGAATGACGGATTTACTCAAGCGGGAGTCGAGCGCGTAAATGAGTCTATCAGAACATATGTCTGGTGTATACTAGGTGCACAATCATTAACAAAATCTAATATTCTGAATGGAAGTGGAAAGTTCAATTCACAAAAACAGTTTCTCGCTAATCTAGAAGATTCAGTAAATTCAGTAGTTGATCTCCCATCAAGCATACAACGCTACCAAGACGTTCTCAGATATGCTAGATCAAAAGTTGACTTTGTAGTTGGTATTGGGTTATACATGTTGCCATCAGACCTTCAACTTCAAATGGGGACAATAACAAATTATAATAATGAAATAGTTGTTGCAGGTGTTGGTCAGAAATTAGGACTCAATCAATCTGTAAACTTGGGGGCCACAACCACACATGTTCAGTCATTAAAATCATTACAGACGGTAACACCCACGGCACCAGTAACATCATCACCTGTACAGACAGTAACAGCTCCAGCTTTGACACCGGTACCCATAACGATAACACCAACACCAATCCTTGACACACATGAGTCAGAGAGAACTGCATTGGTAATAGGTCTCACTGGATTAGGGGTATTACTTCTTTACCTGTTTCATTAAATAACCCACTATTAACCCTCCTACTGTAACCAAAAAGACCCACACATGCTCTGCCATAAACCCTACTGCCTTTGCCGCTGTACTAATCAACCAACTGACAACCGTGCCTAAAATGCCAGGCAACGAGTCTACTGCTTTCAGAGCCAATTTCTTAAGCAAGTCTGATATGTGAGACAGTTGTTTCTTTACCCACGACTGTAAGTCTTTTGGATCTGTGGGGACTGGGGTTGGTGGTGCTGGAGGTGGAGAACCACCACCCGTTACAGCCAACACAACTGTACTGATAATAAACCCCAGAGCTGTAATTAAACTGGCAATTGTGATACCCTGTTCTCTGAAAAGTGTTTTAAGTCTCTCAGCCAGAGTAGTGTCTTCGTGAAGTATTTTCTGAATAGTTTCTCTAATCCTGTTGACCTGTGTTTTCAGTTTTTCCCTCCCGATACTAATCGCTTCTAACCTTCCTGATCTTTCTATCTGCAAATCATTTAATCTGTGTTGGATTCTTTCTTTCATTTCTGTGTCAAGATTCCCATTGTCTGCGGTAGCCAGTTTCTCTTTTTCACGTTCTATGTGTTTATCAAGCTCTCCCAGTTTGGCAAGATTATTAACCATCTCACCTCTTATTGTCTGCAGTGATTTATCTAACCCTATAATCTCCCGCATTGACAAAGGTGGATCTTCTATTGTTTTCATAGCATCATTTATTTGTCCTTCAGTAAATGAGGTTTCTTGTATCACTGTGTTTGCTATTTCTGGTAGGCTTGTTACTGGTGCCATTTCAATTTCTTGCCCTGTTGGTAACTTTGTTTGCGTGTCTTGAAGCACACTAACCAGTCTTGGCGTGACAGGAGACCCACCAATACCAAGTTGACGCAAGGCACTAACACCACCTTCATTTTTTATTGTACTTAAAGCCCTAAACCTACTAGGGTCTTTTTTGTTAGTCAATAGTACTTTTCCTTTGTCAACAGTATTTAAATATAAATGACCCTTGCCATCAAGTTCAAACTGGTTAGGGTCTATGTTGTCTGGGCGGCCACCAACATGATCATAAAATGAGTTCACTTTGGTTTCTAAAAGTTCGTGACGTAAACTGTAAATATTTCTTGTACCAGTCATATCTGCCATATCTGTCATATCTGTTGTATTACCAAAATAATACGTGTCATCCATTTCAAAATCTTCATGATTAAATCCTCCTGCTGCCATTGTTTTATTAATTTAATTTTTTTTATTGTGCATAATAAAAATGACACAGTCCTACGGATCAAAGTTAGACCCACACAGAAAACTACGTGAACCTTTCGGTGTTAAAGCAGTTAGACAATCGATAGTCATCACAAACAATCCTAGTACTATAGACCAAAACCAGACTCTTACTGTCAAGTTTCCAAACCTAGGCCCCAGTGACGTTATTGTTCCTGGTACTGCTCGTCTTGCTTTTAATATTGAACTTTCATCGGACGCAGATGACAAAAGAACACTAGTTAACAATCTAGGTAGAGCAATTATTAAGAATATTAAAGTTAAACTTGAAGGACAGGAAGTGTTTAGTCTTGATGATGCTGATGTGTTCTACTGCTACACGGATTTGTGGCTTACACAACCAGAACGAGAGGATCGTATTTATCAAGGCATACAGTCAGATAGCATTATGAAAATTCGAATAAATGCATCAGACAAAACAACCACAGAAGCAAAGGATGTTATTGTGGCCGAAACATATGGCAATAGGTTTTGCATTCCACTCGAATTTGAAATCCTAACAGGACATTCGCCTTATTACCAAGGGGCACTAAATGACCGCCTGAGTTTTGAACTAACCTTCAATGATTACTCCAAAGTTATCAAATCAACGGATCTCAATGCATCATATAAGATCTCTAACATTTCCTTGGAATATGAGATTGTCACGCATACTGAACTAGCCAGACTCATTCAAAATCAGTACCAGTCAAGACTTCCAATTTATTATGATCGAGTGATTAGACACAGTTTATTACCCAAAGACAAGAGCGACCAGATTTGGAATATAAACCTAAACACGCCTGCTAGGTCACTGAAAGGCATTCTTATGTTATTTGTTGAACCAAAAAGTCCTTACCAAGGAGATTCAGAAAAATTCTATAATCCGAAAATTACACATTTATCCTGCACAATCGAAGGCCGACCTAATCAAATTTTTGCATCTGGAATGATGGGATATCAGCACTATGATGAGATCACAAAGTATTTTGCTGGGGGAAGACTTAGAGAAAAATCAGCAAATATTGCGTGCAAAGATCTGCATCTGTATGACGTAAGAATCGGTGAATACCTGACAGACAAGTACGCACTGTGGCTAGATCTGCGTTCTACGGAGGATAATTTCCTTCATGGTTCTGGCCGTATTATCGAAAACGGTAGTGACGAAATCTCAATTCAAATACAGAAAAAAACAGAAAAATCTGAAGCAATCAATATATATTTGTATCTGATTTATGATGCGCAACTTAACATTTCTGAGAGCAGGCTAAGTAGTCACATATATTAAAAGTATTCACTTAGCTTGGTTTTAATCCTTCACAGCCCATTTTGAATACCGAAATCACTATAAAATCCGAACGTATTAGTAGGCACGTCACGCTTGTGCTGAAACACGGACTAAACTGAAAATAAAAGGCGTCGTTTCACTGAGGTAACCGTTTCAACCTTCCTGGTCATAAGCACTGTAAAATCTTTTCAGGCAAAACTAGCCTATCACACACCACCCTTTGTCAGTGCATGTGTCACAAGTCCTGTTAGGGCTGGCCTGCACAGAAGTCAACAGTAAACACCCTTTAGTCTACTCACAAGAAGGGCCTTATCTTAAAGCTTTCTCTGTTTTCCAACAGGTTGCAAACTCATTTTGGCTCTGTGTCTGTGAAGACTTCATGGTGTTTATACATAGAGTGGGTTTTTTCCCCCGCCCGCCCACAATCTTTAGTCAATGCTTGTTATGTTCTTATAAACACAGATCTAAATGAGTGAGGGGTAATGTATATAATTACTGAATTTATGATGGGGCTCTCTCTGTGTAAGAAAAAAAAAAATTGTGGGCGTGTGGAGCCGCTGGCTATTTGAATATATGAAAGAAAACCATATAGTGAACACATAATTAAAAAAATTATACATTTCTTTTTGAATATTGTGTAGGGTCTGGTACATATTTAAAAAAATTAAAAATTCCTGTATGAATATTGTGTTTGGTCTCGTACATATTGACTCAAGTCGGGTGAATACCAAGACAAGTTCGGTGCATAACGATCTTTCAGAACAGGTCCAATCATAACGCGCCTGAACGAAGGTGGCTGTTTACTAGTCTGAGGTTATGTATATATTTCCTGGAGCGCGCACTGTCGATTGTGTGGCCATGTCAATTGTATGGTGGACTGCGAAAGTAGGTCAGTTTGTTTAGAAGTGAATCGGCGCATTGTCGCCGTGTGCTGGTCTATTGTTTATTGTGACATTGTATGGATGAGTGCGGAGGGTGGTGACGTTTAAGGGGGGGGGGGGGGGGGTGTATTACGCAGTTTGTTTAGCAGTGACTAAATCAGCGCACTGTTAATTGTGTGGCCCTGTGCTTGCCTATTGTTTATTGTATGGTGGAGTGCGGTGGGTGGTGACGTTTTAAGGGGAGGGGGGAGGTGTATTATGCAGTTTGTTAAGAGGGCATTATGTGGTGAATCAGATACATTCTTTGCACTGAGAATTGGGATAACGGGAGATTGGAAATTCTGAAAAGTAGCCTATGTAATTTACCCTGATTTAAAACTATCGATACGGTATTACTGACATAGGTGTCATTAGCGTAATTACGTATGTAATTTACCCTGATTTAGAAGTATCGATACGGTATTACTGACATAGGTGTCGCAGGGCTCTCTCTTTTATAAGATATTTTAACTAGCCTTTTGTTTCCAAGGGGTTGGGGGACCTGACTGGGCAGATAAATCTGTTAAATGTATTTGGTCAAGTGTGTTTGTTTATTTACGGAAAGGATTAAATAAATTAATTGTTTCTGAAATGGGTGTCGTTGTATTCTCCTATATACTTTCTCTACTGCAAGCAATCTGGGCGTGTCGACAGCGCGTGAAGTTCACTGACCCAGGAAGCCGTGGCTAGGGCCAACAGGAAGCACGTCTTCCGAGTCATGTCTGGCATGCGCGCCAATTGAAGAGGTTCAAAACGGTCAATAATAATAATAATAATAATTATTATTATTATTATTATTATTATTATTATTATTAAAACGGTCCGAGTTGAGCCACGTATAAGCACCCATGGTAGATCCCATCTCTGCAAAAGCGAACGCAGTGCCGGGCGTTGCAGACCGAAGTGGGCCATCAGATCGGCGAGGTCTTTGCAGCTACCAGGGTCGGGCCAGCCCAAGTGCCGGTAGGTGTCGGCGATCATGGCGAGGTAGCCCTGAATGGTAATTGGAGCCAGTCCCTGGTCATTGAATAGCCAGAGGAAGAACTCCGCCAGCTGGGGCATCGTCAAGTCCGTAGGGAAGAGAAGGTTGTCACCACACCAGTCACACAGCACTCGCCATTTTCCCTCGTAAACTCGTCTGGTTGAGGGTCTGCGGGCTGCAATGATAGCATCCACTGCCGCACTATAGAAGCCTCTGCTGGAGAGGGTTTGCCGCACAATCTCCAGGCGTGGAGGAGGAGACGTTCTGGGCACGGATGGTACAGTGGCTGTTGCGGTTGCTTGAGCATCATGCGTGGAGTGGGGAGCTGCAGAGGAGGGCACGTGGCGAGGTTCAATAGGTCTGTGGTCCATGACTTGGTCCATCATAAGGGGGCCACCAGGAACCTCCTCAGTCCCTTCCAGTCTGCCTATCGCAAACATCACAGCACTGAAACAGCCCTTCTACATATCCTTAACGACCTGCTTCTCTCCACTGACTCGGGCAACATCTCCCTTCTTATGCTACTCGATCTCTCTGCCGCCTTCGACACCATAGACCACTCTATCCTCCTCCACCGCCTTCACCACTCCTTTGGCATCACTGACTCTGCTCACTCCTGGTTTCTCTCCTACCTCTCCGACAGACAGCAGTCCGTCACCATCGACAGCGCCTCCTCCAACCCAGTCAGGCTCTACTGCGGCGTTCCACAAGGGTCCGTCCTGGGCCCGGTCCTTTTCACACTCTACACCTCCCCCCTGTCCAACATCATACAGTCTCACCACATACGCCACCACCTCTACGCTGACGACTCACAACTACTAGACAAAGACAAACTCGACAATTATAATATGTGGTCGGATTTGTTCTTTCTGAGGACGAGGCGGGCAGCATTGTTCTGGACGCGCTGGAGAGTGAGAGTGGTGGAGTGAGGAAGGCTGGAAAGGAGCGAGTTGCAGTAGTCGATGCAAGATAAGATGAGAGAAACAGCGAGTTTGGTGGCAGCTTCGGTAGTGAGGTATTTTCTGATCTGACTGATGCGGCGGAGTTGGAAATAACATGCCTGGGCTGTGGCGGAGACGTAGCTGGTCATGGAAAGAGAGGAATTTAGGATAACGCCAAGGTTCATGACCGAATCAGAGAGGGAGATGGGGGTGCTGTCGAGTTGAAGGTGGAGAGAGGGAGGGAGCTGGGAAAGTTTCTGGCGAGCGCCTACCAGCATGGCTTCCGTTTTGTCGTCGTTCAGTTTGAGCTTGTTTGCTGTCATCCAGTTTTTCAAGTCTTCATAGCAGTCAGCCGTGCGAGTCAGTAGTGTCTGAGTGTTGTCGAGTTTGTCTCTGGCGGCCCGACAAGAAGTGGACACAGTGCTGGGAGGGGATCGTCTTCCTCTGTGGCGACACCGCGAGCGCAGAAGCGCCGGGGAATCCCGCGGGGTCCTGTGTGAAGAGGCCGAACTACTAGAGGCAGACCGGCGGTCCCGAGGGGAGCGGCTGCGACGTGGAGAATGGTAAGGTGCGTCTCGGTGCGTCTCGTCGTTACAGCACGGGCCATGGGGGTAGATCGTACCTTGTCTCCCGTCTTCTGTGACGATGACCTATGGTGACAGCTGTCCCGCGAAGTCCGGGAGGAAGAGCACAGTCTCGGTGGCCGGTCCCGCGAACTCGAACGACGACGAAGAGTCGTAGGCGAGCCGGTCTTCCCATCGCGTAGCGTCCCAACGGTACTGGCATGTCGTCGTATGCTCCTCTCGTGTCTCTAGTCTCTGTGTAGTGAGCGAGCGCTTCTGGAGTCGGGCGAACTGTCCGTGGCTGAGGGTGGGGTCGGGGTCCCGTCGTTGGGTCGTCTCTCGCCTCTCAGCACTGCGTCTGGAGCGTGCTCTCGTCTCCACGATCAGGGCGCGTGGTCGTAGCACATCATCACTGACCTGGGATCGTGACGTGGAATGTGCAGCAGTCTTGTGGTGCTCGCGCTCCCTGGATGCAGCAGGCTCATGCCTGTCTATCCTGTGTTGGGAGCTGGTGCCAATCCATGTAGGGAGCTTGTCTGGCCGTGGATGCTCATCACTGACCTGCGATCGAGAAGCTCGAGCGTTCGTCTCTAGGGGTGGGATCCCGTCGCGAGTGCGCCTCGTGTCTCTCTTCCCGAAGCACTGAGCATGACACCTTCTTTCTGTCAAGTCTGCATTCCGCCGTCTGGCCCGGAACTAAGATTGTCGTAAAAGCGTGTGCCGACGTCTTCCCGGAAGTAGTAGGATTGGTCCGATTCATCACGGTCATGGGCCCCTCCGTGGTATTCTGCGCGGTGGTAGTTGTACTGGTCCAATTCGTCACGGTCATGGGTAACTTAATAGCCCCATCCATGGTATTCTGCACCTTAGTCGTTCTGCTGGTCCGATTCATCACGGTCATGGGAAATTCACTGGGCCCATCCATGGTACTCTGAGCGGGAACTGATGGCCGCTCTCGGATAGTGTCGGGCGTTCACGGCGGTAGAATCCCCACAGCTGGGACCATCTCTCTTCCAGCCAGGGGGCGCATACAGCACAGGGATGCGTTGACTCACAGCCAGAACAGGGCAGGCAGACTGCATGCTCGTCACAGTGCCACTGAAAATCGCCACATTGCGTGCAGGTACGAACCTGGTAACTGCAAGTTAGAGGCCATAATGAAGAATGAGCGAGCGTGGCCACCGAGGTCGCGCACCAATAATTACGCACGCGAGGGTGAGAATGAACTCAAACAAGTGCACAGACGCCTGGTGCTCTTCCCTTTCCTTGAGCGCCGGTCGAGGGCAGTAACCGAGATTTTACCTGGCCATAACGTTTGCGAGAAGCAAACCCATGCCGGTCAAAGCGATGTCCTGAGGCGCCACAGAACTCAGTCACCACCCCGGTCAAGGTCGTTCACAGGCACGCTAAGTCCAAGACACGCCGCACAGTTCAAAGTTCGAAACAGCACAAGGCACAATCCAAGTGTGCTCCAAGCTAGCACAATCCAAGCAGCCAAGTCCCAAAACGATGCAAGAACAGTTCAAGTAAAGTCACAAGACGCCTGGTCACATCCACAGTAAGATCCGAAGAGCGATGTACGAACACAACCGTCTACAGGCTAGCTAAGAAACTGACTGATGAATATCAGGTGAGCTCGTACCCGGATGGGGCGGAAGGGAGGATACTCGGGTTACTGCCTGGACTATGGCGCCCCTCACCTGCCAACACTCCCATATTGGCTAAAATTAGGCTAGCTATGTAAAGTTTCCTATCAGTAATACCACCAGTAATGTGTTTTGAGAAAACAAAGATGTTTTTTTCTCAAATACTATTTACAACTTCAAACCCGAACTTGATACAGAGATACTTGATGGTAAGACCTATTTATGCATACTACTTTGGATGCCCCTTCGAAAAGGTCAAGGGTCACAAAACGTCAGCAATTGTGCGTAAAATGCCAATTTTTGATAGAATTGTAGTTTTTATCAACATTTTTGTACAGTTTAAAATCAGATTTGGCTCAAAGGTAGCTGTACTCTGCCATATGCAGGCTACATTACAGCACTTGCAGATAAGGTTATAGACCTATGGCTTTAGTTTAAGGGTATTCTGGCACTACCCTTGAACTATTTTAGTCAAAATTATTTCACAAAGTGGTGTATTCCGAATGATAAGGGTTAGATGGTTTGCGCATCTGCTATCACCCCCAGACACTCTCTGAGTCAAACGTTACTTTTTTCTCATCTGTTTTCATTCATGCATAGTCCTTTAATCTGTTGACATTTATTAAAAAAAGTATGTTTTTAACTCATTCTACCCCAGACACACCACAGCAAGATAACGATCGACCATGATAGTTCAAGGGTGATGCCAGAATAGCTTGGCGCCTATGGGTGCCAAGCTATTCTGGCATCATCCTTGAACTATCATGGTCAATCTGTGTCCTGCGCTAGAGTGCAGTCTTCAGAGGGCAACAGCAAAATTTGGGGATTTTGGTGTTGGGGTAGAATGAGTTAAGTAATGCTGTGTGTTCTGTGCGTGCAGGAGTCCATTTACGCTGACTGAAATAGAGCCGCCAGAAGTGGACAAAGCCATCAATGAAACAAGCAAGTGTCTGTGAACTGCTACTTGTGCTAGCCAGTGTGCGCTTGTGAAGTCCATTTTATTCATTGAAATTAAAAAAAAAAAAAACATCATTATCTCTTATCTGCCCTGTGTATTACAATGAATATATCACTTTTCACAAAAGTGGACCTCCACAGGGCAGAGTTTCTACTTTCTATTATTCCCAAGGATGCGTTTCCAAAGTTTTAGAAGTGTCGCCTAATATGTACCAGTTAATCCATTTAGCCCTAAAGGATGACAGCAGGGGATGGATTAACCATGATAATTCAAGGGTAGTGCCAGATTAGCTTGGCACCACCATAAGCCCCAAAGGACGACAGCAGGAGATGGATCAACCATGATAATTCAAGGGTAGTGCCAGATTAGCTTGGCACCACCATTAGCCCCAAAAGATGAGAGCAGGAGATGGATCGTCCATGATAATTCAAGGGTAGTGCTAGATTAGCTTGGTGCCACCAGGCGCCAAGTTAATCTGACACTACCCTTGAATTATCATGGTCGATCCATCTCCTGCTGTCATCTTTTGGGGCTAAATTGGTTAATTTTCCACCAGGGTACTGTGCCACTGTTGGCCCCACTTTGTGTAGCTGTGAAAAAAAAATGCATACATACAAATACGTAGTAATGCAGTTTCACTCGGGAAATGTAGTGTCACATTAATTATGTTCCTGCAGCCCTTGGGGTTTTCACTCATGACAATCTACGCCTCTCGCTTGTCAAGATCGGCTGCAGCAGTTGAGAAGAAAAGTGCTTTGTGATACAGTAGAACCAGTTTTTGAGCAACCGACTCAGCAAGAAAAGACAGCTGTCCTCTCAAGAGAATCTTGCAGTGGAAAAATGGTCACCTGTCATTGGCCCTTTTCCTCCTGATACACTACTGCTTGAAATTAAGTCAACTATGATAGTTCAAGGTTGGTGCCAGAATAGCTTGGCACCGGAGGAGCCAAGCTATTCTGGCACCAACCTTGAACTAAAATGGTTGATCCATCTCCTGATCTGTAATGCAGCTTTCATGGAGGAATAAGCACATTTTAAAAAAAAATCAGCCTCGGGATAAAATGGGTTAAAGAGCATCATTTAGGTGGGTAAAGCTGGCTATCCGAATGACGATTTTTAACTCTTTGTCTACTACTGGTGGCAGAGTCCGCCAGTATCTTCCCCAGTAGCAAAACTTCTTCAGGCCCTCACTGCAGTCGTCGTGGGCCCAAGGACCTTTGCTTACTGGATTGCAACAGTACATACCGCAGAACAGTATATGCGCTTGGCAACATTAGCGCTTAGTCTAAAGGAAAGCATATTCAGGGGATGCAGCTTACTGGGTTGCTTCCCTTTGTAACATGGTTATCAGAACGGTATATGCGCTTGGCAACATTAGCGCTTAGTCTGTAAAGGAAAGCATATTCAGGGGATGCAGCTTACTGGGTTGCTTCCCCTTGTAACATGGTTGTCAGAACGGTATATGCGCTTGGCAACATTAGCGCTTAGTCTGTAAAGGAAAGCATATTCAGGGGATGCAGCTTACTGGGTTGCTTCCCCTTGTAACATGGTTATCAGAACAATATATGCGCTTGGCAACATTTAGCGCTTAGTCTGTAAAGGAAAGCATATTCAGGGGATGCAGCCTACATTCTGAAATGAATGGGCTTCCTGTTCATATCGTGTTCGCATGTTCAAGTACTGTTCTAGGTCGGGTCTGTGTTGGCCACTTTTCAGTCGGCATTTTTCAGTTGCTGTGGGTGTGCAGCAACATAGTGGATGGACACGATTCTTAGAGGAAGTTTCTTGTGAAATAGATTTTGATAATAAAGAATTTGTGGTTTTATTGGCTCACATGCAAAGCAAATGTGAGTATGTTCTGGGCCATTGGTCGTCCGTCCGTCGTCGTCTGTGGTACACTTTACTGTTGGCATTTTTTTCAAAGACTATTCAAGCTACAGTCTTCAAACTTAGCCCAAGGATACTTTGTGGCAAGACCTTTTTAAACATACCATTTTCAGTGACCTCTCACAAAGGTCAAGGTCACAGGGGATCAGGAAATATATCAAAAATAGTTATTTTGGGACATAATTTATTTTTTTCTCAAATACTATTCACAACTTCAAACTCAAACTTGGTGCAAAGATACCTGATGGTAAGACCTTTATACGCACAGTAATTTGGTTGATCCCTCGGAAAGGTCAAGGTCACAAGAGCTCAGGAAATAAGTCCAAAATAGCCATATTTTTACAAAAGATGTTTTTTCTCAATTGCTATTCACAACTTTAAACCCAAACTTGCTACAGAGATACCTGATGGTAAGACCTATCTATGCATACTAATTTGGATGACCCCTCAGAAAAGGTCAAGGGTCACAAGAGGTCAACAAATGTGTATAAAATATCAATAATTGTAGTTATTATCAACATTTTTGCAAACTTTTCAGTCAAATTTGACACAAAGGTAGCTGATGATAAGACCTTCCTATGTATCCTAATTTAGTCGACTCATCGCAAAGGGTCACAGGGTTTTCACAGATGTGTGAAAACTGTTTAAATTTTGAGAAAACATGGATTTTGTTAGTGCAGAAGCCATCCCTTTACTTATTATCGGACATGTGGATCGGTCATACATGTAAGCCATAAGGGCTTTGCCCTTCTTGTTTAAGAAGAACTGAGCAGAAGCTGTTGGTAAACAGTGAATGGGAAAGCATATGGTGTAGTGAAGTAAGGATCATCATCATCATCATCAGTCCCTTGCCCGAACTGGGCGTTGGGGGGACTGAAAGGCAGCAGCAACAGACAGTGCTCTCCACTGAGTTCTATTTTGGGCGGTGGCAAGCAAGTCTGGCATCTCGAGTTCGGTCCATTCTTTTATGTTTGCGACCCAACTCTTTCTCTGACGACCTCGCCGACGACTTCCTTCGAGAGTGCCTTGGAGGATAGTCTTGGACAAGGTGTTGTGTCGGGTCATGTGGCCAAACCAAGCAAGCTTGTGCCGTTTCACGGTTGCCAGAAGGGGTTCATGTGGGCCCACCAGGGAAGTGACGATGCTCCGTACATATTCGTTGGTCTTGTGCTCGCGGTACGAGATGCGGAGCAACTTCCTCAGGCACTTGTTCTCAAAGGCCTGGATTTTCTTTTCTGAGTCTGCAAGCAGTGTCCAAGTCTCACAGCCGTAGAGTAGAATAGACACTACGAGGGACTTGCAAAGCCTGTACTTGATGGTGAAGCTGATGGAGTTACTTCGCCATATCCTGTCCAGCCTGGCCATTGCGGATGTTGCTGTACCTATCCTGATACGGATCTCTGCTATGCAACTACCGTCTTTGGACAGGGTGGCTCCCAAGTACTTGAAGCTATTGACCTCTTCTAGCTTCTGGCCGTTCATGTGAATGTTGCTGCTGCTGTCGCTTGTGGTGTTGATCATCACTTTGCTTTTATCCGTACTGATCTCCATGCCATAAGACCCTGCGCTACTTGAAAGTTTGTCTGTCAGGTTTTGGAGCTCACCATTGCTGCCTGCCATGAGGTCAATGTCGTCTGCGAATCGAAGATTGCACAGGGATCTGCCACCAATAGAGATTGAAGTATGGTGGTCGTGGAGGGTTTCCTGCATGATCTTCTCCAGGAATATGTTGAAAAGGACAGGAGAGAGCAGGCATCCTTGACGGACACCAATCGTCGTCCTGAAGAACTCGCCTGACTGATTGTTAAGTAGAACCGCGCTGCAGGCGTTCTTGTAAAGCGCTTCTATCATTTGGATCAGTCCCTCCTCTATGTTGAACGATCTCATGACTTGCCAGAGTCCGTCGTGCCAGACGCGATCAAATGCTTTCCTGAAATCAATGAAGTTGTGGTAGAGTTCGCGCTGATGCTGCAGATGTTTCTCGATCAGGACGCGGCAGTTGAAAATCTGCTCTACAGTGCTTCTTCCAACTCTGAAGCCAGCCTGTTCTTCTGCCAGCAGTTCCTCGGCGAAAGTTTTGAGGCGGTTGAGATTCAAAGATTCAGAGGATGAAGTGACCACTTCAGCAGAATCTTGAATTTTCTCCACATTGGTTTGCATACATGTATGTTCATTGTTGTGGACATTTCTCATCTTTTGGCCACAAGTTTAACTCATTCTGATGAAATCCGCAAATTTTGAAGTTGCCCCATGAAGGCTGTATTACACTTTTGGAAACAGATCGAGCATGATAGTTAAAGGGTTGTTTCAGATTAGCTTGGTGCCTATGGGCGCCAAGCTGTTCTGGCACAACCCTTGAACTATCACGCTCGATCCATGTCTTGCCATGGCACATCGGAGTTGAATGAGTTAACATCAAATTGTTAAGAGGATTTCATTTTTTTTTTGTCTTTGGTTACTTTACAGCCTCTGACAGGATATGCCTCAGTTTTTTCATAGTGACAGAAAATGTGCACAGCAACATTAAACAAACAAACTGACTGATAACAAATTATGCCAATATGCAACACATTGACATTGTCAGTTTCTTATACCTAATATTAAGCATTCAATCGTACCCAAGACCAGGAAAAAATCAAGTCATTTTCATTCCATTTATTTTTCTTAAATGGATTTTTAAATAAGCACATTTTTTAAAAACCCACTTCAACTGTTTCTGAGTGGCAGGGTGTGTAGAACTGCGCATTTACAGCGTACGCAAAGACCATGGGGCTGACATCGGCCCGATGACCTTTTGCGCATTGGGTACTTAGACAAAGAGCTGCCAGCAATGACGGCGATTCCTCATAAGGGAGGTCACTCAAAACAGGCTTTGCTGTAGTTGTAGGACTGCATGCAGGTTTTAATCGTCTTCAGAGTAGAGTATCTCAGATTGTAATGTGTATTTGCCCTTTACCCCATATTCGGAATACACCAGTGTGTGAAATAAGTCTGACTAAAATAGTTCAAGGGTAGTGCCAGAATAGCTTGGCGCCAATAGGCGCCAAGCTATCCTGGCACCACCCTTGAACTAAAGCTATTGGTCTATATCCTTATCTGTAAGTACTATAATGTAGCTTGCATATGGCAGTGTACACATTTGAAGCTTTTAGCCTCAGTATGATACAGGGTTAACCTCGTAAATGTAGCCATCAGTACTAATGACAGTAGCAGTGTCTGCATGCATGAGGGAGGTTAAAGACCTTTAATAAAATACATTTGCTTGTCCCTACATAATTCATCTGTTTTGCAGAACTGCAGCCTTACACTGTGAATGAACGCCTTTTCACAACACCAGTGACGGAAAATCTGCTGGGTGAGCCCTTGGAGCCTGGTCGCACAGGCGCTAAAAAAGAGGAACCGACGCATGATAACCCTCGATTTATCAGGTGAATGAGGCATACATTAACCCTTTTCATTCTGACACTCTAGCTCGAAATTAATTTGATAGTTCAAGGCTGGTGCCAGAATAGCCTGGCGCTGGAGGCACATGCGTACACGCAAGCAGCGCACACACGCACACACACCCCTGATGTATAGCAAGACTGAAACTGTACCATGAAATTATAGTTTTGTCACCATTTTCTCAAGTCTTGAAGCAAACATGAAACTCGTATCACATAAAATCTAAAATTACGTACATGTAAAAACAAAATAAAAATGTCTTGACAAATGACTTTTTACAAACAATGACGCTTTTGCACTGTGTCCCTTATAGAGCTCTCTGACGCATTGTCAGATCTGCGAGTCTTTTTCAGTAGGAGATATTTCAACATCAGAATCAGGTCAAAGACAACAGGTAGGGACCCTTGACAGCGAGGACAGCTCTCATATAGAAGGGACTTAGTCAGTTATGGTTCATCCCATCTTCTTTTATTTTGTTTTTGTTTTTGTTTTGTTTTGTTTATGTTCACTTGTTTATCATTGTTATCACAAAGGATATTGCTGTTTTCAGGGTGAGCATTCCTCGCTCAACACTGATGTTACCATACAAGGCACGCCCACACAGACGCCGCAGTTTTGATGCCAGCGACAGCTGCTCTCTTAATGATGTAGGTATTTTATCAGTCTGCTCAGTCAGTAGTTTATCAGCATGTGTCTAATTTATGCATGCATTCTATTGTTTCTGTTATTTTTATACGCTAACTCATATCATTCGGAATACACCAGCGTGTGAAATAAGTTTGACTAAAATAGTTCAAGGGTAGTGCCAGAATAGCTTGGCGCCTCTAGGCGCCAAGCTATTCTGGCACCACCCTTGAACTAAAGCCATTGGTTTATATCGGATCCTTACCTGTAAGTACTATAATGTAGCGTGCAAATGGCAATGTACAAATTTGAAGCTTTTAGCCTCGGTATGATATGGGTTAAAGAAGTGTAAAACATATTTTTGAGAGTGTGCATGTGCCCAGGTAATGTTTTACAGAGTTTGCATTATTCCTCCATACCCCGATAGGGGCGAAAGGAGTCAAATAAAATATTAAAATCTTGTGAATTATGTCAGCATCACACTCTGGTGACTGTATGTAAACAATAACTCTAGAGTTACGGGTTTATGAACCAGAGTCGAAATAATGTTTCCACACCTTGAAGGACTACGATACACGATGGGATGTGGATCAACTATGATATTTCAAGGTTGGGGTCAGAATCGCTTGGCACCTGTATTTCAAGGTTGGTTTCAGAATAGCTTGGCGCCTGTAGGCGCCAAGCTATTCTGACACCAACCTTGAAATATCATGGTCGATGTGTCTCCAAAACTGTGATATAGATCTCGGAGGATATCTACAAAAATTTCATAATTTCGTCCTCATGGCTTAAGGAGTTAAATGGCTGTAAAGAGGTAGGGAAAAACTCACTGTTGAAGTGGGTACCTTTTGCAAGGGAGCAAACCAATGCAACACAGGCTTCTTGTTCAGAACGGACTGTTTTTGTTGTGTCCCATGCACTTGGCATCATGTACTGTAACATCAAAAACTAAAAACGATGTTCTTTTTCATGAAAAGTTTTGATTTCCCACTCAGTGTGGTGGCTGACGCCGTGAAAGTCCAAGATCCTTGCATCTGTCCTCTTTGGCTAACTCATGTGTCTGCATGGGCCAGTTGTAGTACCATTGCTCTTAAATCTGAAGACAAATTTCAACAGCATTGTGTTTGTTATGCCATGTCAACGCATCGAATAAACTTCTGTGGCAGTCTGGATACATGGTGAATGCACATGCGTAATCACACTTGTTTTTCCTGCCCTGCCATTAGCCCATCAGATCTATGTTTAGCTGTTGCTTGTACAGATAGTGCTGTATTTATAGAACAAAGTCGAGTCATTGTCAGTTCACTGGATTTAAAGGCGGGGTGTGTTGGACAGGATTCTCCTGTGTGTAAATAAACCCTGCTGGAGGTATATGTAGCGTTTCTTGACCATCTGCTTGGGTGACAGTCTTCAGTCCTGGGACTGATTCAGCTTTTTTTCAAAATCCCAGAAAGCTGAATTTCAGCCTTTCGCTTCAGACACAACAGTCCTTCAGCCAGCCTGTTCTATCTGCAAGAGTCATGAATTCTCATGAGCCCCTGCATGCGCAAGGGTTTATGACAATTGATGTCTCTTGCCAATCATGGATTATGGGGCATATAGTTAGTCCATGGACCGTTTTCGCTCTGTCACCCATGCATCTGTGACAGAAGTGTTTCTTTGAACAGCTATGATGGCAGTGGGCCTTTAATGGGGGACCTTTCACTCAATGACTGCTACTGACGCTACGGCTTTGGGGAAAAGATGTGTTGCTGTGCGTCCTTTCTGCCAAGTGTTATCACTTATCAGTCAAAGGGTCAATGGGATGGGAAGGAGCATCACTCAGACAGATACCACAATTTTGTTGGGTTTCAGCATTGCTTGTTGGGCTGGAGCGCAGTCCGGCCGGCCACTCTGCCCACAGCTTCCAGTGTCGCTCTCACTGATGCCCTGAAGGGGACCAACCCCAAACACACCACAGTAAGTGTTTTCCTTCCATGTTTGCTTCTTGTATTACATTCATTTTGTTTAACCCTTTTAGCACCATGGGTGCCTTTTTCCGAATTTTGGAAGTGTGACCTAACTACTATGTACCTCTTGCAGGAGGTGGATTGACCATGATAATTCAAGGGTAGTGCCAGATTAGCTTGGCGCCAATCTAATCTGGCACTACCCTTGAATTAACATGGTCAATCAATCTCTTGCTGTAGGGTGTTGGCACTGAAAGGGTTAATGAAGTTAAACTTAAAATTTCTTACAAGTGCAACTTTATTCGGGTTCAGATTTTGAACAATAAGTCTCGGCATTCAATACTCATTATGTGAGCCATCATAGCAGATACATGGGCAGATGAAGTTTTGCGATTTACGTGATTGACCCTTGTAGTCTTTGACGGGCTAAGAGAGAAATGGAAAGGTTTATTCCAGAAAGCTGAGTTTCCTACGAAAGAAAACTTAATTCCATGAGAAACATTACAATATTTTTAAGCATAGCCTGTAAGGCAAATTATTTAACAAGTACTTTGAAAAAAGCCCATCAAATTTCTGGTGTATTTTTTCAGAAAATTTTATGTTAATAATCTTTCATATGAACACAGGCAAATCAAGCAAAACATTCTTTTTATTTGATGTTTTCTTAACCATTCTGCTACACAAAAATGCCAGTAATTTACAGAATATATGAAATGATTGACAACAGTCATATCAGAGAGATCAGTAACTTGGATTACCAGAAGGCAAATTATGGAAATTAGCTGAAAATTTATCCCTTCTGGTCCTTCTCTGTTGAGTATTACGATGAATGGCGTTCATCTCACAAAATGATGTGGCTCATGTAATGTCTGTCTTTCAGTTTCATGCAGATATGCGCATGCTAAAGGAAAGTTTGACCCACTTCTGATAGTATCTAAATGCATTACAAAATCTGTCCAACACCTGAAGTTTTACTGGCCTCTTCCCTTAGGCGGGTTCAAATGGCCGGTTAGAAAACATTCATTCTAGTGAATTTAGGAGGATATTTGTGTCAGTAAACGCTTTCTCTTAAAGAGTTGTATGAAAGCTCTCTTTCCTAAGAAATTATTGTGGAAAAACGTGGTTCACAAACATTGCAGACGCACTATACCATTGATTTGGCCTCGTGTTTTAGCATGGTGCACGTTGCAAAGGCAATGGCAGACCATGGAAAATAAATTGTGGCACCAAGAAACAGCAACAAAGTTAACCCATATCTTACCGAGGCTAAAAGCTTCAAATTTGTACACTGCCATATGCACCCTACATTATAGTACTTACAGATAAGGATATAGACCAATGGTTTTAGTTCAAGGTGTGCCAGAATATCTTGGCGCCCAGAGGCGCCAAGCTATTCTGGCACTACCCTTGAACTATTTTAGTCAAACTTATTTCACACACTGGTGTATTCCGAATGATAAGGGTTAAAAGAACTGAAAATGAATCGGCTACATGCGCAAAAATAATAACTAATGCACTGTTTGCACTTCATAATCCGATCATACAATAGTAATAGTGCAACAGGGATTTGGTAATATAAATTACGGTAATGTAAATTACTGTCACGTTTTTTCATTACACCAAATGCAAGGGAAGAATGCCTCAATTACTGTTGTCATGTGACGTCAATACATGACACTGGCTCCTTCCAAGGATTAACTTTTACCCAGTGCACTGAATCACGTTATTTGGAGATACATGTATTGTGGTAATGTAGCTTGCTTTCTCATTGCCAAAATGGAAATAAAAGATTTGAAAATTCATACCATTTACAAAACATGGTCAAGCTTTGCAAACCTATTATGGCTTGTTTTAGTAACATTTCCTCTGTAAAAAATATCATTACGTGATATTTTTCATAGCGGTTTGATAAGGTCTATTTAGGAAAAGTATGTGGTAAGGTAAATTACGTTTATTCACAGACATCATTAACAAACTTCTTGACTTTATGTATGGATCAACTATTCAGTAATTTGCATTCTGTGCTTTACCCATGTCACTGTCCGAGCTACTCAAACAAAAAGTAAATAATCGTAATCAAATCATTCAAAACTGGTCTATATCACACTGTCCGAACAGACAAGCAATTTTTGGCATTTTCATGACTTTTAAGGGGGAGGGGGGGGGGTTCCCCCAGAGAAAGAGGAATGAATCCAGGCAATATTTTTGGTTCACTATGTGTAATGGTCTGTGCACTGCAAACCAGTATCGGTCAATCAGATCATGTCTCAATATACAGGCTGCGGCAAGCAACAGACACATGTTTTTTAGCGCAGATTTAAAAACGTCTTTTGAAGCACTGTGACGGACATGGGAGGGGAGTTCGTTCCAGTACAGCGGCCCAAGATATGAAAAAGACCGCTGGCCAATAGACTTGGTACAGACAAAAGGTACACGCAAAATGCGGCTGTCAGCAAAGGATCTGAGTTGTCTTGAGGGAGTGTTCAGCTGCAGGAGAGAGGACAGGTACGGGGGGCTTGATGTGGAAATGCAGCTGAAGCAGACAGAAGAAAGTTTATACTAAATTCTTGCAGCCACAGGGAGCCAGTGGAGGGATTTAAGTGTAATATGATCAGTTTTGCGCTTTTTGGTGGCGAGCCTCGCAGCAGAATTCTGAACTTTTTGAAGCCTGTCAATCTGATATTTGGGACAACCTGCATACAGTGAATTACAATAGTCCAGCTTGGAAAGAACAAATGCACAGATGAGAGTTTCTGTGGCTTCGATGGTCAAATAGTGTCTGATAGAAGAAATGCGACGGAGCTCATGTAGGCTGTGCGAGAGGTGTTGACAATCTGTTGGTTCATGTACAGTGTTTTGTCCAGACCACAAGGATGGGCACACACTGTTTTCTTACTCAAAACAACTGCAGGGGTTCATGAGAATATGTACTGCTTGCAAATGGAGTGAGATAACAAATCCACTAAACCACGAACTTCATGCCTTTTCTGACCTATTTCTGATTTACAGGTAACTTCTACTGTCAAATTACAATAATAATCAGCATGCACTGGTCATGTTTTTGCCACCAAGAGGCATATATTCTTATTAGCCCCTGCGACTGCAGGGGCTCATGAGAATTTATGCCTCTTGCAGACTGAATGAGCCTGTTGAATCCATTATTCATGGATAGCCTCTATTATCAAAGTCAATAGTCATCAGCTTGCGTGCGTTCTTCTTTCCAGACTATGGCGGAGGCAGAACGCGTGGCATCCACCTTCCATTGGCCCTTGCTAACGGACCCCCGCCCACGAACCGACTCGCTCCCGACATGGCGCAAACAGTACCTGGACACCACGGCAAACTTCCCTTTTCCCGACGCCTCACTCTCCCTGTCCTCATCCCTGGGTGGAGAGCTGCGACCTGGTGTGCGAAGGTCAAGGACGGATGAGCTGCTGAGCACCACGTACTCCATGATGTACGAAATGCAGCGAGCCAAAGAAAAGAGGGGAGAGGAGCTGAGAACGAGGAAAGTAGGAGAGGCGGCCTCTTGAATTGAAAAAATGCAGACTGGAAAGGTGACTGCTGAACATGTATAATGCAGAGAATAAGCCAATGAAGAAAGAAACGCATTTAGAAAAGACAGTTACAACACATTTGTGCTGTAACTGTCTTTACTAAGCATGTTTCTTTCATCATTAGGTTATTTTCTTGAAGTTAGCTCATTCACATGGGAGCTTAGCTCATTCACATGGGAAGTTAGCTCATTCCACAATTTTTGGGAGCCGTCTGGAAAGGCTGTACTTGATATGGGGGGTAGACAGTCAGTGGTGACGGTTGAAGGGTTAGAGTTAGCTTGGTGCTTTGGAGAGAATTGGCTTCTTGATGTATGCCAGTCACTCCTAATATATGTCATGACTTGGGCCACTTTGGCAGGTGTTTATGAAGACTGCACATCGTTGTGAAATGGATTGGTCATGATAGTGCAAGGGTAGAGCCAGATTCTTAAAGTTAGCTCATTTATACCATATACTGATACTCGCTATTCTGGGGTTTGTCTATATAGCTTGTGTGTCACCTGTAGGAGATGAATCAGTCATAATGGTTCAAGGACATTGAAAAAATTAAGCTGACACCTACCATGCATGGGTGTTCCAACCCAAGCGAATCTATCACACACACACACCATCACACACACAACACCCCCTCTCCCCCACCCCCCACCCACCCACCACCCTGCCCCTTGAATTGTTTATCACACACATCAGTGTACGCAGAGTATGTTATGGTGTCAAAAGGTAAGTAATGCAGCACAGTGTGTAGGCTGTGGCTCCCATGACGATGTTCTCCTTCATGACCCTGTGTAATGAAACTGTTGGCCAGCCTATATAAATGTGCGCTCAGCCCCGATGAGTCATTTGGATCCTAGCCGTCATCATGAAACCATAGCACCGCATGCTCTACGACTATACCGAAGGTACACCAACGGACCCGACCCATAAACCCATTTAGACCCGAATCCCAACAGTAGGAGATTGATTGACCATGATAATTCATGGGTAGTGCCAGATTAGCTTGGCACCTTCAGGCGCCAAGCTGATCTGGCACTAACCATACACTACCCATGATTTATCATGGTCAATCAATCTCCTGCAACAGGTACATAGTCATTAGGCAACACCGCCAAAATTTGAGAAATGGGACCTTGGGGCTGAAAGGGTTAAAACACCACAGAACCTTGAGCATGAATTAGAGTCTCAGTTAACCCCTTTACACATGAATAATCTTATAAATCAAAGGAACACAGATGTAAATAGCGTCCACAAGAGGCAAAGAACCTCATGAGCCCTGGCATCTGCATCTGTGGGAGCTCATGAGGTCTGTTGCCCCTTACAGCTGAGTGTGAACAGCATTATACTGAAGCGGACCTTTGTTTTAGATGATAGATTTTAAATCTTAATGATTGAAGAGTGACATATATAACTTGTAGATCAGCTGAAGTAGGTCGAAGTAGCCCAAAAGTATAATGGCACCGTGTGGTTTGCTTAGTGTGAGCATGCTTGTAGATTTTATTGTACTTATTTATGTATTTATTTATTTATTTATGCATGTTTATGGACATTTGTTAGTGCATGGAACTGATTTTGATAGTTATTTTTGACATTTGCCATCAATTGACAATGTACATGTATTTGTTACTGGGGTTAGGCTTGCTTCTATAATTCTGCTTTTATAAACATTGGATAATTGTTTGATTATTTGCATTGTTTTTCTTGTGCATAAAGTTCTGTCCACTTTTGTGTTAGTCTCATTATTATCTCAGAATAGTTCTGAGATAGGCAATGTATATTTTGTATGAAACTCAATAAAATGTACGTACGTGTTATCTGCTCATGTGGTTCTTAGTATTTATGTTGTTAGGAGAAGTGCATATGCACGCTTGCAAACACACACACACCCGTGCGCACGTGCATACATTCATTACTGGTACAAAGTAAGATTACTGGTACTATTACCTCCATTTCAGTTTGGCTGCCAGTAGCGCTTTTTGTTGCAATGATTCCAGCAGGAATCGTCGCAACAAAAGCGATACCGACAGTTAAAGGTTTAACACGTTTATGTTGCCCAGCAATACAGGCACTGTCCTTGAGATATGCTCAAATTGATATTTTTTCTGTGACTTGCATTCCATCCTCTTGGCCCTTTCAACACCGTGAGTAGAAGCCATGCGCGAAAGCGGGAATGGATCCTAATGAGTCTGGCAGATACAGGGGCTGGTGAGAATTAATGCATCTTGCTGGCCTCATAAACTCATGTTCTCGTGACCCATGCCGACGCTTTCATCGGGCGATGAGCTGTGCTGATTTTCACATTCATAATCTAAATCGGTACTGACTGCAATTAGCCTTAAAAGGGGAACTGATTTCTAGAGCTGGCGGTGATGGAGTTAACCCTTTGAGTGCCGGTAGCGGCTTTTTGCGCGATGATTCTTCAGCAGGAATCATAGCGCCAAAAACCGCTACCGGCACTCGAAGGGTTATTAAAGATCTCAGCCCTTTGCTTGCTAAAGCGTCATGGACAAATTGTGTTTCAAAGGCATCAAATACAGTTAATGATCTGCAGATGAATGACAAGACATGCATTCTCTGATGTATTATTCATAGTGTGTTCTCATTCATTACATCAAGGCGGTGATAAAAGGAATATTTAATGATCTAATTAAACGTTCAAACGTATTTATTGCAGCCGCGCTATTTGCTTTTGTCTGATGCCGACGCTGATCCTGTAATTAGAATTCTGGGATATGACATTTCTGGCAACTGAGCTGAATGCCGCGACGGAGAATTGTGTTCTTTGTCCGCTGCGGCGGTTGGGAGGGGGGGGGGGGGGGGCGAGTGCTGGATTCGCAATCCTGGGAAAAAAGACAGGCTTGTTCAATAACATGTCCATTTAAAATGTCCTTGTAAATCAAAGGGGCACAGTTGGAGTGCGCCTGAACTGATCAGTGTTTAGGTCGTACTCCATAGGCAATAGATTTTCTTGTCCCCCATAACTTGTGACTCGCCCCTCAGTCCTTGCCTGATATTGGATGTGTGTTGCTATATGGTCTTCTGCACCGAAGAGATGATGAGTTACGTGTTAGCGATTAATGCATTCTTTATATATCATTTACCTGTATATATTCTGTAATTGTAATCTACTCGTTTTTGTAAGAACTATGGTAGGATACATTAGCATGAAGGTCATTTGCAGCGTCGAGTCCCTAGCATGTCTTATGTTTATTTAGCATATCAGACCGACTGGCGACATAATTCAATGTTCTGTTTAGTTCTTTTTTCGCGAGCAGTGCAGGCACGTCCTGAGAAAGTCTTGTTGCTGTCGGGACGTTAAGCAATGTACAACTGACCAACCAATCTACTCAACCGGCTCCGCCTCTGCAGTTCGCGTCGCATCCAGTTCAGTCTTCCGTCGCGGGGAGAATTTCAAAAGCATTAAGGCTTCCTCACACGGAGCCAAGATACGAAACATCAGAAATATGACCCGAAATCCACCGATACAAACCAGGGCATGTGTCGGTGTACCAATTGAAATGGAGTTTCACAGCGTTTCTGCGTCATGCGGAGGAGGCATTTCGATGCAATGAAAATGTTTCGTTTCTTGTGTATTTCGTTTCTCCGTGTAGGGAAGCCTTTAGAGACGGTGTCTGCCTTGGAGTAGTGCTCCGCCCATCCCTCCATCTGCTTGATTATGTCTTGGATACAGTCGCCTGTTGGGGTAAAGTGAACACAATCCAACAGCAAGAGATAGATCCTCGACTGCGTGGGCTCATGAGGATCTATGCCTCTTTCTGAGACCGGTTTGTATCCATGCAGAAACACAAATGTACGCGCAGTGGGAGGGAAGGGGTTCACAGGCGCGGTCTTGCTCTGTGTTGGTCCGACGGCCGTCTTGGTGGCGACTTACATGCCCCGAATCGGTACGCGTACGAAACTACGGCTTTGTGTGTAAGTTCTTCCATCCCCCGTGAGACTCGGCACTGGAAAAGAAACGACATATCATGCAATACTTCGATCTACTTTAAGATCAGGTAATTTAACCCCTTTACTGTTAGCGTCACTGTTCATTTGAAGACTGCGTAAATCCAACGTCAAAGATCTACACTGAGTGGCCACCCGAATGGAACACTGATGAATACAACATTAGTGGTTTTATCGGGGCGGATCTGGGAGGGGGGCGGGGACGGGTTCCAGGGGTTCCGCCCCCCCCCTCCACCCACCCACCCACCCAATTAAAAGAAAAGCTATAACAATCAGGGCCGGATCCAGGGTGGGTGTGTGTGTGGGTGCTTTGGTACTACAGCACACCCCCCCCCCTCATACACCCCCTCCCCTTCGCGGGCTTAAAAAAAAAAAATCATTCACTGCCAGTCCACAACATGGTCCGAGGAAGAGGGCGTGCTTTAATGTTATTGCAGCACCCCCTAGGACAGTTTCGGTTGTGGAGTTTTGATATATACTAGACTCTGGCAACAGAAAAAAAGTTGAGCACCCCCCCCCCTTGAAAACTGATTGATCCGGCCCTGACAATGTCCCTTTTTAGGGTGTCACGTTTGGAACCCCCCTCCCTATCCCCAACGTTTAAAATTTTGGCGAGTTTTTACACACTCTCCCCCCCTCCCCCCCCCCCTCCTGCCCCTCCCCCCCCCCCTCCACCCCCCCCCCCCCCCCCCCCCCCGTTGTTCGATATTTTGGCAAACGGTGAGAGTCTTAACACGTACGCGCCTTCTCTCTGACCCCCCCCCCCCCACCCTTCCCCACCCCGCTTTTCGATGTTCGGCCCCTGGAAGCAAGGTCTAGCGTCGGGGAGGCCTTTTGTATCAGGTTAAAGGTCCCAAACAACAAGTTGGAACTCCCCCCCCCCCCCTCAAGGTAACTGATCCGCCCATGGTTTTAGCAAGAGGTGTAGATGCTCATGAACCACCCCCCCCCCCCCCCCGCCCGCAACTGCGGGGGCTGATGAGGATCAGTACCTCTTGCAGTTCGGTGGCCTGTGTTCAGTTTTCCTGACCTCGGGAGTGAAAGGGTTGAATTAAAAATACCATGTTTCTACCCTGTCAAGGCAAAAGGCAAGGGATTTAACTGTTTGTATGTCCAGCGCTGAGTAATTCCGCTTGGTATGTGTATCGTTCCTCTCGCACAGGCTCTCATCGGATTTGTGAGTTGTGTTCTTATAAATATTTGATTTGTTTCGAGGTCCGGGCTTGCGAGTTCAAATTCCCATACATAGTTCAGTTAGAATTGTTACGATCCATTTCATTCTGTGATTGTACTAGGCTAATAGAGCACAGTTCCGCTCAGTGAAGCCGGCAAAAGATACGCACTTAGCAGACTTTTGTAAAAGCACACGAGTACGAGGTATGATCCATAATTAATGACATTGTGTCATAAAACTGAAACAAGACGATCATATAGATATACATCGATGTACATTGGGTGTATATACTTGTCTTTTTCTTTACCTACGTATTTTTTTCTGTGGAATGGCGACTGGGTGCCTGACAGGAGGGGGCAGGGGACCTAACCGTTTGTACGTCCAGTGCTGAGTAATTTCCCTTGGTATGTGTACTGTTCTACCCATGGATACTACATTTACTGGTAAATATAAGTCAGTGGTTCTACCAGCGCTAGCATCACCAAACTGGTTTGTGAGAGTTCTCTTTCAGTGTTGAAATGCACAACCCAGCTTGCAGTTAGTTTTTGACAATACACGAGTAACCAATCAAACAACTTTCAATATTGTTTGGATTTTCACATAACTTTTCTAGAGTTTCAATATATTAAAAATGTAGAAATACATTTATTATTTTGGAGAGTCCTTTATTTTGAGGCACGATTGTTAACACGTTTAACGACGTCATACAGCGGCATGACTAAAAGATAAATATACTAGCTCCATACTGTGCATAAATAAAGGGCATAGACTGAATTTTGTTTTGATACAAATTTTATTTATGTAGCGTTTACTCGTAGGAGCCCAATTATCATTACTTTAAAAAAAAAAAAAACTTTTAGCCCCGGGACCCTGCAGCAGGAGATGGACTGATCATGATAATTCAAGGGTAGTGCCAGATGAACTTGGCTCCTTCAAGCGCCAAGCTCATCTGGCACTATCCTTGAATTATCATGATCAATCCATCTCCTACAACTAGTAGGCCCTACATAGCGGTGAGGCAACACCTCCAAAATTTGAGAAATGGGACCTTGGGGCTAAAAGAGTCAAACATACCTCGTATTAAAGTTAAACTCTTGCTGTTCACAAAAAAAGTGAACCAGAGTATATTCGTTTGTCCCCACATGGCAGAAACGTGTGCTGATCTGTGATCTTGGACCTCACGTGGCCTAGAGCCGTAAGGTCCCAAATAACAGATGCGCATACACAATTGATACTTTCTGGAAATAGACCAGAAACGCCCCCTCTCTTTTTCTTCTTGTTTCTCCTGCAGGCATCTTAATGGTCCCTAAAGATAACAACCCAATGCGCAAAAGGCCATTGGACCGACGTTGGCCGCGTTTGGCTCGCGCACAGCCGTGCGCGAGCCAACGGCGGCCAACGTCGGTCCTATGGCTGATGAGCCGATTGGGAAACTGCTTTTTCCCGGTTTTGTTGTTGTTGTTGTTGTTTATGTTTTGTTTTTTTTCTGCCAAGTCTTTTGAAAAGCCACTCCAACAACGTAGGAAGGGAACTGTTGTGCACATTCAAGCGACCTGCACCAGGCAGTTAATCAGTGGTTAACCCCTTCCCTGCCATTATACGTTCACTGTACTACATTTTTGTTTCGGGCTGAAATCTTGGTTCATTCAACGACCAAAAACCCAACACGCTCCAAAAAACATGGATTCCGACAAATTGGTCTCAGCAAGAGGCATAGATCATCACGAGCCCCCTGCAGTCGCGGGGGCTCATGAGGATCTATGTCTCTTGCAGTTGGATCACGTTCACTTTGTACTCGGCAGTGAAGGGGTTAATAGATCGGAATGTCTCCTTTGTACATTCTTTTAGTATATTTTGTCTTCAGTAATGCTGTACCAAAAGTCTTGAATGTCGTAAAATGAAAGACTTTTCTGCTCTTCTTCAAGTTTGAACAGAGTTCCTTCCGTAAAGGTCGAAAGGCAGTGGAAAAGCTTACCAATGATGATATGTGACAAAAAAGATAGAAAAGTCTTAGTTGAGGAAAGGCAACATCGATAAACCCGTTGTATCGCGGCGAAGTTTAGCAGGCAAAGTCCGCCATGGAGCAGATCGATGATAAGATTCTGTACAGCAGTATTTGGCGAGACGGTAATCCAACGACGAGCACAGGTATAGGAAGCCTTTTGCGAGTTACGTGCTCCTCGTCACTATCACAAATGGGTCGATACTAACCAAACAGTAAATTGGCCGAGGTACGAAATAACCCCCATTTTGGAATTATCCTCTGAGGAGTGCATTACAATTCATGAGTCAGATCGACCATGACAGTTTAAGGGTGGTGGCAGAATAGCTTGGCGCTTATAGGCGCCAAGCCGCTATTCTGCCACCACCCTTGAACTATCATGTTCAAGCCATATCTTGCTGCGGCGTGTCGCGGGCAGAATGAGTTAACCCTTTCAGTGCCGATACAAAAGTGAACGCGATCTAACCGAAAGAGGGATAGATCCTCATGAGGAGATATACATGCCCCCTGTTGAGGCCACAGTGTGTCCACGTTCTTTGGACAGTTGTGGCTTTTGGTCGTTCAGTAAAACCACAAGATTTCAGAAACAAATATGTACGTACGTCGGCAGGGAAGGGGTTAAGCAATGATAGTTCAAGGATAGTGTAAGATTAGCTCGGCGGCTTTGCCAGGCCGCTTCAAGCTAAATCTGGCACTACTATTGAACTGTCTTAGCCAGTTCCTTTCATCGCGCTGTAGTGGTGTCGACAGGCTACTGAACTACTGGCTAACTGACTTCAGATTAGCAAGACGTCTTCGGACCCACGACGGCCTTTGTGGTCCCGCGGACCTTTGCTTACTGGGGTTTGCAAGTGTTTGCTATATGTTTAATTTGACTGTCTGACTGATTCATAACTGACTGACTGACTGACTGACTGACTGACTGACGGACGGACGGACGGACGGACGGACCGACCGATCGATCGATCGATTGATTGATTGATTGATTGATTGATACAAAACAGTAGTATTGAGGGGGAGGGGGTAAATCGCACTTGCTTCCAACACCTGTAGTCACGTCACAGAAGTTTCGGGCAGCATATTTTCGTACGTGTGCAACAAAGCCCACGACAAAAATTGAAGAGGACGGGCGGGGATCACGCTGACAACCCCCCCCCCCCCACCACCACCACCACCACCACCACCACCACCCCCTCCCCCTTTGCCACTGCACTTCCGAAGAAGATTAAAAGCTGATGCTGTAGTCAACAGCCTATCCTTTCGACTTGAAAAAAGGAGGGGATTATCCTGTTTTGTCTGTGGGACAGATCCTTTGCTTTGGTGTAAGCGGCCCATATTCTTTTGTCCATTAAAAAGATTAGAGTTGATCTACTCGAGGGATCATAAATATCCTGTTTACTGACGGAGCGCGTTACAAGCCCACGCGCGCAGCTTCGGATCTGTTGGAGGCGCTCTGACCCACCTCAGGTCGTCGCATGATGCACGTCAACACTGAGATCATTGATTCATCCCAGTCATGGGAAAAAAACAAGCCACAAGTTTAGTTTCACTGACAATGACTGAAAGAAATATAATGAGCAGCAAAAGAAATGCGACATTTTTGGCCGAATCATCGAAAACACTGTAGTGTTTCTGACGATTCCAAAAAAGTCGCATTTCTTTTGCTTCTCAGTATTCCTGAAGACTGGGCCCTGGTTTATGTTTGCTTTCATAGCCATGTATATTGACAAGCAAAAGAAATACGACATTTTTGGATTCCAATTCCCCTACCACTGCTAGTAGTCATGAATTAACCCCATTCACTGCCGAAAACAGTGAACAAGATCCAACTGTAAGAGACATAGATCCTCATGAGCCCCCGCGACTGAGACCAACTTTCAGTTTTTTTCCATGTTCCTTGGACCGTTGTGCTATTTGTTTTGGTCGTTGACTGAACAAAAATGTCAAAAGTAAAAATATGTGTCCAGTGCCACGGAAGGGGTTAAAAATCACTCTTCCCTAACAAACGAAAGAGAAATCCCTTTATAGCAAACCACTGCATACCATGTGACCTCGCTACAAAAACCTTTGTAGCGACTAATGGCTGACCTATTGTAGCCCTCTTTCGGACGTGTCTTGGATGCCAGTTTTGTTCTATAAAAGATCACCAAAATGTTCTAAAGTACAAAGTTACTTAGTGTTGTTCTAAACAACAGGCACACTACTGGCAACGGCAACGCCATTAAAGATTTTAAATTACGTCATGTCTGTTATGTTTAAATGTATATTCCTTTGACATCAGTCATGTCTGGCGTGATCCAGGTCGGAAGATTACTTCTTGATTTCTTTTACGAAAATAGTGGAGGAATGAAAACAAATACGTTATTGGTAGCAGGGGCTTGCTGCACGGACCCTTGTAGGCCTTCGGGAGGTCAAAAGAACCATTGTACCCCGAAGGCCTTCGGCCTTCGTGGTACAGTGGTTTCTTTGCGGACCTCCCGAAGACCTACAAGGGAAAACCCCAGCTACCAATAACTTATAGTATCTCACAGGGATTATGGAACCGTAAGGATCGTGTCTTAGAAAACTCAAGCAATCAGTAACCCTAGGTCCGAAGTATGTTTGGTGTACCAGCTGAACTTTGGCTGTCGGTAGCGGCTATTGTCGCGACAAAACCCGCTGCCGACAGCCAAAGGTTTAACTCATTCGCGGCCAGCCGCATCCGGATGCGCGGCATAAGCCGCGTATTCGGATGCGGCCCGCCGCGAATGAGTTAAAAAATTAACATACTCTGTCGTTTCCAGGGCCAAACACATCCAAAGGATGAACCATATATTTCGCCAACCAGGAACACTTTCACCTGTCACGGAAGATCCGTCATCGGCTGTTTTCTGTCCGGTCTGAATGGGGAGACGGTGCCGGGTGGCTCAGGTGATACAGCGTTCGACCCTGGTCCGAAAGGTCGCGGGTTCAAATCCATCTAGGGTCAAAGTTTGTGAGAACCTTGTTCGATGACCCGTCTTTGAAATTACCGTCTTCTTGTACGAAAGACGTTAAGCCCTAAACGTATAGCTTCTTTTTTTCTTAAAAAAAAAATTAAAACTGTTTTTTTCTCGTGTGATGTAGGGATGAAAAACATCCCCTTCTTCACCGTATTGGTAAATCTGCTTTGATGCTCCTTGCACTCTAGTGATATACTTTGTTGAGGGAAAGGTCAGCCAGACAATTAGTACAATATGTCTTCCTTTCAACTGTGTACGCTTTCTAGTACGACTTGCGAATTTAGAACTAATCTCCGCTCCTCATGATAGAAAGGAATTTATTACGGTGACTGTGTGGGACGTGACCGAAAATTGAGAAACAACATTTTGTTTGTTCGGCATTTATGAAGAGGAAGTTGGGCTTCACTAAATTACACTAGAAAGTGTTGGTTTTTTTTTTTTTTTTTTTTCCCCGTGTCGCAATGAAGGTCCTATTATAGACGACTTAATAGTGTTGATTTTTCCATCTTTGGGGCTTCCACAATCTTCCACAATTTCTTGGGCGTTCGCAATTTAATCAAATTCGGACAACTCTAACCCTTTGGTTGTCGGGAGCGGTTTTTGTCGCGATGATTCCTGCAGGAATCATCGCGACTAAATCCGCTAACGACAACCACCGGGTTAAAGCGTCACTTCGGTTGTCAGCTTTCAGAAATGCTGCTTTGGAAACCACTGCAGACTCACTGCTGGAGAACATCGTCTGCCTGAGGCGTGCGGACTGGAGGTCAGTGAAGCCGTCAAGAGGCATAGATCCTCATGCCCGCGATTGCGGGGGCTCATGAGGATCTATGCCTCTTGAGTTCGATGTGTTGCTCGTCGTGTTCCCTGCAGTTGAGGGGTTAATACCTTGCACTCAAACCAACCTCTTGCTTTGGAAGGGCGTGCTCCCTGCTTGCTGAACACAACTGGACACTTGGCGAACAAGGGACTCACATGAGAAGAAGTCTCCTGCAACTGCGTGCTCTTTGTGTTATGTTTTGAATCGTGTTTTTTTCTTTCTTCAGAAATTGCGAGTTCTTGTTTGTTTGTTTGTTTGTTTGTTTGTTTGTTGTTGTTTTTATTGTGTTTTTTTTCTTTCTTTCTGTCGTGTCATTCGTTTCGTTTCGATTCAGTTCGATTCGTCTCGTTTTGTTTCGTTTCAGTTTTTTTTTTAAAAATAATTTTTGTGGCTACAAAGTGGTTTCAGGAATAGGCATGAGCCCCCGCAATTTGTGTGTGTGTGTGTGTGTGCGTGTGTGTGTGTGTGTGTGTGTGTGTGTGTGTGTGTGTGTGTGTGTGTGTGTGTGTGTGCGTGCGTGCGTGCATGGCGTGCGTGTGTGCGCGTGCGCGCGCGCGTGTGTGTGTTTAGGTGTTTAAGTGTTTAAGTGTTTTGGTTTGGTTTGGTTTCTTTTGGTTTGGTTTGTTTTCGTTGAGTGTTGTTTGGTTTCTTTTGTTCAGTGTGTGTTGGGTTTGTTGGAGGTGGTGGTGGGTTTATTTTTCGTTTTGAATTGCGATTTGTTTAGACTGTCTTGTTAAAGCTGTTTTGTGTCTCCTTTTTAAGTCCCTTTCCATTTATAAAAGGGACTCTTTAAGATGGGAGTCGCGGTGGGGCGAATTTAATAGCATGTCAAGTTCATGATGTCAAAGGCGGGCAGGCTAAACCTCTAAGAATTGAAGTAACAAGATAAAAATTACGTCATGTCTAGATACGCTAACCTCACTGCTGAACGTACATTTGGCGCGAAGCGCCGTATGTGTGCGTATGTATGTAAACAAGAGAATCTCCGATATTTCTGTACACAGAAGCTTGAAACTTGGCGAAATACTTTCGTAAGTATGTGGCTAAGAGAGCCTCCGAGGACATTGTAATCGAATGTCTCATTGAAGACATAAACAACCGTTTATAGGAAGTCGGTTGACCCAGATTAGAGTCCGTAATTTTTGTCATATTTATTTGAACTTTTGCACATAGATAGTTTGGAGAAAGACATTGGATGAGTTCGTTCGCCAGTTTTGTATCCTTTCAACTTCTTTAGTAAATATTAATTCTTTTCAGAAAATAATTAAATCTGTAAAAAAAAAACTTGACTTCTAAAGACAGTCAGTGTGCCGGTGACGTAAAAGAAGCAACTCCGTCACCACGAAGACACTGATACTCTAAATATGACGTAATTCTCTTTCTCTTTCTCGATCGCTCTTTCTCACACATATGCGCGCATCTCCAAGAGGCATAGATCCTCATGTACCCGGTGGGCGCATGAACATCTATGCCTCTTGATGATGTTTAGAGCGCGCGCATGCACTCACGCACACGCAAACACACACATCGACGCGCTTTCAGAAGAGCATGCAGTTGTACTTAGTATAGCATGTAGCTAGGTAAAGTCAACCTAATTTCACACAAATTATAGCAAGACTGAAATTGTACCGTGAAATTCTAGTTTTGTCACCATTTTCGTAAGTCTTGAAGCAAAAGCGAAATTCATATCAGGTTAAATATAAAATTACGTAAAAACAAACAAACAAACAAACAAAAAAACGTCATGACAAATGACTTTTGACAAACCAATGACACATATGCGCGCGTCTCCAAGAGGCATAGATCCTCAAGTGCCCGGAGGACGCATGAACATCTATGCCTCTTGAGGATGTTTGGAGCGCGCGCTCGCAAACGCGCACACGCATACACACACATCGACGCGCTTTCAGAAGAGCATGCAGGTGTACTTAGTATAGCATGCAGCTAGGTAAAGTCAACCTGATTTCACACAAATTATAGCAAGACTGAATTTGTACCGTGAAATTCTAGTTTTGTCACCATTTTCCCAAGTCTTTATCACGTTAAATTACGCAACACAAAAACAACAACAACACACACAAAAAAAAAAAAACCCAACCGTCATGACAATTGACGTTTGAGTGACAAACCAATGACGCGTGTGCACTGCGCGCGCCTCTTCTAGTTCACTATTACGCATTGGCACATCTGCGAGGCTTTTTCAGAAGGAGATATTTCAACATCAGAATCAAGTCAAAGACAAAAGGTAGAGACCTTGACCGCGAAGACAGCTCTCATATAGAAGGGACTTTGTGGGTTATGGTTCATCCCATCTTGTACAGACCTTGACCGCGAAGACAGCTCTCATATAGAAGGGACTTTGTGGGTTATGGTTCATCCCATCTTGTACAGACCTTGACCGCGAAGACAGCTCTCATATAGAAGGGACTTTGTGGGTTATGGTTCATCCCATCTTGTACAGACCTTGACCGCGAAGACAGCTCTCATATAGAAGGGACTTTGTGGGTTATGGTTCATCCCATCTTGTTATCTTGTTCCTCTTGTCTTTGCTTCCTTTTTTTTTTTCCATCTCGTTCATCTCGTTTTCATCTTCATTTCTCTCATTACTTTCTTTCTTTTGCTCTCTGGTTTGTTGGTTGCTCTTTTTTTCTTTTTCTTTTTTTTTTTCTTCTTAATGTTGTTTGCTGCCCGATTGATATGGAACATGTAATCCATGATTTTCAGTTTCGCACGAAGAGGGCTTCACACGAGACTGAACGTGAGTGGTTTCACAAAACTCCGGATGAAAATGACAAATAGTGGGAGGCAATCATGTCTACATTTGGAAAACCTCCCCGATCACCTTGGTGCCAGTGGGACAGTAAACTGAATGAACGTCTACATTTGGAAAACTAACTATATTTCCCACCGAAGACAAAACACATGGAATCCAACCGCTATGCATGATGGACTTCCAGTGTTTTGCTTTCCACTGGCAGTTTAGACCATATATAAAGTGAACAAAAGTCCTCGGGCCGACGACGGCCGCAGCTGGCCCGCGCACGCCTGTGCGCGGGCCAGCTGCGGCCGTCGTCGGCCCGAGGACCTTTTGCTATTCAGGATACACAACAAGAATCAATTACCCACTCACCGCTGGACAAACACAAATATGAATTGAGTTTGAGCCCTGGAGAGTTAGTCAAATGGTCCAAGGATATTTATAATATCTCTTCGGTTAGTTCGGGGTTTGACGTCCACAGCACCGGAGTGATAATGGACGGCCCTAGCTGGCGGGCTATGGGGGGGCCTACGGAGTACGACCGGAACACCGATCAATCCAGGCGCACTGCAGCTGTGCCACTTTGATGTACCAAAGACCTTTTAACCCCTCACTGCCGAGAAAAAATGAACACCGCGCTACTGCAAGAAGTACAGATCCTCATGATCCCCCCCTCAATTTCGCGGGCTCATGAGGATCTACGCCTCTCGCTGAAACCACTTTGTTATCATTGTTCATGGGACACTTGGAGCTCTTTCGCGTTGAATTTTGGCCTACACAGTCTATAACTCAACGGACAGAGAAAAAAAGGAAAGAGAGTAACGGGACGGCTGCGTCTGCCGTCCGCTGTAATATAAACAATTCCGCGATAACGCGGATGCTAAGGAGCTCGTGGGGCCATGCGTTTTTGGAGCTGTAGCGACTACCTCAGTGCAGAGTAATCTCCGAGCGGTTCAAGATATAACTGTACACCGATTTCAGACGCACAATGTAAAGGGGTTAACGGACATGCTATCTGAACAAGCCCGTCGTTTTGCCTGGACGTAACATTATATCCCTTATTAGCATGTGGGTAGTATACGTTATTGGTCGCAGGGGTTTGCTACACGGACTTCGGGCTTCGGGGTACAATGGTTCCTTCGACCTCCCGAAGGCCTATAAGGGTCCGAGCAGCAAGCCCCTTCTACCAATAACGTATTTATTTTCATTTCTCCACTATTTTCGTAAAAAAAATCAAGAAGAAATCTTCCGACCTGGATCTCACCAGACATGACTGACGTCAAAGGAATGTAGACTTATCACGTAATTTCAAATCGTTCATGACGTTGCCGTCGCCAGTAGTGTGTCTGATGTTTCGAACAACACTAAGCAACTTTGTACTTTAGACCGTTTTAATGATCTTTATAGAACAAAAGTGGTTTTTGTAGCTCGGTCATGTGGTACAGTTTGCGCTAAAGGGATTGGTCGTGTGACGTAGGGATGAAAACCGGCAATGCTTTTTTGTAGAGTTGATGTGCTTCCTGTAGGGATCATTGCTTCGACAAAAAACGCTACTGAAGGACAGTCAAATGCATGGTTAGCCAAGGGGTGGGGGGGGAGGGTGTGGGGGGGGGGGGGGGAGGGAGGACGGCGGGGGAGGGGGGGGGGTGTATGACCCGTACGAATCGGAGAAGATGAGGTCCTACCCAATGCGCAAAAGGCCATCGGGCCGACGTCCGCTGATGGGAAATGCAACCGTGGGGCTAAAAGGGTTAGGCGTAATATGTGCCTTCCTTGTCAACCCACTTAGAAAAAAATGAGAAGCAATCAGATTGTCTAATGGTCAAATACTATCCCTGTGCGCAAAGGCCATCGGACCGACGTCGGCCCGATGGCCTTTTGCGCATTGGGATGCTGACCCCTTTCCATTTCGAAGATTTTAAAGCGGAACACTCAAAACAGCATGATATCCCAACCTCTAATGAAGTCGAAGCTATTTTCGGCGAATCGGTCAAACCTCTCTGGCTTCTATTAGGAGAAGCTGATATCCAGAAAATGCGTTTTCCATAACAAGGGAGGTTGTTACTGCAAATCCATCACATCGTGAAAAAGGTTTCTCAGCCGCAGCCGTGGGTCTGTTACGTTACGCGTGACTTGACAAACAGCGCAAAAGACGACAATTTAAGTATGCAAATTGTAGTAAATATCGGAGGACGTATATCGCAAATCAAACGAGAATATTTGCATGTTCCAGTTACGTGCCCCGATACCCAGTAATGACAATATCTGTTAATGGTCATCTAATATGGCCAAACGTCTTAAGAAGGCTTTATGTTTCTCCGGTGTTTTCGGTCAGAGGGTTTGTGTTTTTCGGCAAGTGGCCAAGCGACGTACTATTTTAGGAATGCACTGATTGTTTCCAGTTCTGACCTACTTCTGATTGCCGAACAACCTCTGTGTGTCAAGGGAGTTTATATATATATATATATATATATATATATATATATATATATATATATATATATATATATATATATATATATATATATATATATATATATATATATATATATATATATATATATATATATATATATATATATATATATATGCATTTCAATCTGTTAATGGATGTCTCTTTGACATCCCTTGCGTACGTGAGGATTTTGTTACTATTTTGTCCGACCCGACCCCCTCCCCCCCGCCACCCCCCCCCCCCCCCCACAAAAAAAAAAGATAAAAAAAAAAAAAGAAGAAGAAGAAGTATTTTGTGCAGTCGGATTTTACCACAAGACTATGTGGGTTACCAGTATGCTGGCCTATGTTTTTGGACCTGACCGCTCTAAGCAAAGGTCCTTGGGCCAACATCAGCCATCACTCATTTGTTGATGTGTGTGTGTAAAGGGTAATGGTGTACAACATTTACATTCTGATGATTTCTGCAAAATATCCTGTTGACAAAATTGTTTTCAGTCTGTGGTTTTTATTTTGGCGAGAAACCAATATCACTTCATATATAGCTTCTTTTCTTTTGAGGTATTGTTGTTGTTGTTTTGTTGTTGTTTGTTAAAAATTGGATTGGATTGACTTCATTTGATTTGATTTGATATGATATAATTTGATTTGATTTGATGTGATGTGATGTGATGTGATGTGATGTGAATAAAAGACTGTATTACTTTATCGCTTTCTTGAGTTTTGATTTGACATAATTTAAATTTAAATTACCTTAGATGATCTCATCCCATCTCTTTTTGTATCATCTTGTCTCATCTCATCTGATTTGATCTCATTCAGTAGTTTTCCTGATAATGTTTTCTACTTGTTCAATGAACCACAAAAAATCTTTCCATTTAACCCGTTAACTGCTACTGTTACGTTTGTGGTTGTGTTATTCTTTTTAATGCATGTGTGTGTTGATCATAGAAAAGATCCGGTGTTCTGTTGCTTTATTTTAGATCAGAATCACGTACCTTTTTATTATGATTCGTTTTCTTTTGCGTGGAGAATTGCGAACGGTTTTTTGTGTCGCTAGAGTGTTGCATATTTCGCTAAATTGTTCCAATGTCCGACCTAGATTAAGCTGGAAGGTTCTTGACCTTAAACATGACGTCAAAGTTTTGTAGTAAACATGTTGGCTACATTTCGTAACATTTACTTAATGCATCTAGATTTTAGTGGAAGATTGTAGTTTGACCAAGAGTGTTCTTTTTAATAAATATTAATGAGTTTGGTTACGTTTTCTTTTCTGATTGGTTGAGTTGTGCAATTTGCGGGATTGTTTTGAAAATCTATAATAGTATAAAAGATGGTGTTAGGAAATATGTGCATGCATTGTATGAGAGACGCGGTGTGTCAAAGTTTGGGTGCATTGTATGAGAGACACGGTGTATCAAAATTGTGGATGCATTGTATGAGACAGTGTATCAAAGTGTTTATGCAGTTGTGGATGCATTGTGCTGAGTTTGCATCACGAGAATAAAGTACTGTTGGAACTGTTACTCCAGTGTGGTCTACAACCTTGTGCCACGTGTGACGAGTTGCAACTGAGTGAGATTTTTCTACAAGAACCCCACGTGAGTGTGTCTGGTGTTATTGCATCATACTATGACCACGACTACCGCGTAACAGCTACTGACGATACCGTCGGCGCCAAGCTAATCTGGTACTACCCTTGGAATATCATGGTCGATTCATCTCCTGCTACAGTGACGTGCGTAGTCGTTAGATGACGCCTCCAAAATTTGGGAAATACGTGCGTCGGGCTGAATGAGTTAAGCAAGTTTCTCCAGACCAGATTTGCAAGTGTACCGACTGACCTGCTGATAAAACAGGAAGTCGCCTGGGTGGGTTACTTACACCCGTCTGCGGCGCGCATGGCTCCTTGAAGGCACCCGCAGAGATTTGGGGTGTAGGGGGGGGGGGGTGTGTGGGGGTGGGGGTGGGGGTGTGGGGGTCCTTAGAACTTACACATCTTCCGGAGGACTAACAGTACCAGTCATGGGCCAGGTATCGACTATTCTTAACCCATTACGTCTTGAGTCTGATTAAAAATAATTGCTTATTGTCCTGTGAAGGTCGCATTACAGATTAGGAGATAGATCAACCCATTTTAGTTCAAGGGTTTTGACAGATTAGCTTGGCGCCTTAGGCGCCAAGCCATTCTGGCATCACCCTTGAACTTTCATAGTCAAATTTATTTCAATCAATGTATCAGAATGAAAAGGGTTAAAATAAAGGGCTTTTCTGTTCTGCTCTTTTTGCTGCCTTGGAAAGCTCCCCGATCCGCGACAGGCAGTAACAACATCTGAACTATCATGGTGAAATTAATTTCATGCAGTAGTGTATCAGGATGAAAAGGGTTAAAGGCCCACTACCGCCGCCACTGTTCAAAGATACACGTCTGTAACAGATGGTTGCGAAACGCTACACGCAGGCCCAGTTATGGTTCAGTTAGACACAGAACAAGACACCCGTCTTTATATCAAGTAACCTGACAATGACTGCACTCCGTTCTAAAAATAACAACGCTACCTGTACGAGAAACAGCTAAAAATTGATTGACACGCTAACGGCTGCCCAGAATAAATAAGTGCGATTACGCGTGTGCTTTTGCTTCATGACCAAACTGCCATGGAAGCTGATTAGGTGTCTCAGTGTCGACAAGGCATAACAACCACAAATGGTGCTGAAATTTGTTTTCAGTTTTACGCACAATAGTACACGAGCATAAAGCAAGCATTCCTGAGACCGCCATCTCACTGTCTGGGTCGCCGCGAACTGCAACATTCTTTCGGCGTCATTCTTTGCACTTTTCTTCTTTTATTGTTCGGAAATGCCACATCTTTCTTCGACTTGTGGCCAGCAGTGACGTGAAACGCAAATAACGTCACCGACAGTGCCGTGAGTCACAAATGGAAAGCGATGCTTTGCCCGTCACCTCAACTCGTGAATATTCTAGAGAACGCTAATACCAAACCCAATGCGCAAAAGGCCATCGGGCCGAAGTCGGCCGCCGTTGCCCCGCGCACGGGCGTGCGCGGGCCAACGGCGGCCGACGTCGGCCCGATGGCCTTTTGCGCATTGGGAAAGTCATTGTATGTCCATTGACAGTCAAGCAGCTGAGAGTTGGGAATCATAATCGGTCGAAGTACTGCCGGAGAGCAAGACCCGATTGACGGACTGGGAGTGAATGCTATGGCTTAGCATTTTGCGTGAGATGGATCGATCGTGAGACCTCAGTGGTAGTGCCCGAATAGATTGACGCCACACCAGCAATGGGAGAACTGAGGAGTGACACGACAAGTCAATATTGCTCAGTCAGCAGAGGTCCGCGGGCAGACGTCGGCCGCAGTGGGCCCGCGCACAGTCGTGAATAGACACACACACACAGTCGTGCGCGGGCCCACGGCGGTCGACACCGGCTCGAGGTCGTTCGCTTTTATTTGGTAGTGCCTGAGTGATTCATTCCAGACCTGCGCATTCGGATAAGAGGGGATGGGGGGTGGGGGGGGGGGGGGTGGGGAGTGGCGGCTGGGGACACCGTGAGTGAAATTTTAAATTCACCCTCCAAAAAATCTGACATCAGGGGGACAGGGGTGGGAGGGGGGTTTGGGGGGGGGGGGAGAGAGAGAGAGAGTGGTGTGTCTATCAGTAAAACTTCAAAAATATTTTGTTTTCCATACAACAGATGATAACAAATAAGAAATATGCATGTATCTTTTTAATATTTTTCTGCATTTTTTCCCTTGAACAGAATTCTCCCAAAATATTGGTGGTGGTGGGAGGGGGGGCGGGGGGCGGGGTGGGTCGAGGGTGGCAGGGGATACCCTGGCCCACCTACGTTTTTTATTGGGGGGGGGGGGTGGGGGGGGGGAGGGGGGACCCAAGACCCTCCCCCTTCCCCGGTTTCTACGCCACTGATTTGTATTTCCATGTGCGACTGTGACTGACTTTTGGTCGTTGAATGAGGAAAGATTTCAGAAACCCAAATATACGGCCAGTGGTAGGGAAGGGGTTAATGGCGATTAAAAGGAATGTACAGTTGGCACATATGTAATTCATACAGTTTTGGCTCAGTTGTTTCCCTGTGGCGTGGCGGGACGGTCACCTGCATTAATATGCATTTTTATATAAATATTTCATTCACGTCTCCATCACTATTACCTTTATAGGAAACATTTTGGATTTGGTCCCTCTCCAATGCGCAAAAGGCCATCGGGCCGACGTCAACCCACCGTTGGCCCGCGCACTAATGTGCGCGGGCCAACGGTGGGTTGACGTCGGCCCGATGGCCTTTTGCGCATTGGATCGGTGGTGCCGTTATGCAAACTGACAGCACATAACCGTATTCATGATACTTTGTAACATAAAAGGTCAGAAAACACTGTCACGTGCAGCCCTGACCTAGCCGAATGTCACTTCGGGTCCAAAAATCTGACAGAAAAAAAAAATCGATCAAAAGTCGTTTAAAGGGAATTTGTCAAAGCGCCATCCCCCCCCCCCCCCCCACCTCTCCCGGCCAAACAAAACTTGTAAATAAGTTATCTAAATTGAGCATCTAAAACATGATTACAATAAACAATAAAAACATATAAAGCGCAACATGTAATTGTTTGTAAATGGGGTGCATTTTGACTTGATGTAATACCCTCCACCGCTTTGGAGAATTCGATGCATTTCTGTGATGCGTATTATTAAAATGGCGAGCAGGAAACCTCTATCATTCGGACCCGCAATCGTTGCGCGGGCGGTATGGCGCAAAATTGTCACGTGAAGTTCCTATGTGCAGATCCATTCGGGGTTCGAGGGGGGTGGGGGTGGGAGGGTGGGGTGGGGTGCACATATGGAAGACCTGGAACTGATGATGGTGACTTGTCATGTAAAATGTATAATCAGTACTATGTAATCGCGAACTAAAAATAATCCGCTCACTCAATAACAGTTGTAAGTGCTCCCTGACAATAACAGTTGTAAGTGCTTCCTGACAATAACAGTTGTAAGTGCTCCCTGACAATAACAGTTGTAAGTGCTCCCTGATAATAACAGTTGTAAGTGCTCCCTGATAATAACAGTTGTAAGTGCTCCCTGATAATAACAGTTGTAAGTTCTCCCTGATAATAACAGTTGTAAGCGCTCCCTGATAATAACAGTTGTAAGTGCTCCCTGACAATAACAGTTGTAAGTGCTCCCTGATAATAACAGTTGTAAGTGCTACCTGACAATAACAGTTGTAAGTGCTCCCTGACAATAACAGTTGTAAGTGCTCCCTGACAATAACAGTTGTAAGTGCTCCCTGATAGTAACAGTTGTAAGTGCTCCCTGACAATAACAGTTGCAAGTGCTCCCTGATAATAACAGTTGTAAGTGCTCCCTGACAATAACAGTTGTAAGTGCTCCCTGACAATAACAGTTGTAAGTGCTCCCTGACAATAACAGTTGTAAGTGCTCCCTGATAATAACAGTTGTAAGTGCTCCCTGACAATAACAGTTGTAAGTGCTCCCTGACAATAACAGTTGTAAGTGCTCCCTGACAATAACAGTTGTAAGTGCTCCCTGATAATAACAGTTGTAAGTGCTCCCTGACAATAACAGTTGTAAGTGCTCCCTGATAGTAACAGTTGTAAGTGCTCCCTGATAGTAACAGTTGTAAGTGCTCCCTGACAATAACAGTTGTAAGTGCTCCCTGATAGTAACAGTTGTAAGTGCTCCCTGATAATAACAGTTGTAAGTGCTCCCTGACAATAACAGTTGTAAGTGCTCCCTGATAGTAACAGTTGTAAGTGCTCCCTGATAGTAACAGTTGTAAGTGCTCCCTGACAATAACAGTTGTAAGTGCTCCCTGATAGTAACAGTTGTAAGTGCTCCCTGATAGTAACAGTTGTAAGTGCTCCCTGACAATAACAGTTGTAAGTGCTCCCTGATAGTAACAGTTGTAAGTGCTCCCTGATGAGAGGTTTCAGTAAGCATAGGCCCTCGGGCCGACGTCGGCCGCATTGGGCCCGCGTACGGCAGTGCACGGGCCCACTGAGACCGACGTCGGACCGAAGGTCGGCTTTTTGCTTATTTAGACATGTGTGCTGGTCTGTGATGTTGGACCTTACGACTTGAAGGCTATCTATCTCTATCTATCCCCTAGACTTGCCGACCGTTGGGGCACCACTGATGACTTGGCAACCAGCTCCCTCCATTCCACTCTGTTCTCTGCCATTTTTAGTGTGTCGCTCAGTTTCAGTCCTGACCACTCTGAGATATTGCCGTCCTCCCATATTGTTCTTTGTCTTCCGCTCCTTCGCCCTCCTTCCACACTCCACAGTGCCTTGCAGGATTGTCTTGGCAAGCCCTGCTGATCGCGTGACATGCCCATACCACTTCAGTTTGCGTTTTTTCACAATGGCTAATAGGTCTTCATAGGCCCGATGGCTTGCCTGATTCTGCTTCCCACTTCCTCGTTCGTGATGGGACCTCTGTATGAAATGCCAAGCAACCTTCGAAAACATCTCATTTCAGTGGCTTGTATCCTCCTTTTAGGTCTGCAGTGAGGGTCCATGACTCACAGGCATATAAGAACACTGAGATCACTAAGGAGCGCATTAGTCTGATCTTGGAGCAGAGTGTGATGTTTCTGTCCTTCCATATGGTCTTCAGTCTTGTCAGCGCAGTTGTTGTCTGCGCTATCCTGGACAGTATTTCAGGTTTTGATCCCTCACCTGTCACAATGGCTCATAAGTATGTGAATTTCTTAACTGTTTCCAGTTTTTGGCCTCCAACCATGATTTCAGTGCCAATGCCACTGGTGTTATTTGTCATCAGTTTTGGTCTTCTCTGCGCTGATTTCCATCCCAAACGCAATGGCTGTACTGTCCAGGTTTACCACCATCTGAGCTAGCTCCTCCTCTGTTCCTGCAAGGCCATCAATGTCGTCCGGGAAGCACAAGTTCTTGATTGTTCTGCCTCCAATACTGACAGTTCCTTCATGATATTTCAGAGCGTCCGTCATGATTCTTTCCAGGAAGATGTTGAAAAGAGTAGGTGAGAGCAAGCAGCCTTGTCTGACTCCGACTGTTGTCCTAAACCAATTTCCTATTTTGCCATTGATGCGGACTGCGCTAGTGGCCTTGTTGTAAAGGTTTTCTATTACTTTGATCAGGTTGGCATTGATGTTGTACAACTTCATGGTGGACCAAAGGGCTGCATTCCACACCCTGTCAAACGCCTTCTTAAAATCCACAAAAACATGATAGAGGTCTTACTGGTGCTGGAGGTACCTCTCACATAGAACTCTCAGGTTGAAGATCTGCTCAATAATAATAAATAATAATAATAATACCGTTATTATATAGGCGCTTTTTCTCAATTTTGGGGAAATCGACTCAAAGCGCCGCGCCTGAAACCCAACACACACACTCACGAAACAGACACGGATTTACGCCATTTAAGACAAACACAGTACAAGACAAACGAAGGGCCAGTCGGCTACTGAAATTACAGAGAATTTTTGATCGCTTGTATTTGAAATTTGTAAAGTGGCCTGAGACCGGTACCAAAGTGGGGGGTGGAAGAACCGGAGTACCCGGAGAAAGAACCCCCGACGGTCCGCCCGAATTAACGGTGACACTTACCAGAGGAGAAAAGTCCAGCGCCGGAACCCGGTATCGAACCGCGCACCTTTGGCATTGGTGGCAGGCGCCTTAACCACTGCGCCACGGACCGCCCCAAAATTATTATTATTTATTATTATTATTATTATTATTATTATTATTATTATTATTATTATTATTATTATTATTATTATTATTATTATTATTATTATTATTATTATTATTATTATTATTATATTATTATTATTATTATTATTATTATTATTATTATTATTATTATTATTATTTTTATTATTATTATTATTTTTTATTATTATTATTATTATTATTATTATTTTATTTTATTATTAAGTTGCCTTTTTTCGGGAGAGTTATTTTAAGTGATTAGGTCCATTGTGTGGGCCATTCACCTGACTGCCAGATCGTATTGCAGATAGTTAGTAACGCGCTTATCGTGTCTTCTCCCCCTTCTTGGATTAGTTCTGCAGGGATGTTGTCTTCTCCTGTTGCCTTCCCTTTTTTTCAGCGACTTCACAGCAGCCTCTACTTCTTCTCGGAGAATGGGATAGTTGTCACTGTTGGTCACTGGTGGGGTGACAAGTATGCCTGGGTCCCCTGTAGCTCGGTGGTTGTACAAATCTGAGCAGTACTCTGTCCATCTCTTCAGAATGTCTTGGCCTTCTGTAAGACAGTTCCCTTCGCTATCTTGAATGATAGAGGAGCGTCCTTGTTTTGCACTGGTCAGGTCTGTTACTAGCTGGTATGCTTTTTTTGCTATTATTTCTGTTCAGATTTTCTTCAACGTGTTTACTCTGGTCTTCAATCCACCTCTCCTTTGCCTTTTTCATGCTTTTCTTAATATCCTGGTTCATTTCCCTGTATTGTTTAGCTCCTTCTACCTCTGACTTCATTTTTTAAAAATTCTCGACGCTTGTCACACAGATCAAGGACCCAAGGTTTCTTTGCTTGTCGGTGTTTGCCAAGGATCTCACTAGCTGTTTGTGTTACAGCAGTGTTAAATGTGTTGATCAGTGTGTCCACATCCGTATCTTCTGCACCTAGAAGTATCAGTGGTGCGAATTTTCCTCCTATCTTTGCCTGGAAGGCTTCCGCTACCTCTGGGTCTTTTAGCTTCTCGAGGTCGAACTTGATTCTGGTGGGACCCTGCTTGTTGACTTTCTTCAGGCGAAGTCGGAAGGTCATCATTACTAAGTCATGGTCGCTTCCAATATCTGCTCCTGGAAAACTTCTTGTCTTGGCAATGTTCACACTGGTTTGAAAGCGTCTTTTCACCATGATGTAGTCAATTTGGTTATGGTGCTCTCCATTCGGGCTGTGTCATGTCCACCATCTGGATGCTTTGTGTGGGCCAAACGTGTTCATCAGCTTCAGATCATTTGCGTTGGAAAATTCCAGGAGCCTTAAGCCTCTGTCGTTGGTCTCTGCCGGCATTTGCAGTAGCGCCCACATGTGCCTTTCCAGTTCGTAACAACATCCTCTCCTATTTTGGCATTCCAGTCTCCCTGCGCCACAAGAATGTCTTTCTTGGGGGTCTGGTCCAGGACTTCTTGCAGTTGGTCATAGAAGTCTTCTATTTCATCATCATCATAGTTATGGGCAGTGGGCAGATGTTCACATTTGTACGGGACATAGACGACCCCGCCCTACACGAGTCCCCTGCTGCCTTGCAGGTTAGGTTTTGGATAACCAAAGGCTAGGGTGCTGACACGGTACCTGGTTAGGCGTATGAACTTCCTTGATGAAGTCACCACCCAGGGCGAAGGAGTCCCATGAAGGTCTCAGCGGCCACGTGTCCAGGACTAAGGCGAGCCACTAGTTATGTGGAGTTTCGGTTGTGGTCAACAGCCTGGAGAGGGATGGGATCCGCCAGGTTCATTTGCCCAAGACATACCACATGCAATGACAACCCTACCTCAATCCATACCGGATCGGTCGTCGCCCGGAACAAAGACCGCGCCTTCTGTCTTGCGCCAGGACAGAGGTGTTAAGTGTGTTACTGGTGCACCATCAAAACTCCGTGCCATAAACAACATCAGCATTGGCACTTGGAACGTCAGAACATTAAGAACGCTTGGAAAGGTAGAGGAACTGACACACGAAATGAACAGATACCAGTGGACCATCCTAGGACTTTGCAAAGTACGATGGAAAAACCTTCTGGAAACATCAACCCAGAAAAATCACAAACTGTACTACAGTGGCAGAGATGACAAACACGAACAGGGTGTCGGATTTCTCGTCCACAAAGACATCATGAACACTGTCATGAGTTGTCGACCAGTCTTCAGCAGGCTTATCACCATACGCTTGAGGGCAATCCCATTTAATATCACCATTGTACAAGTATACGCTCCAACAACAACCTGAAGGCTATCAACAAAAAACAACAACAACATTTTCCCTGAGAGTAGCACGCAAACAGAAAGTCCGCCAGGCAAGTAAACAACAGTGCCACCTGGACACCGGATGTGACGCAGGCACGTTGACACATGGCGACAGCTAATCAAAGCCGTCGTTGCATCACCCACGTCATACGTGCATTAAGGTTACAGAACTAATAGCGGCCAATGATTGTGGTTGCTGATAATCACGTGCCTGTGACCAGGCCAATTAGATCGATTTGTTTTTATTCATGCCGTCTTCCTGATGCAAGAATAACGAGGTTACGTTTACGCCGAATGACTCCCGACAACGAACGAGAGCAAAATCACGGCGGGTAACCAGATTCATCTATAAGCATAGACAACACTCCAAACACCTCCATCAGGTATCCTCATGAGTCCGGAGGGCTATGCCTCTTGGAGATGTTTGGAGTGCTGCCTATGCTTATGTTACAAGCTGGATGATTTCACTCTCATTTCGCTCTCGTTTGTTGTTGGAAGTCTTTCGTTGCAAACGAAACCTCACTATTAACTCAGACAAAACAACGGCAAGCCTTCGGCTGATATTTTAATGTCTTTCGTTTGCAGACATGGGCTTTTCCGAATTTTTTCGGAAATCCGAATTATTTTCCTGCATTTTGGTTATTTTTTAGATCAGTGCAAATTTGTTGAGAACATTTTTTGAATTATGGTGCATGTTTACATGTTGAATTTTACATTTTTCTTGAACTCATTGCTTACACTATAAGATGAATGTAGGTGTTTGTGAAGTTCCCCCACATGAAAATATACTGATTGCGAGTTGGGAGTCCTGGACTCTTCGCTTTCCTAGGATTGGATCTCAACCTCGTCTCATGTCTGCGTTTGTCTTTATCTTTTGATATTTGTTACATCGGGTTATGATTTGTTTATTTGTTTGTTTGTTTGTTTCTTTCTTTCTTTCTTTCTTTCTTTGTTAGTTTGTTGGGCGGCTGGCTTCAGCGGGTTGTTGGTTGGTTTGTTGGTTGGAGGCTGGTGTTGTATTCTCTGCTTTCGTTTTGTTTGCTTTACTTTTGTTTATTTCTACCATAGTGTCTTCCTTGAAAATGAAAAAAAAACCAAACAAACAAACAAACAAACAAACAAACAAACAAACAAACAAAGAAACAAAGAAACAAACAAACAAACAACAACACTCTATTTTGAATGATAGAAGGTATATGAATGCCAAGCCTACTGTTTCTTTTAACTCATTGTGCCCGCGACACACCGCAGTAAGATATGGCTCGACCATGATAGTTCAAGGGTGGTGGCAGAATAGCTTGGTGCCTATAGCTTGAACTATCATGGTCGGTCTGTGTCCAGACCTGTAATGCAGTCCTCAGAGGATAACTACAAAATGTGGGTATTTTGTACCTCGGTCACAATAAGTTAAGCGAAAATTCCGTGAAAAATATCGTTTGAACTCTCCTGAATATTGTAAGTTGTCGCTGTTAGAGATGTTTAGTTCTGATAGTTTAGATCTTTCTGTTTCCATGCTTTTAATTGTAATCAGTTTTCTATGAATCAGTTTCAAATAAGTTTTCTTCCGTGTACATAGATGCTTGAAGTGCCACTGAAGTTCACTAACACATACTTGATGCGCACTAAAACGAGTCCTAAAACTGCAAATGCGAAGAAAAAAGAAGAAGAAAAAAAAAAGAAGGTTCAGACATGCTAATCATTTTAGAATAAAGAGGTCTGCATTCAGGAAGTCGTGTGCAAAGTGACGTCGATCAGCTCTGATAATATTTGTTTGACATTCACGTCTCAGCTTTCCGATGACGTCAATTGTTCCGGGGCATGATGGGACCACTCGTTGAGCTCTTCCTGTCCCCATCACGCTGCCAGTCAAAACAAGAGGGAGTGACCTTCAACACAGGCATGTCAACGACTATCATAAAAACCTGATCTGTTCCAGTTTACGAAAGTGTTGCCGTGGTGTCACAGTCTCCTAAAGTAAATGTTGAAGCCCGAGTGTACACTCGGGCTTCAACATTTACTTTGGGAGACTGAAATAATTCACTAAATGCAAACCACCGAGTTAGCAAACGTTCTTCAGGCTGCAGACAAGATAGGTTTCGTTTTGCTGTTCGAAAAACAAATTGCTATTCCTGGCAAGTATAAGCTTCTCGGGCTGACGTTTGCCGTAGTTGGCCAGCACAAAGCCGTGTGCGGGCCAACTGAGGCCCACGTCGTCCAGGCCGATGATCTCTTTGTTTGCGGGAGTAGTGTTGCAGCATGTAATCGCGCATGCTAGGTTGTGCCTGTTTAGTAGCTTGGAGTCAAGTGCTCATCCACATTGGACTGCGAATCGATGAACACTTAATGCAACACTGTAATATAGCTTTTTCAAATAAATAAATTAAATTAAATTAAATTAAATTAAATTAAATTAAATTAAATTAATAAATAAAATAAAATAAATTAAATTGAATTAAATTAAATTAAATTAAATTAAATTAAATTAATAAAATTTAAAAATAAAAAATAAAATAAAATAACATCAACAAATTAATGTACGCTTTACCACCCCTCCGTTATTCCCTGATAGAACCAAGGTAGCAGAATCCAGTACTGACGTAGCCTTAGATAACTCATTCAAGGCGTCCTGTTCAGTTCCTGCGAACGGTACCGATGGCTGTGCGCACAAAGGGCGATAAGTGTTTGTATGAAAAAGGGCGTTCTACTCCAATTTACCCCGGTAATGTTGCATAATACACTTTACTTATCTCTGCTGTTCTTGTTCTGGTTCACCTGCATAAATTGTTGAAATTGTGAGTTAAGTAAAAGTTCAAAGCGCGTAAAACGGTAGTATTAAATTCAAGCCTATAATTATATAGAATGTACTTTTTAAAATATATACCTTAAAAAAAACGAAACTATTTAGCTCATTCAGCCCGACGGCCGTATTTCCCAAAATTTGGAGGCGTCATCTAACGACTATTCACCAGTTGCAGGAGATGGGTCGACCATGATAATTCAAGGGTAGTGCCAGATTAGCTTGGCGCCTGTCGGCGCCAAGCTAATCTGGCACTACCCTTGAATCATATCATGGTCGATCCATCTCCTGCTGTAGGGCTGAATGGATTGCACCAAAATATATAGTTGGCCCTGTAAAACGCGCAGTGTCTTGGTCTGCCACGCTAATTTGCACGTAATAAGAGGAAAAGTTTGCCCTACTTCTTCAGGGATAACCGCGCAGGATTATACACAGATCTGTAGTTTCTGATCTTCAGGAAGTTGATTCCTACTGGTACAAAGACCGTAAATTTCCGATTGCAGAAGTTGATTCCAGTAAAACCCGGGATGTTTTAGTGTGCTTTACAACAATGCTTCGCAATAATGCTTCGCAAAAGGGCTAGGTTAACTTTTGTTTAGTTATGAAATTTAACCCATTACATCCTGAAGCAGATTAAAAAAAAAATGCTTATCGTCCTAGGAAGGTTACATTACAGATTAGGAGATGGATCAACCTTATTTTTGTTCAAGGGTGATGCCAGAATAGCTTGGCGCCTCAGGCGCCAAGCTATTCTGGCACCGCTCTTGAACTTTCACAGTCAAATTTATTTCAATCAATGGGTGTATCAGAATGCAAAGGGTTAAAACGAAGGACTTTTCTGTTCTTCTGCTCTTATTGCTGCCTCGGAAAGCTCCCCGATCCGCGACAGGCAGTAAGGACACCT
>BTPG01000001.1:204953228-204977592 GCA_036245525.1 Semisulcospira habei
CCAAGCTAACTAGACACAACCCTTCAACTTGGTCGTGAACGATCCGATAGATTTACCAATATTGCTTCAGCTCAGAAAGTCCCAGCAGGCGAAGTCAGCATGCGCAAGACAAAGGCTGGTGTCCGTGTGATGAAAGCGGTGTGGAAATATAAGTGAACTCTTTAACATCCTTCGTCAACTGTCAGAAATGGTCCAAGCAAGATAACTCGAGGGTCGTTTGTTTTATTCTGGAGCTCTTGTGCCAGACTCAAACGCAGTTGTATGTGTGACTGCTTTTGACTATAGAATTTTTAACCCTTTGGGTGTCGGTAGCGATTTTTGGCGCAATGATTCCTACAGGAATCATCGCGACAAAACCCTCTACAGACAGCCAAATTGCTAATCTGGACTCTTCTGTATCTGGGTTAACCTCGCGCCTCTGTGAGAAGGCACCATCCTCGAGCTGTCCTGTCCGTTATGAGACGTACGATTACACAGCAGACTATCCTGAATAATGAACCATTCTCGGGAAATGCAACAGTCGTCTAGTTTGGATCTATATATAGATTTATGATATTTCGATATTGGGTTCGAAACTGGGACAGTAAGAGAAAAGCTGCAATGTTTTACGACACAATATTAGAAGAGAATCCCTTTCCCCGAGCTGTATATCACGGTTCAGTGTCGGGTAATAAGTTGGGGCATAAGTGTGTGTGTGTGTGTGTGTGTGTGTGTGTGTGTGTGTGTGTGTGTGTTGGTCTGCCCAGAGAGCAAAACACCTCAGGGACGACGTCGGCCGCAGTAGGCCCGCGCACAGTCGTGCGCGGGCCCACCGCGGTCAACGTCGGCCTGAGGACCTTTGCTTACTGGGTGTGAGTTTTGACCTTTCGGTCTGCGTCAGCGACGTCATATTTTGTTTTGACCTTTCGGTCTGCGTCAGCGACGTCATATTTTGTTTTGACCTTTCGGTCTGCGTCAGCGACGTCATATTTTGTTTTGACCTTTCGGTCTGCGTCAGCGACGTCATATTTTGTTTTGACCTTTCGGTCTGCGTCAGCGACGTCATATTTTGTTTTGACCTTTCGGTCTGCGTCAGCGACGTCATATTTTGTTTTGACCTTTCGGTCTGCGTCAGCGATGACATATTTTGTTTTGACCTTTCGGTCTGCGTCAGCGACGTCATATTTTGTTTTGACCTTTCGGTCTGCGTCAGCGACGTCATATTTTGTTTTGACCTTTCGGTCTGCGTCAGCGACGTCATATTTTGTTTTGACCTTTCGGTCTGCGTCAGCGACGTCATATTTTGTTTTGACCTTTCGGTCTGCGTCAGCGACGTCATATTTTGTTTTGACCTTTCGGTCTGCGTCAGCGACGTCATATTTTGTTTTGACCTTTCGGTCTGCGTCAGCGACGTCATATTTTGTTTTGACCTTTCGGTCTGCGTCAGCGACGACATATTTTGTTTTGACCTTTCGGTCTGCGTCAGCGACGTCATATTTTGTTTTGACCTTTCGGTCTGCGTCAGCGACGTCATATTTTGTTTTGACCTTTCGGTCTGCGTCAGCGACGTCATATTTTGTTTTGACCTTTCGGTCTGCGTCAGCGACGTCATATTTTGTTTTGACCTTTCGGTCTGCGTCAGCGACGTCATATTTTGTTTTGACCTTTCGGTCTGCGTCAGCGACGTCATATTTTGTTTTGACCTTTCGGTCTGCGTCAGCGACGTCATATTTTGTTTTGACCTTTCGGCCTGCGTCAGCGACGTCATATTTTGTTTTGACCTTTCGGCCTGCGTCAGCGACGTCATATTTTGTTTTGACCTTTCGGCCTGCGTCAGCGACGTCATATTTTGTTTTGACCTTTCGGCCTGCGTCAGCGACGTCATATTTTGTTTTGACCTTTCGGTCTGCGTCAGCGACGTCATATTTTGTTTTGACCTTTCGGCCTGCGTCATCGACGTCATATTTTGTGAAGTGCATTCTATGTCGGTCTAATGCTGTACTTGTATGTAGGCAAAGGTCAGGAAAGGTGGATTTTCAGTGTATTTCCACACTTTGAACTTTCATTCACTTACAATATGAGATATTTATAGAGGTGAACCAGACAGAACAGCAGTCAAGCAAAGTCTGTTTTATGAAAAAAAGAAAAAGAAAAAAGAAAAAAAAGGTAGTGTGTCGTTGTTTTCCATAAAATAATTTAACGAATTCAAGGCGCCCCGCATCAATAGCTGCAAGAAAGGTCCGCGGCATCGATATACGACACTTGCAAGGCAATTGATGCGGAGCGTCTAGAATGAGTTAGCTTCTTCACATGCATGCAGTCACCGACACTGTTCATAGTACCGGTGGCTACATGCACAAAGAAAATTCACGTTAAAAAAACAGCCGGATGGGATGAACCATAACCCACAAAGTCCCTTCTATATGAGAGCTGTCCTTGCTGTCAATGATCTCTACCTTTTGTCTTTGACCTGAATCTGATGTTGAATTATCTCCTATTAAAAAAAAGTCCCGCAGATCTGCCAATGCGTCAGTGAGTTCTATAAGAGGCGCAGGACATACGCGTCATTGATTTGTCAAACATCATTTGTCATGACGTAAGTTTTTATTTTTTACGTGATATAAGTTGCACTTTAGCTTCATATACCTGAGAAAATGGTGACAAAACTAGAACTTCACGGTACAATTTCAGTCTTGCTAAAATGTGTGTGAAAGCAAGTTGACTTTACCTAGCTACATGATATACTAAGTACACGGGTCACCTGCATGCTCTTCTGAACTGAAAGCACGTCGATGTGTGTGTGCGTATTAGTGCGCGCGCTCCAAACATCTCCAAGAGGCATAGATCCTCATTCGCCTGGAGGGCGCATGAGGATCTATTCCTCCTTGAGATGCGCTCATGTTTGAGAGGGAGAGAGAGAGAGAGAGAGAGAGAGAGAGAGAGAGAGAGAGAGAGAGAGAGAGAGAGAGAGAGAGAGAGAGAGAGAGAGAGAGAGAGAGAGAGAGAGAGAGAGAGAGAGAGAGAGAGAGAGAGAGAGAGAGAGAGAGAGAGAGAGAGAGATGATGATGATGATGATGAAACGTTTGTATTCAGGATAAAAAGTTTTAGGCATAGCAATGCCTCTTTCAAACTGTCCTGCTACTCTCTACATATAAGAGAGAGAGAGAGAGAGAACGAACGAACGAACGAACGAAACTTTATTTTCCAAGGATTGAGATATTAGGCGCGCAGGCCTTTCTTACAATCTGTCCTTGCTAAGCTACTTAAGGAACACCAACCAAACAACAAAAACTAACTAATAATAAGCGTCACACACACGCATACACACACGCACACAGACACACGTATACATGTACTCGTGCACATGCGCACTTTTGTACATACACATACACACGTACGTGCGCACATAATTATCTAACATATAAGTAGGTATGATATTTTGTGTACTATCAAAAACAAGTTAGAAAACTGAACAAACAATTTGGAGGCTAGATGAAAAAAAAAAAACAAAAAAAAAAAAAAACATGAAGCGTATTATGTCAAAAGACAAAGAAGAAGAAAGGATCAGCATAACGATGTCTTAGGAAGGTATTCATGCACTCTACTTTTAAACAGAGAGAGGGACGTGGTTTGTTGAATAGTGGGAGGAAGGGAATTCCAAAAAAGAGCACCTGATTAAGACAGGCTAGATTTGAACGGGTCTATACGGGGCCTTTTTATAGAGAGACTGTTCCTGGAGGTGCTTTATTTTTTTTCAGTTGGCGAAAAAAGCCTAGATAAGTAAGGTGGAGCTTTCCCGTTAAGAATTTTGTGCATCAGTACACATTTGTTTAGTGCGAGGTGCTTAACCAGAGGGAGAAGTCCGATGGCCTGCAGCTTGGCATCAGTGGATAAAGACGGATCAGGGAGGATAAGCTTAGCAGCGCGCTTGTATAATGAGTTTATCTTCCTTAAGTGATTTTCACTGCAGCCATCCCATATTGTTGAGGCATAATCAATGTGTGGTTTAATGTAGGCATTAAAAAATAGTTTGCGCGTCTTAAGGTCAATGATCGTTTTAAGTTTGGAAAGTAGAAACAACTTTTTGGACAAATGTTTTCTCATATAATATAGGTGGTTATGCCAGCTTAGATCATCATCTATTATTACTCCAAGCAGGCGGTGTTGACTGACCTGCTCAACTGAGATGGAGTCCAAAGAAAGGTTGAGTGATGGAGGTTTGAGCTGATGTTTCTGGCGGGTTGTGATAAGCACGCTTTTTGTTTTTGTGGGATTTACAAGCATGCGATTTTCATTACACCACCGAGAGACTTCATGAAGACTCTCTTGAAGATTATTTGCAATTTCAGGCACAGTTTTACCAGCGGAATGTAATGTTGAGTCGTCGGCAAACATGTCACACTCAGTCTCACTACACGTTACATGTAACGGTAGATCGTTAACGAAGATACAAAACAGTAGTGGGCCTAAAATAGACCCCTGGGGCACTCCATACTCGACAAATTGTTCAGAAGAACATTTTCCGTTGACATAGACTGTTTGTGTTCTTTTTGTAAGATAGGAGTTCAGAAACGAAAGAGCTGAGGGGCTCTTTTTGTTTAAGTAGGTGGCAAGCTTTTTCAGTAAGATGGTATGATCGATAAGATCAAACGCTTTTCTTAGATCCAAGAAGACAGCACCAGCCATTTTATTATCATTTATGCTGTTGACCCACGAATTCACTATTCGTGCGAGTGCAGTGTGGCATGAATGCTTGGGACGAAAACCTGACTGGTAATGATATAATAGGGACCTTTTTTCAAGAAATTCCAGAAGATGTTTGTGAACATGCTTTCCAGAGGCTTCGAGAGAACTGATAGAAGGGAAATGGGGCGAAAGTTATTAATTTCAGAAGAATCGTTTGCTTTAGGAACAGAAACTATTTTTGATTTTTTGAAAGCTGCTGGGAAGACATTTTTTTGTATACATAGGTTATAAATGTATGTAAGAGGTTCCACTATGTATGGTTGCGACAGGTCAAGGATATATCCATTGATACCATCACTGCCAGAAGACGTTTTCTTTTTTAGGATAGAAATGTATTTGCCTACCTCGTGTACAGCAATATCAGGGATGACGAAAATATCATCTGAGGACAATCTTTGCTTACAGAACTTAGTTAGCTTTTCTGGTGTGGAATATATCGACTGATTGCGATTGTGAGAACTGAGTAAGTCTTTGGGGGCTGATAGAAAGTGGTTATTAAACTCCTCAGCGGAGAGGTTTTCTGGAATGGTTTTGCACTGTTTACGCTTGTTGTTGGTAAGCGTATTAAGTGCTGTCCAGATAGAGGAAGGGTTTCTGTCTTCTTCGACTGTTTTGGTTACAAACGATCTCTGCGCCTCTCTAATTAAGTACTTAACTTTATTTCGCAATCTTTTAAATTCATGAAAGTTCTTTTCTTTCTTAGCCTTATTTCTATCATCCATTGCTTGTTTGATTTCGTCGGTTATCCATGAGGGAGGCTGGCGGGATCGGACTCGCTTTCTTCTTACTGGCGCACGTTTGTTTAGCACCCCTAGGAACAGATCAAGTAAGAGAGAGACAGCCTTATCTGGGTTGGTACAATTGTACACATCATGAAACGATGTAAGGCTAAGATCGTGTAAAAAAGCATCTTTGTTTAGTTTTTTAAAAGACCTATAGGTAATGTACACGTGCTGATCCCTCTTTTGTTTGGGCATCTTGCACGACCATGTACAGGTGATGGGAAAATGATCACTGACAGCTAGTGGGGGGACGCTGGTCTCTAGTACTGACTTACAGTTGTTGGTATAGATGTGATCAATGAGTGTAGCGGATGATTGGGTTATTCTAGTAGGAGCTTGGATTAGTTGCTTCAACCCAAAAAGAGTTGTTGTCGATTGCCACGTGGGATTTGTTTTCAGTAAGTCAATGTTAAAATCACCTAACAGCAGTACATCTTTGTCAGTATCATTCACTTTATCCATCATCTGCACAAAGTCATCATACCACTCGACAGTGGACGATGGATTTCTATATACATAACCCATTATAATTGGCGATGAGTTATTAATTTTTACTTCTAGCCATACACACTCAATCTCAGTTGACTCCAGATCATCACGTCTGCGTACCATATGTGCAATCGAGTTATGAACATAAACAGCAATCCCTGTGTGTTTGAGGGTGTTTGGGTCACGACGAATTAAGGAAAAGTTTGGGATGCACAGATTTTCGTCGCTAATTCTTGAGTCCAGACGTGATTCCGTTAGCCCAAAGAGATGGAAGTGTGAAGGCTGGTTTAAAAATATTGAAATGTCAGGAAACTTATTGTAAAGGTGAAATACATTAAGGTGCCCGACCTTCAGCCCGTGGGCATGCATGTAATTGTTCGATGGTGTACACATTTTGATGACAAAAATGTAAATATAAAGTTTTCAATATCCGAAACTCAGTGAAACAGTCCAGTCGCTGAAAGGAGTGATCTTGTGCGAAAATATGGAATAAACCAAATCCACTTATAATCACCACGACTGTCAAAAATAACTTGCCTGATAGTTTGTAGAACTGTCTACTCGCATTCAGCACAACACGTTTGGCTATGTACTATAAGCACTAATCTTTACATTTAGTCCGGCTTACAAAAATGGTGTGTATGCCGGCCAGACACAAGTCAAACGCGGAACTGTACTGTACACAGGTCAACCACAGTACAAATAGTCCAACGAGTTCCCTAACGCTGAACTGTCAGACTGCAACACATGTTGCTGTGATACGGCCGCATCGCATATAAACCAAAAGCATCGCAAATGTTAATGTTAAATCTATGAGGTGAAAACTAAAACAACAGCACAGTAAACCGTTTAGTATAGAAATGTCACCGTTTGATCAAAGGATTGTCAGATCAGTGCTCGACACACTGAAACAGATTGAACTGACGAGAACTGAAATCAAAACATACCAATAACACTTAGGGCTCACACACCTGTGTTCATATGCACCACGCATTGCTACAAGTCGGACGAATGAAGGGCTGAAAATGAAGTCATATGATTGTTTATTTTCATTTCAGAATTATACTGATGTTCACTAAGTTCATGAAAAACATGAAGTGAAATTAGTTCAAGTTGAGCCTACACCGAAAACCCCTCCCCCCCCCCCCCCCCCAAAAAAAAAAAAAAAAAAAAAAAAAAACCACCTATTTTAACAGTCGTCAAGTAGTATGGGGTCCGGTAAAACCAACTCATTTAGGCCTGGAGGCGTGTTAGTTGAACATCCGATTTACGCTGGAGAGAGATGGACAACGATAGCACAAGTGCAGTAACAGATCAGATTAGCGCCTCAACGACGCAAAGGTAATCCGGCACTATCCCGGAACTATCATCGTCCAACGTTTCCCGATCAGGCATGAAGGAGTTAATCTAACCGAAACACTGAGGTATGTTTTAACACACACTTCACATGACCGTTTGGGACCGAGGTCCACTATTAGCTAGATACGGATACTGCCAGTGTGGAAAGGGAAGTGGGAACGGCTGAAAGGTTGACTGGAACGCTGGCTGGAATGTCGCTGGGTACTGCGGCATTGGTACGTGGAAACTGTGCGGTGTGATCTGAGGCCAGGGCACGACAGGGCGCGCGTAGTTTCCATACAGGGTCGCCGGCTGATAGTGGTAGCTGGGATCGGCCGTCGCTTCAGTAAATTCTGGTCGCTGACTGAAAGGCGGCTGTAGGTTTGTCGCGCTGGCAGCGTCCGCCAATGTAGTGCTCGTGTCAGGTCCGGAAAGCTCCACAGGGACTCGAGCGGCACTAGCGTTTACAGGTGACTGGCTGTTGGAGACAGGAACAGCTAGGTTTCCGCCAGCATTTACATTTTCACCTATGTTCGCCATCCTAGTGCTGGTAGCCGATTCCCAGCGGCGAGTGGGGAGAGCTTTAGATTGTAACATTTGTTTAGTGCTTTGTCGCATCAGTAGGTTCTCATCTTGAATGAGATTACTAGTTGCGGCCGGCAGGGAGGACCACTCAGCCCAGGTACTTTCGTGTTTGCTTCAGGCTCAGCCGCGTGTCTAGCGTGTCGCAGGTGCCGATTTAAGTCTATCAGGTTATCTGCAGGAAAAATGAACCGCTTTATCTGGCGCAGTAATACCCCGGCGCCTCTCTCGTTCAGATGCAGCCTGTCGCTGTTAAACAGGGAGGTAGCAACTGCACCAGCAGGGGTGTAAAAATTGTTTTCCCTTTCGCACAGCATAGCCAGGCGCTGGTTTACACTGCAGATGGTTTTCAGTGGGCAGCGCCCTTGTGGTAATATGGCTGTGTAGGCAACTGTGGCTGATGGGAATACTCGTCGAACTACAGGAATGAGGTGCTGGAAGTCCTGTAGTACAGAGTCCACGTCATTGCTGGAGGCACAGTCATTTGTGCCAACGTGGACCACCGCACTACGGATGTCGTAGCGTGGCGCGATGTTGGCCAGGGCCTCTGTCAACTGGTCAACCTTAACCCCCCGCAGGGTGCGCACACATGTAGCACCGCTTGGGTCCAAGCGACGACGACCCACCAGTTGGAGATTGGAGTCACCGATTAATAGCGCATTGACTCTGCCCTCGGGTGGAAGTCGAACACTAAACTGACGGCGCTCTCGCGGCGGCTGGTGCTGGAGCGAACGTGCATTAGGGGATTTAGTTTCAGTGGTACTGCTGCTCCCTGCCGTCTCTTCCATAGCAACAGACGCACGCTGAGACGGTTGGGTTTGGGTGTACTCCTCTGGAACAGTATCAGAGAGGTTCGACGTAGTGATGGAGGTAGGGGAGTGAATTTCAGAGGAAAGGCTCGGGGAACTGGTACCAGACAGTGGCGGCGGTGACTGACAGTGATCAGGCAAGGCAACGGGGGTTCGCTGCTCTGGGGCAATTCATTTCTGATTAACCAACATTTCATTATACCGGCTTTCAAGAGAATCCACTTTGCCCAGCTTGCTTGTGAGGATTGACACTTGCTTTGGTAGACTATTCAGATTTCTAACCTGCTGCTGTAGACTGATGTTGTCTTGTTTCAGAGTGTCTATTTCAGCTTTGAGTTGGTCTATAAAAACACGTTGTTTGTTTTCAAACTGTATTTTTAGGTCCAAAATTAGTCCAGCCACACAATCAAAACATTTGGTCGCGTGGACAGGTTGTGCACACTGATAACAGCACAACTGGGGGCACTGAGTAGAGGCATGTGAGGTCATGCAGGATGTTGTCTCACCAGCGGTGTCCACTTGAGGGTAGGGGACGACGGGTGTGGCGTTAGGAACGGCAGGCGGCTGTTCCATTATTTCCGGAGAAGTGGGATCTTGTTGTGTGGTCCGCAGTGCCGCTTGTTTGGAGGGACCGGCTGGCGGGATAAAGTCTTCAGTTGAGGGGGAGGGGCTTTCATCAGCTGCATGTATAGCAGTATCATCCACGGTAACGTTAAGCTCGCCAGCACTGTCCATTATGTCATCGCCGTATGACTCCTTTGGCAGGTGTTCAGTGGGTGGGGGCATAATGGCAAGAAGTGTGGTTGGGGCGGGGAACGGTTTATCAGCAGGCATGATAGGCAGTGTAGTGGTGTCAGTTAAGGGGAGAATGGAATTGCTGTCACCACTCATGTCGCTCACAAGGGCTTTTAGTTTTTCGAACTCATTGTGTACCCAATCAGGGCACACATTTCCCTGGATGGTGACAGTGCCTGTGGTATGGAAGAGAGTCAGAGTTACAAGTTTACGGCTCCCGTACCTCAGTTGCACAATAGTTTTGTATAGGTTAGCAGAAGGGACACAGGGAACAGGCACTGTGATGGTTTTCAGACAGCGCTCATTCTCGTCGTCTTCGTCATATTGGAAGTCTGTCCATTCACACGAGACCTGGGCAGGGCACTCCAGAACATATCTCACTCAGTGTGAAAAACAGACCTCCAAAAGGGCAGCTTGACGGGGGGCGCTATAAACTGTTTTTGGATGGAGTCTTTAGTATGTATCTCGGTGTCGATAGCATACTTAGCAGCGTGGGCTGCGCGGGTGGTGGGGCCTATGGTGTGGTTTGCCGTTACATGGTCATGGCGAGACGATGTGTACTAGACAGCTTATGTGCAGGTCAGTTCGGGCGCGTGTACTTTTTCTGATACACAGCTGGAAGGTGTGCTAGGACAGTGCCCTCGACGCTCCCGCCATCGTGTACTGACTGCTTAGTGCAGTAGCTCTCTTGGCCGAGCGTGGAATGCAGGCATCGCCGGGTCTAAAAATAGTCAAGCGGGCCCGAGGCGGCGAGGCACCGGCGCCCACTCAGGCGGCGTCTAACGTTAGTGAAGATGAGTAGAAAATCACAAATACCTCACAAGGTCCTTTTTCAATCGTAGCAGTAGATGCTCCATTAGAAGCACGACACCATCACACACACGATGCTATACATTTAAAGACAATAGGTACTGTATAACGTTTATAAATTCTCAAAATTCCAACAGCGAGATAAAACGTGGCACAAGCGTAGCATGTGCACCGGAGAGAGAGAGAGAGAGAGAGAGAGAGAGAGAGAGAGAGAGAGAGAGAGAGAGAGAGAGAGAGAGAGAGAGAGAGAGAGAGAGAGAGAGAGAGAGAGAGAGAGAGAGATGATGATGATGATGATGATGAAACTTTATTTATCAACGGTGATCAGTTTTGACAGAAACAAATCGTCATTTTACAAACTTGCCGTTGCTAACACTCAACATAAAATAATAATAATAAAGACATTATATTTACACACATATTTCATGCAACAACAATGTTCAAAAAAATAAAAACAAATAATAATAAAATTAAAAAAAATATATACACAAAATAATAGTAACATTCAACATTCATCTTATACCACACACACACACACACACACACACACACACACACACACACACACACACACACACACACACACACACACACACACACACCATCACACACACACACACACACACACACACACACACACACACCATCACACACACACAAACACTATACATAAATGCATGTATTACATGAAAGTATTAACCATCAGGGTTTGTTTAAATAAATGCCCATTGATGTTATGTTTGGCTCATCAGGTAATCAAAAAGTTTCGTTTTAACGATTCCAAGCGAGGCTATAGTCTTGAAATGTGCAGGAATGGTGTTCCATACAAACGGTCCAGAAAATGATAAACTAGTTTTAAGAGGTCAATTCTAGGCAAAGGTAGGGGTAAAGTATTGTTCCTTGAGGTCCGTTCGCGTTCTTGCTGTGGCATAAATTTGGTGGTTAGTACTGCGGTGTTAATATCTTGTGCATGAGGATGCATTTGTTGAAATTAAGTTGTTTACTCAGGCCAAGAATGTTTAGATGTCTAAATTTGTCGGTGGTAGGAATGGGCCGCTTATCTACCATTTTGACCACTCTTTTATTTATAGAGTCTAACCTATTCATGTGAACATCACTACAACCGTCCCACACTGTGGAGACAATCAACGTGAAACTTGATATATGGGCATGAAAAAACAATTTACGAGTATGTGTATCCGTTACTTGTCTAAGCTGGGACAACAGGAAAGTGTTTTTAGCAATGGTTTTACAGACTGTATTTAGATGCGTCTCCCAACATAGTTTGTTCGTCAACGTGTATTCCCAAGAATTTATGCTCTGCGACTTTTTCTATCGATTTAGCGTTCAGTTGTAAATGTAACGGCTGTGGTCGGCGTTGGTGTTTTTGACGTGTAGTGATTAAAATACTCTGTTTTTCCTGGATGAAAAACCATATGATTCACTCTACACCAGTCGGAAACCTCGCTGAGATTACTTTAGGGAGAGAGAGAGAGAGAGAGAGAGAGAGAGAGAGAGAGAGAGAGAGAGAGAGAGAGAGAGAGAGAGAGAGAGAGGGGAGAATGACGTCATATTTAGAGTTTTATGTCAGTGTCTGCGTGGTGACTGAGTTGCCTCTTTTACGTCACCGCCACTGTCTAAGTTTTTTTTTTTCAGTGTTTTTTTTTCCTTTTTGACAAGAATTAATTTTTACTAAGAAGTTAAAAAGATACAAAGCAGGCTAACGAATTCAACCAATGTCTTTCTCCAAACTAGCTATATGCAAAGGTTCAAGTAAATATAACAAAAATTACGGACTCTAATCTGGTCAACCGACTCCTATACACGGTTGTTTATGTCTTCAATGAGACATTCAATTACAATATGCTCGGAGGCCCTCTTAGCCACCCACTTAAGAAAGTGTTTCGCCAAGTTTTAAGCTCGTGTGTACAGAAATATCGGATATTCTCTTGTTTACATACATACGCACACACATACATACATACGCACATACATACATACGCACATACGGCGATTTGCGACACTATTCAGCAGCGAGGTTAGCGTAACTAGACAGGACGCAATTTTTATTTTGTTACTTCAATTGTTAGAGGTTTAGCTTGCCGCCTCTGACATCATGGACATGCTATTAAATTCGCCCCTCCGCGACCCGTCCTAAAACGTCCCTTCTATAAATAGAAGTGAGTATTAAAAGTGAGTATATTACTGCCAACAACCCCATCACCATCACCAAAACCAGCCGCCCCCCCCCCCCCTCCCCCGAACAAAATAAATAAACAAGTAAATAAATAATCCAAGAATAGCAAACATACTTTCGCGCACAATCTCCAGATTTGATTGCGGAAGGACCGGAAGTTATGATCATTGCTTACGGTGCATGCGCAATGGGCCAATGAGAGTAATCGGGCCGGGCACAGCTCAGTCTTTCTTCTTCATCCTAGTCACCAAGTTGGGACGTATGTGTCTGCGATTTAGTGTGCTCTGTGGTTCTGGACCTTACTGCGTTAAGCCCTAAGGTTCAGAATCACTAACCAGCACACACAAAATTATGTTAGTAGGAACAGGAACAATTTTTTTTTTTTTTTTTTTTTTTTTTGGGGGGGGGGGGGGGGGATTTAGAGAAGCTGCATGACTCATTTGTTTGCGATAACATCTGATGTACTATTTTCAGTGTCTATTCAACCCTTCGGCTGTCGGTAGCGTGTTCAGCCGAGGAGATTTAAAAGAAAAGAGAAGTCAACTTTAGTTTCAAAAGGATGGCCTGCTCTTGCGTTAACTCTTTGGCTGTCGGTAGCGTGTCTGGTCGAGGTGATGCCCACAGGCATCACCTCGACCACACACACTACCGACAGCCAAAGAGTTAACGCAAGACTAGGTCATCCTTTTAAAACGAAAACTTTAAAAATTAAACGCAGACTCAAACTCAGCAGTAACACCTTAGACAACGTCCGCATGGTGTCGCCAGACCGATGCTCTGTGTGTGTGTGCTCGCGTGCGTGTGCGTGCGCGTGCGTGTGTCTACTAGCGTGCGTGTGTCGGGGTATTTTACACATTCTTATCCATGGACATCGAAGCGGCCTATAATGCAGTTCCAGTCTGGATTTCCTGCAAGAGTCGAGAGCATTGTGACAAGCTAGGGCACCGGCCGGGTAGTCTGATGTGGGTACAAGCACAGGCGTGGTCAGCCGGCATCCTGTCAAAACAGGACCATCACTCATTCGACGGTGGGATGATGCACACTGCATGGTTAGCTCCCTCGATTCGCTACCACTGATCACCGGTAGCGAATCGAGGGAAACAACCAGTTGTGTGGAAGTGATGGTTCTGTTTTAACTCATTCAAGGGGTCCTGCATCACTGATGCAGGTCCCCTTGAATAAGTTAAAAGGTTAAGCCTGATTAGAGTTGTGGAAATGAAGAGATGCACTAATACTTCTCTTTCAAGATTTCGATGTTCATCTTGACAAATCAGTGATTTGCTTGAATAAGGCCTGTGCCTCCATCCATGGTGAAATCCGTTGCCATTCCGTAACCCATATCATACTGAGGCTAAACTGAAGCTTCAAACTTGTACACTGCTATAATTATGCAAGCTACATTGTAGTACTTACACATAAAGATAGACCAATGGCTTTAGTTCAAGGGTAGTGCCAGAATAGCTTGGCGCCTAAAGGCGCCAAGCTATTCTGGCACTACCCTTGAACTATTTTAGTCAAACTTATTTCACACACTTGTATATTCCGGATGATAAGGGTTAAATCAATATGATGACTCTTTTTGCATGGTTATTTCTAAACTATGTATACATAAAAGTATCGAATTCTATAGCAATCGTCTTGCAATCATCGTCAAGTACAACTGGTGAGGACAGGGGTTATATGTGCTTTTCAACCCTCTCCTACCCCCCACCCCCCACCCCCACCCCCCACCCCACCCCCTCCATTCACACACATACGCTCTCACCCACAAACATTATGGCCCCAGGTCACTAGGGAAATAAGACTGACGACCGGTAATTAAGATGTCGGGCGAAATGAAAATGTTCAGGCAACCATGCGTTTACCTGACGCCTTTAGGACCAACGAGGTCCGCGATAGATGTACCACGATACACGTACCTCAAGGGTAGTGCATAATTAGCTTGACACCTATGTGATGTCAAGATGATCAGGCACTGCCCGTGAACTTTCACGTTCAGTTCATCCTCACCACTAATCGAAACAAAAGGCCGCGGGACTTTGTCCGACAATAGCTCTCACACGAGTGAGTCGTTTGTTTGTGAAGGTGATTTAAGAGGGCTAGCCGAGGATAACAGAGGAATTATTGCCGCCGTCCCAAGGCGTCGCCACGAGGGCGATGAGGTCACGGGAATTGGCCATTATGACAGTTTGACAAACTGTGCCAGAACGATCGCGGACAGCAGAAGGTTATCGTGCCCACGTCGGACCTGCGCTGACGCCAGCACGACCATAGCTTCACCAGCTCCCTGATTCAGTTGAGTCGCCACTGTCTTGTCCACGCTAGCATGGATTAGTTCCGATTATGTATGTCGAGTTAACTCATTTTGCTTCGATACACCATAGCAAAACAATTGATCAATCAGTGTTGATTTTTTCTCTCTTAAATAATAGGGGGCCAGATCTAGCGCGGTATATTAAGTTTACAGTTGCCAGAGGGTCAGCAGGATTTCCCAGAGGGTCACAGAAATGATGAAGTCTTAGAGATAAAACAATAGAGTCCCGATAGACAATGAATTCAATAGAGCCGCATCAGTCATTAATTTACATCATTTTTTAATATCATATTTTTGACCCCAATTTCACCCCCGTTAATTCTAAATCAACCCTTTGATTTTAAAAAAGTGATGAGCATGACTGATGCGGCTCTATTGATCTGATTATCTATCGGGACTCTATTGTTTTATCTCTATAACTATTGTCTCTGTCAACACCTAATGACCTTAATTAATTACTAATTACGGTCATTAACTTTTACATGACCGTTTCTCTCAATACTGCCAGAGTCGATTTCCGAAAAACTCACATGCTATGTCCCACACATATCATTTCAGTTCACGCATGACAAGACTCAATGCCAAACCCTCTTTCAATGAGTTGGGTAAAAGCTTTCACAGCGCCATTCACACGTCACGCGTCAAAAGGCCTATAGAATTGTGTTGTGCAGGGGGGGACCGCTCAGTGCAAACACTTGGCTCTGTATATACAATTGGCTCTGTTTAAGCACGACTCTGAAACATAACAGTCAAATATACGTGCACACGCACAAGCACAGACACGCCAGTTGCAAACCAAGATAATTCAAGGGCAGTGCCAGATTGTCATACAAGTTATATACACAGGCATACATACACACACACACACATACCAACACATAAACACACGCACATGCACACGCACGTACGTACATACATATATACATACTAACATAAAACATGTATAAACAAAAACATTAAGTGCAAACCTTGCAACACAGGTACACATCATTTTCACAAGGGTAATATCCCATGACAATCACACGCCTGACAGAGCTGGTAGACCATGTCTGCCACACACACTCAGTATGCTGTTGTGGTCTATACAATTTCAGCTATGTTACACATGGGCCCTTGCATGCGTGGTGCACAGTAACATGAAAAAGCTTAGACTGTTTGCCTACAGTGAGTCATAAACACCTGTCTGTCTGCACCGAGACGCGAGCCACTGAAACCCACCAGCCCGTGAAAGGATAATAACTCTTATTGAATTTCACGCCCTGTTCGGTTAGGCGGTGTACATGACTGTAAAAGCTGAAAAGAGACGCACCTCAGAAAATCATACCTTGCTTTATACACCCGACTGAGTACATATACAACAGATCCTCAAGACACCCCCCCACCCCCCACCCCCACCCCCCCCCCCCACCCCCCGCCCCACCCAACACACACACACACACACACACACACACGCACACACACACACACACACACACGCACACACAGACACACTATCACTCAAACAACACAGACACGCATACACAACTTGGTATGACAGAGCTGACGTCATACATCTCAACCGGCTAATAGTCCAATGAATAAATTATAAAAAAAACAACCGGTCATTTTCAAACACTAACCGGCAAGAATAAGTCCGATCCGGCAAAACCTGATCCTAAAATCGATCTTGGTCTTTCCAAAATGTTATGTCTAAATGCGGAACAAGCCTGACGAGTCTTATGCTACCCGACCAGTCTTGTCGAGCAAGTTTTGTGAGCTGGGGGTTTCTGTATGTGTGTTGTTGATTTTCAGTTTCGGTGAGAAGTTGCAAGAGCCCTCAGTCACACGCATGCACACACACGCGCGCACGCACGCGCACACACGCGCGCACACACGCGCACACACACATATGTACACACACATGTACAGACACACGAAAATACCTCGGACATACACAATAGCTCTCTCTCTTTCCACCTCACACAGAGAGAGGCCCGTCATAAAGACAGTAATCATAATACCTTTTACCCTTGCTGGTTTAGGTCTGTGCTTATGTCAACTGACAAACACTAGTAAATCTCTGCCCTTAACGCCACACACCACATGTCACAGTTGAGGTAAGGGACATATCTTTTTAAATGCAGCACGCTTATAGCTGAGAGGTGTCAGCTTAATACATCCCGTCGTCAACAAGTCATGCATTTGTGGAGTGACGCATGCGGGTAAAACCACCTGTGGCTGAGACTTGAGAGCCCTCATACAAATCACTCAAGTACACAATCCACGCTAGTTAGCCTCAGGCTTTAAGAAAAAAGCCATTTATACCATTATTTCTGAGTCAATACCCTAAAAACATGGCTATAAGAAACATTGATGATGATGATGATTCTTTAAAGGGATCGGGACTTCCAGCTTTCGCTGATTTCGTCCAAGGGGGGGTGGGCCAGGGGAAGGTAGGGGGGAGGGCCGTCTCACTGTCTGTCTGCCGCTCCGTTGCGCCGTGGCTGATGTTGTTGCCGGGGCCGGGTGGTTGGTGGTGAAGGAGGCGGGTGGTGTGGCCGGGGAACCGTTGCTATCGCCAGGCTGGGGGGAGTTGGTTCGCCAGCCACTCTAGGAGGTGTTGGATGAGTGGTGGCGGGGGTGGTGGTGGTGGCGGCCGGCAGAACCGTGGCTGGTGGTGGCTGTGTCTGGGGAGGTTGGGTGGTGGTGGTGGTGGCCAGTCTATCCTGGGCCGGGGGGGGGTTGGGCGCTGGAACGGGCGCGGTGGGTGTCTGTGCTGCAGTGGCAGGCGGAGATGTGGAGGTGGCGTAGGGAGGAGTGGTGGGCGTTGTTGTCGGACCCATTTTGGAGGCCGGTAGCGCCGCCGCCGGTGTGGATCCGTGCTGGTTGACTGGTGTGTGGTTGGCTGTGGCGGCTGATGTGGAGCTTGATCGGTGGTGGTGCCCCTTTCTTCACTGGTCGGTGCGGCGGTGTTGCACCCTTGGTGCTTGATGGGTTAGCGAGTGTGTTCATGTACTTGAAAAAAAAAACATTTAAGCAGGTGTTAAAGTGACAAAAAGTAATTACAAAATAATGTTTAATTTGGTTTTATAAAAAAACAAATCACTCATTGTTTTAACAAAATCAAATAACAACATTTTTATTCTATTATCTATTGTAATTATTTGCACAATTTGTTATTTAATTTTGACAAAAAATGTACTTTAGTCAAGAATTAAAGCATAATTTAATAGAGCAAGGGAAGTAACTTTTTTGTCTTGCTGAAATTTTTACACAATTACTTCCCTTGTATTAACTTGTACTCAGAAATTTTTGTTATTGAATATGGGTGATTCCTTCCTTTTTCTGGTGCTCAAGTTATGGGTAAAATTATCAAGTTACTGTCTATGTTACTGTCTTGGTGTTTCATTTGGCCCTCACTTGGCCAGGTTGTGATTTATAATTTACTGCAAAGCCAATAATCACCAATACTGTGTCAGGTTTGTTTGCTTAAAAGGACAGGGTTATTGTACATGACATTACAATTGAAATCTGTGAAACATGTCATTTATAAGCCCACTGAGAGAGACACAATATTGGTCTGGGGTAAACTCAAAAACTATTGGCTACATTTTGCTGAATGGTACAAACGTATAAAGTTACTATTAATGTACTTCCTAGGAAACATGATTTTGCTTGATAACAATTTTTGTTTTTTTGTTTTTAATTTTTTTAATTACATTATAAATGAACCAAGACGAACTCCTTTTGTTGAATGATATCAATGCTGTAGAAAACAAAGACTTAGACTCAAAAAAACAGCGGCTTTTGTCTGTGATTGTCTCAGGCAAATCAAAGGCTTATCTGGGTAGACAATACATGACAGAGGATATTGAATCTCTAAGCTCTGATGAACTAATCAAGCTTCATTCTAAATATGAAAACCACATTGCCTCACTAATGACACGTGATTTGAGTCGATCTCTTGTATGCCTATACACAAAAGCAGTGAGTCACTTTCTACCTGTGGATAGTGACAGTCTTTCACACGACCTTGAAAGCAATCCTATTGTTTCAAGTTCAATTGGTAAATTAGCATGTGTAATGTTTTACAAGTTTGGAAATTACCTTGCTCCTGTCGTAACATTACTAGTTACTGGGAGCCATATTGATTTCTCAAAAATAAATTTTACTGCAGAAGAAAATGGACGAAACCCAGATGACTCCACAACCGAACCCCGACCCTGTTTTGACACAGGTTCAAACTGTAACTAAGGCTAAAAGTCCAGGGAGGGTTGAGGCTGGAAAGAGAGTAGCTGCATTGAACAAACAAAGAAAGTTAGAACTACTGCAAAAGGTACATGTAACTGACCCACCGTCAATAACATCATTGGTGTCACTACCGTCAGGACAGCCAGGATCAACACACCCTCATCAAAGTGAGAGACAAACAACTAAGTCTGACCCCCGCCCTGACCCTGACCCCGAACCTCAATCAACAAAATATATAATTGCCGGATTTGTTGTCGGATTTGGTTACGTAGGGTATCAATTATACAAAAAATACAAACCACAGACTCGTACAGTGACCAAAAAATCAGACACTCCAAAAACAAAACCAGAAGTCGCCACATTACCAGTAACATCCAAAGCCGTTGACCCATTTTATATGCAGTAAATAAAAATATTATTTTAATTTTTCTTGCCTTAGAAAATGAATGACTCAAAGAACATGATGAACCTTGTGTATCACTCTGCCGTAATCAGTGGATTAGCAGTAGCTTATTCTATGCTGGGGAAAAGTCTACTCAAAATGAAATCAGCAGACCTCAGTAGACTTGATTTCGAAGACAGTGCTAAGCTAATTGTAGTTGTCACAGCGTCGATTGCGACAAAAGATTTTCTTGTTAAGCAAGGAATTATTCCCGAAAATGTTTCTATGTAAATAAAAATAATATGGCGACGATAGCTATTATGATTGGTGGGGCAGTTGTTAATGCATTGGCTTTCAGTGGCTCTAATTATCTCTTTTCAAAAATGGGTAGAGAAGAATCTGCAGAAGAATTAAAACGTCATAATGAGGCAACAGAAAAATTAGCACAAGCTCAACAAGATTATGAAAAGAATAGAATTGAGAAACTTGATTTCATCAATGAAAAACTCAGACTTGAAGGCCACGCACAACATACGTTTTAAAATACAGACGAAGCAATCCGTGAGTATTTTTTAGTCACGGGTGAAGACATGTCTATACCGAAACCAAAACTAAGTGACTATTACAAACCAAGCACACAACAAAGAAATGGAGAGATAATCTTTGTTCTAGTGGGAATGACATTTGTTTATTTTACAGGAGTTTTCATTGCTAGAAAAAATGGCAGCCGAAAATAAACTATCAAAAATATATTACTCGCCATCAGGCTATTGGAAAGGAGCAACAGCTATTCAGAAATTACATGCCGCTGTGGGCGGAGATATATCACTCAATCAAGTCAAGCAATGGTTACAGAGACAAGCAATTTGGCAGATATATCTTCCTGCTCCAAGAAAGATAACAAGACCCCATTTTGAAAACACTACCCCCAATGACACACACCAAATGGACCTCCTGTTCTTACCACATGACACAATAAGAAAGAAACGATACAAGTATGCACTGACTGTTGTAGACATTGCTTCAAGGTATAAAGACGCTGAACCCATATCTGACAAAACAGCCAGTACAGTTGCTACAGCATTAACAAAAATATATGGTCGAGGCCCTTTAAGATACCCCAGACTAGTGCAGGTTGATGATGGATCAGAATTCAAAGGTGCTGTTAATCAGTTATTTGCGAAGCATGGTGTACTGGTCAGACGCGGTATTCCAGGTGTGCACAGATCACAGGCAATTGTAGAGAACTTTAACAAACAGTTATCAGAAAGACTTTTCAGTTACCAGTATTCTAAGGAACTCATGCATGACACCCGTAACACTGAATGGGTAAAGAGATTACCACATGTGATAAAAGCAATGAACAATGAAGGACACCCAAAACCTGCTGATGCTATTAAATTGAAATCAATTACAGACCCAAAAACAGGACCAACCCCGGCACCAGACACAAGTTTATTTACTAAACAGGTGAGATATTTATATCAGCCAGGGGAGGCTGAGAACGACGACAGACGCAGGGCGACAGACCCCATCTGGTCAACGTCTGTACACAATATAAAAAAAATAATTCCCGGCGCAGACGCAACAATATATTATCTGTATGACCCTGCACCACAGAGGGCATTTGTCAGAGAAGAATTACAGATTATTCCCCCAGACACCGTTACTCATTTCAGTAACTAAGTCGTCAATTAATTCATCAACCAGTTCATCACAAATGTCTTCAGATAACTTGAGCCTGTAATGACCTGGTGCATAAGCTTTTTCCTTAGTGTGAAACACTCTTTTCGTGTCTCCAACTGCAAGTGACTTTTTGTGTGTTTGAATTATTTCAAGATTATGTTTATTTGATCTCAGTGACTTGTTTGGATAATCAGGCATTAATGCACCATCTAACACTTGCTTGTAATGTTCATGACGTATGTCTTTATTTTTTATCGCTGTTTTTTTTATTCCTTTGGCTTTTGACTGACTACCTTTCTGGTGCAGTATAGAATACATTTTTGATCTCAGTCCAACGTACTCAACTATTGGCACACCATTTAGTTCATCCTTAAACTTACCAGGCACTTTCTTGTTTTGTGTGCTAAACAGTGGATGATCTTTAGGATAGTCAGATGTGTCATACATGTGTAACTCTGTTTTCATGTCTTCGTAAAAGTCTTCAGTACACACATCAATGATCATAGAGTCAGTGTCAGTGTATAGCAGACGACACTCAGGATATTTTGGTTTGAAGTAATCATAATAAAATTCAAGCATTAATAATTTTGACAACTCCAGAATTGCCATACCAATGAATACTGGCTTGTCCAGTTTAACAATCTTTTTTTTGAGTGACACTGCATACAATGATGAATGAAACTCTTTGTACCCTGTGTACTGTGGCTTACCTGTGAGTTTAATTGCGCCCAATTCAGTTGTAACAAGTCTCACATCTTTTCTGTGATGAGGATTTTCCATTGTCTTGCCAAAACAGGCATTGTTCATAAGCTTAAAGAAGTCTTTGTCAAATGCAGTGTTGCCGTCTCTGGCACGAAGGGTTGTGTTCTTCATTATGTAATCTTTCATAAAAGCACTCTGATCAAATTGAATTCCTCTGTGAACTTTCTTTAGTACTAACCCGTGTCTGATGTAAAACTGCAACAAGCGGTAGTGACAAACATAATTGAATTTATCATTCAGATTAGGCACAAGTTTAGTGTCTTCTTTTTTTCCTGTCATACTCATTTTCTCAACAGCTAAGGGATAATCATTATGATAATCATGTAGATGGTGCGGGTACTCCAGGTCTACTTCAAAGATCCAACCCTTCGCGTCGTTTCGATCAAGATTTATAATATTGTTAGTTAACCCTGACTCTGTTACATCATACTGTGACAAATCATACAGACAAAAGTTTTTCAAGGGCAATAACTCACACATCGCCCAGCCATACAAATTGTTAGCGTCCAAGTACGTAATGAATGACCTTGACCCAGGGTTTGAGGGGTCAAACCCCCGGCCAAGGTCACCATGACCGTCCAGATATTTATTGTTGGCTCTGGCATAGTTGTTTGAAGCTATACTAATGCCTCCCCTCAATCCACGTTCTACCATTTCACCCATCGTACGATCAGACAACAGGTCTATAGATATCTTACTGGATTTCAAAAATGCATCCCACGTCATGCCAGGACTAGTTATGTAGCAGGCTGGGTCAAGTCTGTAGTGCAACAAACCCTTCTCACGGTAACTTTCAAATACGTCTGCTAGCAAGCAAACATCAGCTTTCAAGTACTGATCGTGGTAGTCACCAATCGTCTGACACCCCAACTTCCCCCACGCATCAAGTGCATGTTGATATTCAGAGTCAGAAATACCTTTTCCAGTTAGTGTAGAATAAAATTTCTCTTTTGGTGGCAGTCTTGTTTCCTCAAACACAACCCAGTGATCAATGTACTCATACGGATACACACCTTTCTTAATCAAGTCTGGCTCAAAATATTTACTTGTTATTGGATACTCAGTCAGTCCTTCTGCCAGACTAGCCAATCCTAAAGACAAATGTTGCATGGAGTCATAAAATGCTAATTTATCTAACCTAAAAGTCAAGTATTTCTCAGTTGTCTGGGCAATACAACTTATGTTTTTGTACGACTCATCTACAGCCTGCATGATAATGTGTGAATCATATCCTTTGAGATTGTGGAAAAAGATTGGCAGTTTGTATGTCTTGGGATCTGTTTTTAATAATAAGTTACAATTGTTATGTGCAGCACCTCTGTAACGTCCAGTTATGTGATCGTGGTCACGAACTTTATCACCTCCCAGAGGCTGTTCACAAATCCAACACGTCTCAGCTGTATCAAATTTCAGTTTGTCTTCTTCTGTCATCACCAAAGGCATCTGGCATGTTGTGAGATATTGTACTACCTGACTGTACAGTTGTCTCATTTCTGTTAAAAACAGACATGCTGCATTTTCACCCCTGTAAATAACAGGTTCTGAATGAAGACCGTCTGACCTAACAAGAATGTACCCGAAAGAACACACCACTTGGTCACTCAATTTTATAGTCTTTGGTAATGACTCTGGAACAGGACCTTCATACGGAACAACCAGTGATTCAAAATCTGCGTACACTACAAACGACAGCTTTTGCTGATTCCCATAGTTCTTAAAATACACTTGACTACCAGGCTCTGGATACTTAAGTACAGTTTGAATGTCATCAGCTGACCTGCAGTGTAAAACATGTTTGTGTGCCACTGCAATAGAGGAAAACCTCTGTAAACATCTATTACAAAATTCCTGTTTGCCCTTGTGTTTTGTTGTATGATTATGAATTAGACGTGACATATTCCTAATAATTGTGTAGTGAAAGTTATTGTCATCTCCGATTAGCAACATGTCAACATGCTTATTTTCTGACTGACCATAGGTTGGTGCCAGTGCTGATACTCTAATGGGTTGTAACTTGTCAACAGACACATTATCCCACACAAACACATTTACAGATATGCCAGGATTTAATTTTTCAAACAAGTCTATGTCCTCTATTTTAACAGGGAACTCAATGCCACTAAAATCAAGTTCATTTACAAATTTGATGTAGTTAGATACACGTTCAGGTTTTATTTTTACAAAGTGTAGTTTAGCAAGCACACACCACATGAAACAATAGTTGTCATTGTTCTGAATGTTAACAACAGCCTTTTTGTTTACTACTTCTGTTGGCAGTGGTAACCATGCTTTACCTAATATGGGATGATACCTAGACTGCTTTAGTTGTAGTTCATGTACATGTCCTTCGTGCCAACCAGACCCCTTCATTCTTGCACTGTCAATTGCCTGTAGAAAGTCTGGTAATAGTCTGTCTCTAAACACGTTTTCCAATTCTCTTCTTGTGTTAACAGTGTGTTTTCT